>PDUO01000071.1:0-205091 GCA_003008705.1 Pezicula radicicola | reverse complement strand
ATCTTCTCTTCTTCCTATATAATATAAACCCCTATATATATAAGTCTACCTAGATTATCTAAGCTTAAGAGTAATAAATACTAAAACTATAAGAATAAGTATAAATAATTATAATATACCTTTAACTTTGAATTTTATAATTCTAAGAATAGGGTTAGAATTACTATATATAGTTTACTATTTCTTGATATTTATAACTTCTTATATAACCTCCTTCCTACTTATTTTTATAAACTAACCTAGCTCTAAAAATAAACCAACCTAGCCCTTATATCTTATAACTACCTTATTCTACTACTACTAAAATTAAATCAATCTAGCCCTAGGTTAGTTAAGTAATAAGAGATAGGAAATATCTAATATTAATAAATATAATTATTTTCTAATTCTTAATATTTACTTACTTCTACCCTAATACTCCGTAATACATTAGGTATATTTTAACCCTGAACCTTGTCTAGATATCTATCTCTATAACCCTAACCCTAAGTTAGGGTTATTCAACCTTAATAACAGCTTAGAATATAACGATTCCGATAATAGAGATAGATTCGCCGGGTCTAGTTTAGCTATTACAGCCCTCTACTAGTACTTTTCTATATAAAAATAACCTAGGTCCAAGTTCTTAAAATTAACCTAGACCTAGCCCTATATCTTCGTTATCGTTATCGGAGTTGTATAGGGAAAAACCTAGACCCAGCCCTGGGTCCACCCACCTATACTAGTTAGAAAAGAGTCCTATTCATACATTCATGACTACATTATACCCTCTTGGATATGAAGTGAAATTCTTGTTATATTTTCGTTCTTGCAAGACCTCTGCTATCGGGGATTTGGTGGACTCTCCACAAGTACATAGTCATAAATTCAGTTATGTTTCTTGAGCTATGGAGATGATACATTTTATTCTTTTCAGAAGAAGCTAATTCATCGCTTCAGAGCCAGGTGTTTCATTGATAAGGTTGGAAATAT
The DNA here is from genome assembly GCA_003008705.1 of Pezicula radicicola. Taxonomy (NCBI): domain Eukaryota; kingdom Fungi; phylum Ascomycota; class Leotiomycetes; order Helotiales; family Dermateaceae; genus Pezicula; species Pezicula radicicola. The sequence goes on along the minus strand of PDUO01000071.1, from coordinate 204,119 downwards.
CGATCGTGTTGGAAGTGTTCTGTCAGTCTAAACGTATTATTGTCAGGTTGATAGTGATGTCTAAGGACGCTCCCTAGCTCTCAGTTACGAAAAGCAGCTAGTCAAGATTTCCGTTCCCTAGATAGTTTAGTTCACTTGCATTAAAATACAATAGCCATACTCGTCACCTCCTAGAACATGCTTGATAGATGGCTGGCACTACCAACCACTCTCACTGCGGAATGGGTACCCGCCAAGGACCCATTCCGCAGTCTAGCCGGCTGCAGCTGCCGAGTTCCTGCGACAAGCAAAATCCCCAAAGAATCCAGTGGGTGAACGTCACGCCAAGAATCCCATCATCATCATGCAGCAACACGTAATCACAGACTTGAAGATGTAGTTTCTCTTTATGGGTAATAGCTTCTCGTTAGGGAATCACATCTAAAGTGCTAGCTCCTAGCATTTTCATTTGTATGCTAGATAGGCTTACAAATATCTAGTGCATCTAAATGCAATTTTAATGATAAATCAGACGCAGCCTCATTCGTTATGGGTTACTAGTTACACCCACAACGCCCGGCAGAAAGTTCTTTCTCGTTGACCTGTCATTCGCACGTCCGCAGCTGTGCACACTATCGATGTCTTGAATTTGTCGTTTAGGCAAGTAGCACGTGTCATTTCTACGCTGTGAGGTCTCGCGATTAGACGCATACACCACGCAAACAAACCAACCAATGGCCATGATTAACTGCCCTAATTAAATGCCCTGTTTGAATGCTCTGATTAACCGCCCTGATTCCGAAACACATGCCGACCGCCAATCCCCCGCAAACCTGCTATCTAAAGCGCATGCTACAGCCTACAGGGCTTCAATGGTGGGGAAATATCGAACCGCTACCCGATCGCGGTCCGCCTTCTCATGGACTGGATATACGCGAGAGAGCACGTTCGCTCGACGACAATTATCATTACCGAGTCCACCTTTGGTCGGCTCAGCCTCAGTGCCTGGGGTTTCAATACTGCTGCTGTTCACTCACTCTCCTCGTTTACCCTTTTGTTTTCTGTTGGAAATATACCTACCATTTTGACCACGAGAACACGAGGTCCACTCAACATTCTAGGTGTAATGAAGTCTGCAACTGCACTTGTCCTTCACGGGCTACACGCGCCGTTTGAGATAGAGCAGGTTGAGATCGACAGCTTGCGCCCAGATGAAGTCTACGTAGAGATGGTAGCTACTAGCATTTGCGCCACTGAGACATCGGTTCAAAAAGGATCTATTCCCCTACCTTTGCCTATAGTCCTTGGTCACGAAGGTATGATACTATCTATCCTCAGATGTATGTGACTGCAAGACAAATAGCTGACGAGGGACAAATACAGGAGCTGGCATAATCCTAGAAGTCGGGTCTGGAGTCAGTGATCTCGCCGTGGGGGACCACGTCGTTCTATCTTACGATTCCTGCGGAGCCTGTCGCCACTGCAAAGATGAGAAGAACTACCAATGCCTGGAGGTAACGAAGAGAAATTTTGGCGCGCAGCGCCCTGATCAAACCCAAGCGATCAAGTGGAAAGGAAACCCCATCTCGAGCTCTTTCTTCGGACAATCCTCCTTTTGCAATCCTGCGGTAGTGCAAGCCGGCTCCTGTGTCAAGGTCGCCAGCTCTCTGGACCTGTCGGTGGTCTGCTCCCTAGGCTGTGGAATCCAGACCGGAGCAGGTGCGATCTTCAACGTCGTGAAGCCCGTTGAGAATAAAGTCGAGAGTCTTGCCATATTCGGATTGGGGGCGGTTGGGGTTGCAGCGCTCATGGCCGCTAAAATCATTGCCGACGACAATCCGGGTGTGCTCACCAATATCATCGTGGTAGATATGAATGAGAGCAGACTCAAGCTAGCTAAGGAATTGGGTGCAACTCACTCCATCGACCCATCAAAAACAGAGGTCAAAAAACAGGTGCTGGAAATCACGAAGCAGGCAGGAGTTGACGCTGGAGTGGATTGTACGGGAGTCATATCGGTCATAAATGATATGATCGAGCTGATCGGGCACGGTGGCCGTGCTGTGACAGTTGGAAACCCGCCTGCAGGAGCGAAGGCATCAGTTGAGATCTTCCCCTTCATTCTCGGAAGCAAGACGTACTGCGCATCTCACCAGGGAAACGCATATTCAAAATCAGTAAGTTTTTCAATAGCTTTAAGAAGGGATGACAATATTAACACCAAAAAAACAGTTTATTCCTTTCTTGGCCAAACTTTTCGCAGAGGGTAGATTCCCTGTTGATCGTCTCCAGAAGAAGTACAACATAGCAGATGTCAACCAAGCAATCATCGATATGTCAGCAGGCTCTGTTATCAAACCTGTGCTTGTTTGGAAATAGAAATGTCCACCTGTCGACTGACGAAACGGGCTTGATACCATAGCGAAGATCCAGAGACATGTCAAACTAGGTCTATCAGCTGTGTGAAGGACTCTTTTCCATTCGTGTGAAAAGAAATGAAATAAGTTCATGGCTTGATTTATCGCAAATTGGCTTGCCTAGATGTTTCCTTTGAAAGTTCATCTATGCAAAAGTAACCACAGGTGCGGCGTCACCAGGGATGGTAGTGGGGTATAATTATATTGTGTCTGTGAAACGGGTTTGAAAACCCACTCTGATCAATAGAGCAATTATGAGCTCGAAGTTACATGGTAACCACATCCATGCTGATCTGTTTTGCGACGAACAACAGATCCAAACACTCAAGCAAGGGCTTTAAAAGGTATCCATCAAATTGTACAGAGGCACCTCGTTGGCGGGAATATAATTCTTTTGTCCCCCAGAAAACCAAGACCAATCAATATCAATCGGCTGATCAAACCCACCGCACTCGCCAGGTTGCAAGTTGGGCGGACCAAGGGGCAAATAATCAAGGCCCGTCCCGAAGCGATCAACACCAGGATTAGGCACACTATCGTTTGCATTATTCATTTGACTTCTTGCTCCATTTTCCCACCCTAAATTGACGCTGGTTTGTGGGTAGTTACTTGAGGCTTTTTCTTGTGAAGCAGATGAAGAGTTCATCTTCCCGAACAAGATGTCGGAGATATTCCTATTGTCCATTGACTGATTCTCATTCGGCTTCGGTTGTTTCTTGGACTGAATGACATCATTGAAGGATTCAAGGATGGATAGGTAGCGCCTAGCCCCAGCGTCCAGTTCACCATACCATTTGAGAATGTTCAATGCTTTGCAGATTAGTGTTCTAGTTTCCGGCTCCGGAAAAACAGGGCAAAAAGCATTCGTCATCACAATGAGAGAGGCTGAAAACACCCAATATCTAAGTCCAAGTTAGCGAAAACACTAGTATTTCTGGATTGAGAGCAACATACATTATAAACGGATTTCTAGTCGGTAACTCGTGAGCTACAAGGGCTGAATGTACTGTGCTTGGTGTCTGAACCGCCGAGCGGACGCAGGCGCCATGAAAGCAAAGTGTAGCTACAACTTCACTCTAAGCCTGCTCCCCTTCACCACCCGCATTCAGAGTCCCCAATTTAAGCTCCTCTCTCTGCACATCAATCTTAATACTAACTTGGTGGAGGAAAAATGGTCGCGTGAGAAGGGTTATTCCGTGAAAGTATAAGAGATTGACGTGGAGTCTTTTTATGGCGAGCTCTGGACTGGCTACTTCACCGGGGGTGTTTTGCCAATGTAATTCGGCTGGTAACGCTTCTTTCCACTTGCCAAAATGTAGTGTGAGGGCGTAAGCAATTGACCGCGACACTTTCCGTCTGTGATAAATACGGGTGAGAACCTCGCAGATAATCTCCAAGGCAATAACAGATTGTTGGAGACTATTTGTTGGATTTGGTAAATCGTGGCTCTGATGCGGTCTTGGCGTAGGCGGACACGACCAAGAAGCGCAAGCGTGAGTAATGGAGCTAGGGCGACCTAGGCTTGCGGACAAAAAGCAGTCCATGACTTGCAGGGATTGCCACAGGCTGATTCTAAGTACCGTTTAACATCACATACAATAAATGCATAGTAGGAAGGTATTGACAACAAAACGCAAAATTCCAGTTGCGAAACTTACCTTGCCGTTTGTTCACTTGCGGTAAACACCAGTAGAGTCTGTTGGTTGTGGATTCCCAAGGCGTACGCCAATCTTACAGCCGTCCCTAGCAAGTTCTTCAGTCAGTGACACTGATGGGTTTATGAGGTTAATATCATACCCAGATAGACCCACGCCGAATTTCGTTTTGACGCAGTGAGCATATAAACAGCCATTAACAACAGCGATTGCACAGATTCAATCCCGCCCTCTTCAAATCCACTTGTCGAATCGTTTAGGTGTTTCGCCGACAGGAAAAATGTCTCTGCTCTTTGGGCCTTTCCAGCACCAAGTCGACTTAGAATTCGACTCTCCGCAGCGTTTGGGTTTTTGCTAATTCGTCGCATCTGCAATCCAATCGCGAGTACCAGATTGAGCTGGCAAAGCCACTCCGGGCTTGCATCTAGTGGTTGATCATATGTCTTTTCGACCTTGTCCAAGAAGTCTTCCTTGTTGAAAATATCTAAGAGTCCTGTGGTCTTCAGAGATCAGCTCTAAGTGCACTAGATAGTAGAGAGTGTAATACTTTACATTTTTGAAAGAATGAGTTGACCAAGTATTGTGTCGTGTCGCTATGTGGGAGCATGTTTGGTATTTGATTGCTTGGAGCCGTAAGTATGGCAGCCTCGAGGATCGTATGGCGACTAGAGTCTGTGGTAAACGCTGATGCTCCGACCGCATTCTCTATCAATCTCCGAATGTTCTGCAGAAAGGACAATGAAGCCGAATCACCGATATACACTAAAAGGCTGCTTAGCATTTGTCGAGAAACGATAGTGAGCAATGTGCAAGGTCAAGATTTTTCGAAAGACTAAGCTTCGCATGAAACGAAGGCACTAGATAGACGAAAGAAAGTGCATGCTCACAAAGTCGCCCTCCGCGATCTTTAAGTAGCCTCTCGTTATTTGGGATTGGAGTTTCATCATCTGTCGCCGGATCTTTCCTGAAAGTCGCCTTCTTGCTAATACGACCGTCCTGCCGCGAGAGATCGAGTGAGTGTGCCTTCCGCTTGGCTCTCCCTTGTGTAGCATCAATTGATACCGGCTGGTTGTTATTGACTCTTGTAGGTTGGAGATTCGAGAATACGCAAGGGCGTGACCGGGCGACGCAGAGGGCACACGGCTGAGAACCCGTACACTATACGCCCGTCAGCAGAGGAGCACCAAAAGAAGAGGAGTAGACTGCTACAAGGTCGGAGTGTGGTGTATGCACCCGCGTATAGCTTACCTGTTTCTTCTTGCGCTTGCACTCATCACAAGCCCGATTCACCCGCTGTCTCTTCTCTGCAGACGACATGGTTAGAGTGCAGCTGCACGCATGCAGCTTTGAAGGTGTTGTATGGTACAGGTCCTACAGGGAACAGTGCTTTGTTGTTGTTGTTGTCGTCGTCGTTGTCGTCGTTGATGATGCTTTAGATTGGAATTTTACGTGTCGAGCAGCAAGAACGGTGGATGGTGGGGAACTCTACGGGGGGCAGCCAGCTGACCAAAGTGGTGGGCTCAATCTGTTTCGCCCTGAAAATAAACATGCAGCTACAGTACATTCCCCCGCGGGTGTCCCGCAAATTCAATTCGACGAAACTCTACAGGCCTGCAGGCCTCCCTCCATCTACCTTACTCGAATCATCTCGCGTCGAATGCCAACCAGAAAAACAAACAAACTGCCCTTTCTGATCAGCTGTCAAGTACTGTATCGAGCTTGATCTAAGTCACTGAAACACAGCTACTGGGGAGCACACATCCATTGGAAAGCGTGTGCCACGACAGTAGCGTACCAAAAATTCGGCACATAATTCCATGTTCTTGAGCATCTTCAACAGTTTATCGACCTACCGTGGACGCCGGTGGTAATAATCTGCTTAGACACAAGTCGACGTGGGAGGTCGACTTGCAGACCCGGATTGTCCGCTTGCGAGTGAGGCAATTAGGTGGTACCTTTGAACGAGGTCCTTGGGGCTGTTATATCTGTTGATACCAGAACTATCCGTGAATACCAGAACATCATATGACTGACTGATAACTGCCAAAAGCCCGAGTCCGCGATAGTCCCTCGTCGACTGGATAGGTAGGAATTATGTTGTTCAATCTCGGCTCAACACCCGTACCCAGGCCCAAGTTATTTCCCTCAAAACGTCTCTAAGAGCTCCTATGTGACCTTTGTACAGTATCCCGTGCATAACACAGTCGCAGTATTGGAACGGACGTCTTCTACTTCAAAAGGAACCAAGCCGCTTGACCCTCATCATGAGATTAGAGCGGCGAGCATTAATTATTGGAGGAGGCCAATCTGTGTCGCATCCGGGCAAGCCGCAAAAGGCATAGTTTCCGACCCGTCACTTCCTTCCGCCCCGACATTGCTTTTTCCGACCCGACAATAATGGGCTGCAATCAACCCCCTCAATATTGTGGTTTGTGGTACGTGGCTTTAATGGCTCGTCTGAAATCCATAATTTTTTGGACGAGACGCACTTGGCTGATGAGATTGTGACCAAGCTTGGGTTTGTGCATCACCTGCCTTGTGTGGAGTTTCATTTTCTACGTGGGTGATAGGAGATGACCACCACCGAACTGATTGGGATATCTTTCATATTGCAGATAGCTAGCTATTCAGTGAAGACGTGAGTTTTGGTCATGTGAACTTCTATATAGTGAAAAGAGGATGACAGCAGTGAAAACTCTGTCCGAATCTTAATGAAAATTACAGATACATTCTATCAAGCAGGGTGCATGTATAGATAGATATGTGATAAAGAAAATGTGGTCATACTCGTAGCCTTTCTTTCATTCAAGCACAAGTCACACTGATGCTATTTTGCAAGGTCTTTTGATGGCGCAATCACCAACAGCGAGCAAGGCACAGGATTTGTGGTAGTTACCATTATTAGCCTCGCATTATGTAAATTTTAAGAGCTCTGATCGTCTACAAAAGTGTTGATAGCTCCCGCCACAAGTTCTCCAGCTTCGATACAGTGCCAGTGACCAACCCTACTTAATTCCACGATTTTCTTCTGCTTTGGCTCTGTCGAGTACGAGTTGTAAATCGTTTGACAGCCCTCTAATGGAGCAGTCTTGTCATCCGAGCCTGCAATCACTAACAATGGTATTGTTATGGCGGCATAATCCGGTTTTTGGGCCCGTGCAATCACATTACATAGAGCCATATAGCCTTCACTCGGTGTCCTGAGGATGAGATTGCGGATAAACGCACGCTGTAGTGCCGTTGCTGCTGCTCCTGTGGCAGCTCCTGGCACACTCTCAGCTAGAGCCTCGAGACCATCTATCTCACTGTCAGCAGCTGTAGTGTTAAATGAATAGAAGTATACGCACCGCGTTTAATGGTCTGGATTCTATCTTCAAACACTTTTGCCATGGCAGCACTGGGATTTACAGGCCCAATCAGCACAACTGCGTTTACTCTGGAGCTATAGGAGACAGCTAGCTGACTAGCCACAATGCCGCCCATCGAGTGACCTACGACCGTCACCTTTTCGTCGACACCAAGGGCGTCCAATAGTTTGATTGCATCTTCCACGATGCTGGATATGCTCAACTCGGATTTCCCCAGCTCGGACGAGCCAGACCCTGGCGTGTCCAGGGCAATAAAACGTATGCCGGCCTTTAAATAAGCCGTCATAGGAAAGTAGAACGACGAGGAAGATCCAAGGCCATGGATGAGAAGGAGCGTCCCCAACGGCTTCTGCTGGTGCTCGCTCGCGTAATAGTACAATGACTTTCCATTGATTTGAATATTGGGCATCTTGAATTACAAAAAAGAATAGTAAAAAATGTGACAGGCGTGGTGTGACAAGTTTCAGCAGAGGTAATTCGGTCGTAACTTCGCATTAACTGACCAATAAATCGATCGATGGAATATGGATAGGATTAGCGTGATTTTGGTTTAAGTTTGTCAGCTGTGGTGGACTGGTGGTGGTGCTTATAATGCCACCCGGTCAGAGGACTGGAGACCCGCCAGCTCATGCCAAGTATTACCCGCTTTTGACGTAGCCATTCGCAAAGCACTCTGTTGTCAGAGACTACTTTGATCCTACACGTCCACATTTTCCTTCATCTTCACCAAAATAGTAGCAAGATTCTATCAATGGCGTCTGCATATAAAACAACCTACCCAGCGGGTGTAGCTGTCCACAATGGCATCGTCGAGTATCTTGAGAGGTTCTACGAGACTTCTGACACTCCAGATGCACACGAGAAGTATGCCGACTCGTTCATGCCCAATGCCACGCTGGTGATGGCTTCAAAGACAGCCCAAGGTCGTGATGGCAAGAGTTCGGCTCCAAAGTACCCAGTTCAGCTTCTAATGTCACAGAAATCCTGGCGTTACGGAAAGGCATGTGGGCGAGTATCTCGAAACGCCGACACACGGTGTCCAAGATCTTTCCGTTCGGCTCCAATAGTACAGAGGTCATGCTTTACGGAATCGTGGACTATGAGTTCAAAACCGGAGGGGAGGGAAAGGTTCCATGGGGTGCAAGGGCCGTCTTGGCGTGGAAGATGTCATTCTATCAGGTGTATTTGGTAAGTATTTACAATTGCAGAATCTTGAATTCATCTCAGATTTCATGGAAGGTGCTAATCAGGCTATATTTTCTAGGACACTGGGGCACAAAAGAAAAACTAGGTCCAAAATACACGTGCTCGACGATGTAACAGAAGTCCAAAGTAGATGCATTTGCAATATACAACTCTTCTAATGGTCCCTAAAAGGTCTCTTAACCGGCTGCTTTCGCCCGTGATCAGTGACCAGACTGTAAATAAGCATAGATTTGTCAAATCATGCTGTGTTTAAATTGATGACAGAACAATTTGTACTTGATTCTAAATTAACTGTTTATGCGCATATATTTAGGAAATAATGCTATGTTCAAATTAATGACAGAACAACCCATATTTAATTCTAAATTACTTATAATCCCCATCATCTTCAAATGACCAACTCGCTTCGTCTGAGCCGTTGGGGCGACTTCCATGTTCAAATCCAATCTGCATCCCTTCTATTCGGTTCACCGGTAGCACCGCGGACACCTTTGCGCCATAAGCCTTGGAGTACCAAGTTTCGCAGAACTTTGCGCTGTCAAACAGCTCGGGGTATTTTTGCTGTAGCATCAGGAGCGTGGTGCGCGAGATATCATCGACGCTGTTGCTGTGGCGCAGAGCTAGGAACTCCCGCGTCACACCAGCACGCAAGGAGTCTTGCACTTCCTTTTCATACTGGCCTACCTCAAACAGGAGGAGATCATATTGGAGGAGCGACGCTTTCCCGTGCCACGAGCCGCCAACTGTCGTTCGGTGATACAGCCCACTCAAAGCGGCGATGGCGCCCATGCAACCCGTGCCGTAGTCAGAAATCGGGAAAGGTGGCACAACAGGCTCATCTAATCCCATGAACTTTCCTTGAGCCCAAGCAATACCACTCACCTATACGTTGAGTTAGTAAAGGGCGGTCAGAGGTAACTTACACAGTCTGCGATCTGCTGCCAGCCAGGTCGATTTGCCCATTCTCCCACATAGCCAAAGTAATTCTCGTTGACATATACAATACCCTTGCCTCTTTTTTCAGCCATTTTCACTAATGCATCCGCGCCGTATCCAAGCTTGTCCAGTGCCCCAGGTCGGTAGCCATCAACCACGATATCAGCATCCTAAAGTAGCTTCTCAAATACGGCACGGCCATCAGCAGATTTCAGATCGATCTTGGTAGCGTACTTTCCTATGTTTCCGTCCACCTGAAAGAAGGGCACATTACTCAAACCGGGTCCGGTTACTTTAAGCACGTCCGCCCTATACTCTCCTAAAATTCGAGCTATCGTGGGACCTACGATGATACAGTATAATTCCAGGACTTTGATACCGTCAAGGATCTTTGGGTTGCTTGAGTCTAAGGAGGGTAGTGGTACAGGTAGCGAGTCATCACTAAGTCTAGTAACAGACCAAGCTGGCTCCTTGACGTTCGTGACACCCTATAAGACACGTAAGTCAGAAGGTCCAAAAAAAGCAAAATGGGAAAACACCACATCAAAAGCAATAAAGACGAGGACGTACGGGAGGTGTTTCGACGAATTCTTCGTATTTCAGCGCTGGGACACAGGCTTGTTTGTGAAATGCATTCAGCGTCTCGAGCTCCTTAATAGTAAGCTTTTGCACCGCCGGCTCAATGGTAGAGACGATATCTTCGTGGGTAACTAGTTCCGGTCGAAATGGCTCCAATCCAATCATCTTCAAGGTGGTTGATGCCTCGAGAGATCCATGAATGTGATAATACTTCCCTTCTTCTTTGGTCGCGTACAAATTGGCTGACATTCGCCTGTAAGGATTCGACTGAGCCTGACGAAGATCGGTATCTGAGAAGGGATCCACACATCAGTTTCCTATGGGGGATTTCAGAAATTTCAAAAACAAAAAACAAAAGGCGTACCTTTAAGTTTTGCCTTGACACCCTTATCCAACTTTCCCAGACCATCTATGGTTGCGAGGTATGCTTGGAAGAGAAAGCATGTTGCCCTCTCGAGATTAACAGTTACTTTACGGTCAGCTTTGCCATATTTGAGATCGGCCAGGGCAGACGCAACGGCACCCTCGACGGCTTTTAATGCCGCCGCTGTCTCGGTTTCCTTGAATGGGATAGGGAAGTATATTCGATCATAGTCAGACTCTATTCTAACGCGATCTTTGATCTCCTGGATGCTGGAAGGTAGGCCCAAGCTTTCCCCCCTTGCGCATAGCACGTCAAAGATGCGCTTTGCCTCGGAGACCGGAGAGTACGCAACCGCCATCGATGCTCCTGTGTGTCTGAAAAGACTTTAAGACGTGGGAATTATCAGAGAAGCTAGAACGACTAGTTAGAACAGAGAATTGACCTCCAGAATAAGTTCTGATATTACTTATGACTGAGATTTTAGGACAGGATATCAGAATGACCTGAAAGTTTGTGACATCATAATGGCAGTCTCAAAAAAATAAAAATTGGTAACCTCTTGGAGAGCCTCACATGTCGTAAAATCATAATTTCTCAACATCAATCCTACGTGAGACACCCAATTTCACTATTGTTACTCTTATCTGTACACATATATGCCCTCGTCAATAATTGAAAGTGGTAACTATGACATTGGTGCTCCCAGATTCAATTGGGAGCTTCAAGGAGTAGATAATTTACAATCTGTATGCACATCATAAGGAACAAGGTATTTCCAGAAACACCCAGCTCTCAGATCGAGGCCGCTCAAAGCACTTGAAACACTGCTAGGGTAGAGAAACAGGTTGCCGTTCTCGTGACTTTCTTTTTTAAAAGATTGATGAGTAGCTGCCTATCGCCCTAACTCATAAACCACAACCTCTCCTTCGCCACGTAGCCTAGGAGCTCTTTGGCTCAATCGGTGCTAGAGTGATGTCATACTCAAGTTGCAGTTTTGCGTTCGGGTTGCCCTCCAGTGGCACAAAATCCACAATCAGAGACTCCTTGACCGCAAAGACAGAATCGTCTTCGAGGTGATCACCTGCTCGGTCAAAAATCTGAGTCGTCACGGGCTTGTAGCCATCGTGCCGGACCTTTTCGCGAACTAGTCAGTACCGAAATGTAGGATAGAGGGCAGGGTACTCACAATTATGTGGATATGAGCCGGACGCATAGGATGTCGGTCAAGCAATTCCAGAAGCTTTCCTGCCGGACCTTCTCACACTTAGTAAAAATTCATCTTTGTCAGCTGCTGGGCTCGCTTACCGTCAGATGGGACAGGATATGGTGTTGGTTTGATGCAGTACAAAGCGTATCTCCCCTGTGCATCGGTGCGGAATCGTCCTCTTAAGTTGTGGTCTATCTGGTCCGGGTCTTGCTGCTCGTAGAGGCCATTCGTCGAAGCCTGCCAGATATCTATCATGGCGTCTACTACTGGTTTTTTGGTTTTCAGATCAATGACGGTGCCGTGCATGTAAGTGACCTCTCCATCGTCTATGTCATGTACGATGGAGGCTCCGAAATCCCGTTCTGGAGCATCATGACGGAAGAATGGTCCCAGAATAGCCGTCGCCGTCGCTGAATCTCCAGCTTCCGAGGCAAGCTTATACGTGATCTCGTCTACCAGACTGTACAGTACAAGTTAGCCAACCAGCGTCCCTGAGATTTTCGTCCTTGCCAACATACGATTCAAGGCCAATCACGTCGCAAACTAGCTGCCCTTCGTTTCTCTTATCGTCGCTCATCTTTCCCGCCCAGTTCAGCAGCTCTACACCGGCCATCCACTCATCCACCGTCAATGAATTCTCACGCGCAAAATCGTGCACATGCTGTATCAGAGATGACATGACTTGTCGCATTCGCGGCGACGTCTTGGGGCCCATGACATTGATTACATTTTGCGTGAATGCAGGGTCAAACCTCGCGGTGCTCTCGGTTTCTTTGACTTCTGGCCTCTCTCCAGAGGTCGATGCCATGGTCGGTGGAATGGAAAGTCTCGTCACGTGGTTGGGCTTTCTGGTGAACGTCTATGAAGGGTCTTGGTGATGATGATGATGGATTGTGGTGTAAATGATGATTGCGGATGCAGTTGCGTTCAATAACTTAGTTGATCTGGGGCTATATAAACTTTACTTACCTTACTGGGTCGTGATTTAGGCGAGGGTCAGCCCATGATCTGTTCTGGGGCGAATAATGTGGACGTTGCGCCTCCCCCTCTCCTCCTCCTGTATCGCGACTGTACTGAACTGAGCATTATTAGCTGCAGCTCTCTCCTCTGCCCGTAGCATCCGCATGCATCATTGCAGCATGGCACGAGACCCCTGGCCCCATCGTGCCCTGTGCCCCCACCAGTGACAGAGCTTGCAAAGGTAACAACAGCCTTGATCTGTGCTTGCCAAAAACGATCGCCCTTTCATTTCAGGGGGCTGCGCGGGACCTGGAATTGGGCTACTCCGCCTTTGCCAGCCGCCTCTCGATGCGCCCACGGTGGAGCAACTGCAGGGGGACGAGCCCGCGGGGTAATGCATCTCATATTGTGGGGAGAGGGAGGCTCCAGCATTAGGATCTAGTGCGTCAAAGGCGCCTGGGTACATCATCGACACCCAAGAGGAGGGACGAAGTATTCAAAGAGCGTTCGTCCCCAGCCTGCATCCCCAACCCAGGTTTCTAACTAACGTTAAAAGACCATCTCAATCGAATCTCCCATCATCACCACCACCCATCACAATGACAACAAACGGAGGAACGCCCGACGGACCTTATGTAGTCCCTGCTATCATCAACAATGTCGACACCTGGTTTAGCGAATCATTCCCTGTCCATGCTCCAGCGTCTGGTAAGCAGATCTACGAATGCACGAGTGCCTCGGTCCCAGATGCGCTGAAAGCTGTTTCGGCTGCCCACGCAGCATTCGGGGGCTGGAAGAATTCCAAACCCGGCACGCGTCGTGACATATTTTTGAAGGTTGCCGACGTGGTGGAAAGACGCGGGGAAGAGTTGGGGAAATACATGGTCGAAGAAGCGGGTGCACCAGAATTCTGGGGTGCCGGGTTCAATGTTCCTCTCGCAGTAGACATGCTAAGAGATATCGCCGGGAGATTGACGAGTATCCAGGGTGCAATTCCGGTACCTGGAGCTGCAGGGAAGAGTGCCTTGATCCTGAAGGAGCCCTTCGGAGTGATTCTAGGCATTGCGCCATGGTAATTCAGTCTCATTCGATCTACAATTTGAACTCGAGCTAATGTGCGAATTAGGAACGCACCCTACATCCTCGGGTTTCGCGCCATTGCTTATGCGATTGCGGTAGGCAACACCGCGATCTTGAAAGCACACGAGTTCGCTCCCCGCTGTTCTTGGGCGATCGCCGACTGTTTCCGTGAAGCTGGCCTCCCTGCCGGTGTCTTGAACGTCATTGCACACAAGACCACCGATGCAGCCGCCATCACTAAGGCCCTCATTGAGTCTCCTCAAGTCCAAAAAATAAACTTCACCGGGAGCACACCGACTGGCAAAATCATCGCCGAGCTTGCAGGCAGAAATCTCAAGCCGGTACTTCTTGAACTGGGAGGCAAAGCTCCTGCCATTATTTGGGAGGATGCAAATGTGGATGCTGCAGCACAAGCTTGCGCAATGGGATCATTCCTGTATGCCGGCCAGATATGTATGAGCACGGAACGTATCATTGTGCACAAGAACATTGTGAAAGAATTCGAGGAGAAGTTCAAGGCTGCCATCAAAGGCAGATGGAGCGATGGTCAGGTTCTCATCAACTCGAAAGCCGTGGAGAAAAACAAGGCGCTGCTGAGGGACGCGGTAAGCAAAGGAGCCAGCCTTCTGAACGGAGATGTCGAGGCGACTGAGGCCACTGATACATTGATGCGACCCATAGCTATCATGGGGGTCAAAGAAAGCATGGATATTTACAAGACGGAGAGTTTCGGGCCAACAGTTTCCATCGTCGTAATTGAGACTGAGGAAGAGGCGTTGAGAATTGCAAACGACACCGAATATGGACTCAGCTCTTCCGTCTTTACTGAGGACTTAAGAAGGGGTCTCAGATTTGCGAAGGCCATCGAGTCCGGCGCCGTCCATATCAATGGAATGAGTGTCCATGATGAATGTGGCCTTCCTCATGGGGGAACGAAAGCGTCTGGTTATGGCAGGTTTGGTTCCACGGGAATGGAGGAGTGGGTTAGGACAAAAACCATCACGTACAATGACTGAGTGGTGGACCTGGGTATGTTTGAGAAGAAGGTTGAATCAAGATATCTACGTCAAATTGGACTGGCACCGCTCGTCGTGGAAATATATTATAACACCCTCATATTTTACGCTTTTCCTCCTGCTTGTTCTATTTCATATTGAATTTCGTACCTTGAACTAGTTTTAGCCATCATGATAATGATTAAAAAACATATTAACCAGTCTCAGCCGTCATCATGTTGATTAGAAACAAATTGAAGACACTGAATGTCACACCAACGATGCTGGATCCAGACAAGTCTCTTTGCTTCGTGAACTGTACCTAGCTAGCTTTTACACTAATCGCTGTGCTAGTCTCTGCCGGTGACGATAGCCGTTCGGAAACTGCGGCGCATCTTCTTTCCAGACAGAAGCGGCACAAATCCAAACTTTGCCACTGGCTGGTCGGCGTTTGCTCGGTATATGGATGCGGTATGCTGTATATGGGGGAACGAGGCTGCACTTTGGCGGAAGCGGCACCGACAAACTCACCTCCCTCCCCCACAGTCCAGGGAACCTCCGGGGGGCACCTGTTTCTACGCCACGAAAGGCTACCACTCAGCTTCAAGGCTACGTAAGACACCGCAGAAAGTCACTCAGATCCACCAGACATAAAGTTCAACCATGTTTGGCCGGTCCTTCACTCAACGTTGGAAAAAATAAAAGAATCTCCAAGCCTTGAGACGGATCACTTCTCATTAAAGGTCAACGCACACATAGCAAACCATGTCCACTGCCAAACAAGCCCATGTGGCCATTTGTGGAGGAGGAATTGCTGGCCTTTGTCTCGCCATTGGTCTTCATCGTCGAAATGTCCCCTGCACAGTAAATGAAGCCGCTCCAGCCTTTGCAGAGATTGGGGCCGGGGTCTCGTTTGGACCCAATGCCCTACGAGCGATGGAATTGATTGATCCCCAGGTGCTGGAGGGATATGAAGAATGCGCGACAAGCAACGGGTGGCCCGAGAAGAAAAACACCTGGTTTGACTTCCGCGTGGGTGAAAACCAATGGGGGAAGATGGAAAGAGAGCAGCCATTGGCAAATACGTCGTGGAAGTGAATGCAGGACGAGTCGGACAGAGCAGTGTTCACAGAGCTCACTTTCTCGACACTCTCGTGAGACTCATCCCCTCTGGTATGGCTCAATTTGGAAAAAGGTTAGAAGCTATCACCGACGAGAACAACAAGGTGGTCATGAAGTTCGAAGATGGCACCACGGCTGAGGCAGACGTGGTTATCGGGTGCGACGGGATCAAATCCAGGACGCGGAAGATCCTGCTCGGGGAGAGTCACGAGGCTGCAAATGCGACATTCTCTGGCAAGTACGCTTATCGAGGATTGGTGCCCATGGAATCGGCCGTGAATGCGTTGGGGGATGAGTTGGCGCGAAACTCGCAGATGTACATGGGTCACCACGGTCACGTCTTGACGTTCCCCATCGAGAAGGGGAAAACCATGAATGTCGTGGCTTTCAGAACGAAGGAGGATGGGCAGTGGCTAGATGAGAGATGGGTGTTACCCATGAAACGAGAGGATTTGGTCAAGGACTTTAAAGGCTGGGGCGACGATGTGCAGAAGATTTTACCAGTTAGTCGGGCCTCTCAGCTATACCGCGATCCATATGCTAATTATTTTGTAGCTTTTAGAAAAACCCGACGTTTGGGCGTTGTTTGATCACCCGCCTGCTCCAACTTATGCTAGGGCCGGCTTTGTTTGATTGGAGACGCAGCTCACGCATCGACACCGCATCAGGGAGCAGGTGCTGGTCAAGCCATTGAAGACGCATTCATTCTATCCAGTCTCCTTGGTTCATTCCCCTCGACGGATGACGTGGAATCAGTCCTGAAGGCATTCGACACGGTGAGAAGACCGAGAACCCAAAAGGTGGTTACCACTAGTGCTGCGGTGGCAAGGATTTACGAACTCGAGAATGAAGAGATCGGATTCGACTTGGCGAAAGCGAAAGATGCCCTGAGTGGCTGGTATGATTGGATATGGGACGAGGATCTTCAGGAACAGCTTAAGACGGCTGAGAGATGCCTCGCTGGGTATAAACTTAGATTGGTTAGCACTTATTAAGAATTTTCCAAGGTTGCTACCTATCCATAATTTTCCTCCGTAATTTGGGTGGAATTGCTACCCAATTTCTTCACATGCAAAAATAGCATTGCAAATCACACACGAATCAGATTATGGGCGGATAGCGAGAAATCCTGTTGAACAGTTCGCCTTGATTATGTGGAAAATAAGGTAGTTTTAAGTAAAATAAAATAATTTAACTCAAGAATATAATCTACAAGGCAGTGCTACTTATTTATAAGTGAGTCTAGTATAAACTGTTAGTTGTTAGGTGGCCAGATACATTATTAATATTCCGGCCACTGTATATTAGAAAAGTGGCACTACCTTTATGACAAATCCTATCCCGCGCTGTTAATAGTTATGGAACCAAGTTTAGTATTTAAGACCTAGCTGGCAACGAGGCAACCCGCAACTGTCCTCCTCAATGCTGACATCTCGTACCCTTTGTTTGCCTCACCCCTCTTCGATCATACTCACCTGACTCATTTAAAAGGAAAGCAGGTCTCCCAAGTTTTATCTTGTCATCCCTAATCGGACCTCTGCAGATGCACAAAGACCAGATGCAGAAGGCTCGGTTCTATCACAAATGTTGCTATGGGTCAACCTGAACGCGATGCGAAACAGCTGCGTAAATACCGTAAAGACAGGAAGCGTGGCGGTAGGAGGTGAAATCCCCAATGAACGTTTTAGGCTGGCTAATTAACATTACATGATGCATTCTAGGAAATCCTAAAACGTCTTTGCGTTGAGCAGCAAGCGCAGAATATGTAAAGAAAGTAAAAAATGTCATTACAGAATCTAACAACTGCTCAAATCACTAAGTCTCCTCTACTGAATATCTCGTTGCTTTTCGAGGGTAGCATGCGGCTGGAAAACGGTTCTTGCAATTCCAATTAGAATTTCCAGATCCTTACCCAGGCCTACCTATAGATACACAAAATAATACAACACAGAGCTACGCCAGCTATTATTGTATTGAAGACTTAGTCTAGCCTGGAGCGTCGGAAGCTTGTGCTAGTTGCCAGTACTACCACAGTCGATTGCTCTTTCATAACTTCCAAGGATTCGGACGAGCGTGAGGTATCTGCACTCAAGCGTAAATTTACTAGTTATTGCATGGAGCGTGGTATACCAGAGGAATCTTAGATAGTTGGGAGGAGGTCAGGGTAAGTCATTCAAAGTGAAATCCTACGCAAAGCTAATTGTATTAAATATATGGACTTACTTATGAGACCTGTCGTCATCTGGAACCAGGAATGACTTTATCTAAGATTTCTGCAAATATTAATTTGGGCTTTAGAGGGATTGAAAGTGAGTTGCGAAGTAGTAGTAAGTTATATAAACACGGACTTATTGTATTTTGATCTTGTTTTATGACTTTCTTTTCATTTCGTGGCAGCGCGAATAGCACTACTTGAAGTTACCACACCTGTAAAATAGAAGCACCCACAGCAAGTTTTTTTGATTTATAGGAAGATAGATGTGGTGGAGACGGGGGACGTGAAGCAAGAGACAAACACTGAGTGATGTTTTTCCTCACAGCGAAAAGTATTCAGGGGTCAGCCGACGTTGATATCCTCAGTGATAAGAAATAATAGAAACCACAAATAAGGATTAAATAGCAGAGACGACCGGCCATGGGATCCTGCAGTATCTGCTTAGCGGTTAGTTGAACTTGTGCGCCTGCGCCGATACACAACGATGTCACTATTCCCCGCTACGCTGCCTTCAGCTAATTCGATCTAGCCGCCAGCCCTCAACCCAATGTCCTCTTCTAACTCGACAACTATTTCGCATACATACTGATTTAGCGACTTAACATTCACTTAGAACCTTTACTTGAGCTGTCTCAGTGCTAGCAAAATGATACGCCTACTTCAATATATCAACGAGAGCGAGTTCAGTTTAACTACGTTCTTTGGCTAAAATATACCCCAGAGAAACAGTATACTTTCGCATATATAAGAAGCCGAGGAGGTGGCCTTCAGGTATCTGCCAGCACGAAGAAGGCTGGCTATAATAGGATCCGGTTCTGTGGAAAATAAGCTAAGCGTGGGCTTGCAATACTTTGGGTCAACATATGCTGCATCGACAGATATAGCAGCGCTGATATCGCAGAAGCTATTAACTCTATGTTCCGGGGAGGATATATTAGAATGAGTTTAGGTTCATCTTTTGATATGAGTTGCAAATTCACAGCTCACACCATGGCTAGCGTGCTATCTCATCCTTGTGAGGAACTTCGTGCAAACTTAGTTATAAACCATATTCCGGAACAAAAGAGGACGGTCTCTTGATCTTGTAATAAGATACCTGTGTAGAAAGTTTGTAATGGGCGATAGGCTATGATTCTTGACTCGACTCATTTATTTTATTTTTATTATCTTCTCACGAAGCCACCTGAGCTCAGGTTATATATACATTTATTTCCAAGATTTCATAACAGATAACGCCATTCGAGACCAAAAATGAAAACCCTTTGTATGTGTACAATTTGATATTAACCAATAAAAGAAAAGTTTCTAGCAGATCGCCATATTGTCAGATACTCGACGGCACTCTAAGATGCTACCTTCGACGCCTTTGTACGCAGTTTTACCAACAGGTATACACAAGCATAAGTGCTGATCATGAAAAGGCAAACGATGCCCGTGTCTTGCCAGCCGACGTAGTAGTCCTGGATATTGAGAGTGGCGAGATAATCGCTTCCGTACCGGTACTGACATACTCGACAGCCTGCGGTTGCATCTGGATTTTGAAGGAATGTGCGGGAGCCTTGGCCGGTAGGACTCATATAGTCGGCGAGATAAGTAGCGCATGTCCGGTTTCCTGGGGTATCGAACAAGGCATACTCGGACTCTCTGCAATTGACTTTGACATCAAAGATTCCGAAAGTCAGAAGGGCGTTTGCGAAATAGGTGTACGGATTGAGGTAGTAAAGCCAATAGCGCCAGAAGACTTGCAATTGACCGTATGGTACCATAACGCCGCAGAATGAGATCATTGTTCCTAGAATCAAAGGATTGGCTAGGGATGCAAAGACGGCATTCGGAGCGTAAGCCGCAATCAGTTGACCTAAGCCTGTATAGATGAGCTCGTACAATCTAAACACAGGAAATATTAGCCTCAAAGTTTGATTGACTGATACGTATTTCCGGGACACGTTCCACGACTGAAGCTCGAGGAAATGAAAAGCCCGAAAAGACAGATCTGAAGACGCTACGACTGAACTTACAAGATGAGAAAGTACACTGCTCCTGCCTTGTTTGAATCCCCTGGCCATCCGACTGTGTAGTACCAGCACAAAAAGTACAATGTACCACAAAGGATTAGATACGGAATCTCGGAGACAATCAGGCCGGTGGTAAAAGCTATCCAAGAGTACATTTTGGATTTCTTCTCACGCACTTCGTAGATATCGCGTCTTTCAATGAAAAGTGGCTGCAACTGATTGATCACTCCCGGTGCGATGAAGATAACATTTAGGACGGTAAATAGGTTTAATTGCATGTCGGCCACGCTGTCACCGATTTGCCAGAACGAAAATCCGCCGAAAAGACCGAGAATTAGGTGCAGTGCGATTTTGTTGTTGACATAGTCCGTATTTCGATACAAGGAAACTGTCATTCGATGGGTTACAATCTTGATCTGCGTCCAAAGGCTTGTTGCAAATTCGTGGCCATCAGCTGAAGTTCCTGGGGGTGCAGCTGCGGCGGTACTGATAATCTGCTCGAGTTCATCTACCGTGCGCCTGGGAAGATTTCTAGTCAGCGATAAAACTCTTGAAACAAAGTGAGATATAGTGGAAGCAGCGCAAAACTCAATTGTACATACTGATGCTCTGGAGATTCTAGCCAGATCTGGTTCCAATCTTTCCCTTTCGACAATGTCCCCGAAACAACATCAATCATATGCTCAGCTGGATTTGTCTCGGGTGGGCATGGTGCACCGTAGCGAGCAAAGTAATCTTTAATAGTGGTCGAGTGGTCTCCGATCTCTCCAAAGTACACAGTCTTTCCACCTCGTGCCAATAGCAAAAGCGTATCAAACTGAGCGAACAGGGAAGCCGAAGGTTGATGAATAGTAACAAGGACAGCCTGCCCAGCGTTTGCCAACTTCTTTAAAAATCTGACTGTATTAAAGGCGGCCTGACCATCAAGACCAGATGTAGGTTCGTCTAAGAAAATAAGGATCCTTGGCTTTGAAACCAGTCTGGGTAACGTAAAGGTTAGCAATTGCTCTCTGAGGGCCTTCTCAGGGAATGTCTTAGGATTTGTTTCTGAACTTACTCGACACCAATAGTTAATCTTTTCCGCTGTTCGATAGATAGTCCCGCGCCAACTTTGCCGATTAGACTATGCTCTATATCTTGCATCTCGAGAAGGTCAATGATTGTATTGACATATTTCAACTTCTCTTCGCGCGGAACATCTCTAGGTTGTCGAAGCAAAGCTGAGAACTCCAACGCTTCCCTTACTGTTGCCAGAGATTCGTGGACCTTCAACAAGTTAGCATTGGTATTTCCTGTGAGAAGGAAAGGCTGAGCATGGAGAAGCATGTTCGAGAGCTGTTGCCCAGCAAAACAAAGGATACGAGACAAAGCTTACATCCAACTGCTCACAGTACCCTGCAGATCTTTGAAAGTCTACCCCTAGCGGTCTTCCATCTACCATAATTGATCCATGAATGGTTCCGTCGGTTTTTCGTTGTGCCAAAACGTCAAGGAGGGTAGTCTTTCCAGCACCAGAGCTGCCCATAAGAGCCCCTAACATACCGGGTTTCACCCAGCCCTGCACATCATCAAGAAGGACACGATCGCCGCTGGGAGTCTTCACTGTGTAAGTGAGATTTTTCCATGTGAAAACCGAGGTGTTCCGAACCAACTGGTTTCCGAGAGTCGTTGTGTCGTCATCAGAAAAGGCTGCGGAGGGATCTTTCTCTGTTGGACCCGATTCGGTGTCCTCAGGTTTCGGTTGCTTGGAGGCATGCTCTCTGGGAATTAGGCTTCCGCTCTTGGTGCTGTTGGATTGCCATCGGTTGGTAAAGACAACAGTGACGACGACGAAGAGTGCCCACCACGCCCAGACAATGCCGAAGTTTCTCCATACATTTGAGTGGCTATACGCCAGAGATTCTAGATATTGGTCGCCAGTGATACTGGTAGCGCCTTTGAGAGCCCCTGGAATTCCTGTGCAGGATTGAAATTCTGATTGGTTATATCCAGGTCCGTTTGGAGCAAGGTTCACACCAACGCAAGGTATAACTTGGCCGTGAAACTCATTTGCCATCAAGGACTGAAATCCATATGCAAGCGGGTTCAACCAATACAACCACGCAAACCAAGGATGCATGTTTGGACGAGAAATTTGGTAGCCTCCATATAACACGAACACGGTGAACACAAATCCCGAAATCTTAGAGGCGCCATCGAAAGTCCCAAAAGCTGCTCCAATTGCTCTAAACTAAAATCGATATTTGAATTAGTATACGTTTTGAAAAATACAGGGAGCATTTCGGGATCGTAATCGTGAGTTCGTAGCTAGTACTACCCACTGAAAATTCCAAACGGGAAATGAAGCTCTGGAATCAGGTACTTACCATTGCTGTGATACACATGGTTACGCTGAGAGTAACGATCCAATAAGTAAAAAAAGCTGCTGCGTCGACTTTCAACGCGGATAGAAAGTAGAGAACCACACTGAAAATGGATACCTGGAACATTAGAACTGGTATATCAGCAGCTATCTGTGCGATGCAGAAGGCGGCGGGATGATAGAACGCAAAAGCTTTGTGCTTGGCTAATACAGGTCTTCCAGTGAAAGAGTCGGTGACCTCCGACATAGCGACCAGACTGTTGTAAAGTAATGCGAAGAACAAAGATCCACCTTTCAGAAAGAGGCCATCGGTGTTGTTAGGAGCGTTGTAAAACAATGATCCAATGACCAGAGCCTGTACGAGACTGGCTGTTTGTTTTATGAAAAATGTAGATTTATCACCCCAGATAATTTGGTATTGTCTGATGACGCAAGCTCGAACCTGCGTAACAAAACTTGCAGTTAAAGGGGAGTTCTTGGGCAGGCTCTTGTGCTTGTCGTAACCAACGGCTGCCTTAAAGTCGTCTGTTTGGGCAACTGGAATTGCTCTTGTCGGGTAATCGTAGTCTTTCTGCATCTCTTGTCTGAGTGGCGTATTATCATAGGCTTGGCGTATTTCGGTCGCAGACTTCGGGAATGTATTCTCATGGCCAGGGATAATTTGTCGTTCGGTAGGGACAGTGACACCAGTTAGAAAGTCACCTGTGTTGGCGGCATCCTCGCAAGCAAACCCAAGTCCTTCCATGAAAGGACGAGCATCTTTCATAGGGCCATAGAAGATTTCTTTCCCCTCGTCCAACACAAGAACTTTATCGAATAGCTCGTAGATTCCGTTTCCGGCTTGGTAGAGTGTGACAATTGTTGACAGGCCAAGAACATCAGTCATTGCTCGCAAAGCCTTTGCCCACTCGAGAGCGGTACCTATAGAATCGATCAGCATAAGAGACAAAATTTGAACGTCCTAACGGAGTTCATAGAAAGTAGGTGTAGATGCCACCAAATGTCACTTACTAGCATCAAGTCCTCTTGTACTATTGTCCCAACAATAAACACTGCCTCTTGTGGCTAAGCATTAGATAATTGAAACTCGTTTTCTTTCACCGCCTGATACGCCACGGACAAATTCGTTCCCAACTTTGGTGTCATAAGTATGTTGTATTCCCATCGACTTCAACAGGAAGTCCCTGGATTCAATCTGAAATTCTTCAGAGGTCTTGTTGTTAGATGGAAGATGAAAAGGGACCTTCATCCTAGTGGCGAAGTCAATGGTCTGGCCAACTGTGAGAGTTGGAAAGAACAATTCATCCTCCGTGTTCATGACTATTGAAGACCTGTATTTCTGTGCTTCTTTATGATCCATACTGCCAAAGCTAGATGGCATCTCGAGTCAGCACTAATTTTTCAGGGCAGATTCTCTGGCGCGACTGAACCAGAATGGCAGAACACGAGAGTAGATACTTACTTGACATCGCCTGTCACTTCAGCATATCCATCCCTGTAATTTGCCAGCATCTTCAATAAAGTGGTGCATCCAGAACCAGGCCGGCCTAGTACAAGTAGCATTTCCCCTGGTTTGACGCAACCGTGACTATTATCGAGGATTGTGTCGAGTGGTACCTTGTGTCGAAGTTCCTTAATTGACTGGATAATATTGAGCTGTGACAGAACGTTCTCGTTATACGCTGCGCCCGAGCTGACTCCCTTAACGCTCAAGTTTTTCCATGTAACTCCTAACTTTCGATCCTTGAGATTATCTGCTTGCCCTTGCTGATGGAGTATCTTGACGTCAGGCATCATCTTCCAATCGTCTGCCTTGCTGATCGGGTAGGGATCCTCTCCGACACCATCGTCCTCGTCGTCATAAAAACGATTCGTACGATGTGAATGATTACTCCGCCGGGGATGAGAAAGTGCCTTCATTATGACATCTCCTGTTCCACTTCCTAATCCAAAGCCGTTGGCGGCCATGATAGCTGTTTTGAAGCAATTACAGCCAAATGGTTCCAGAGCAGTTGGGTTTTTGGAGGAGAGGTTGAAATAGATGCTATTGATATTTTGAGGAAAGCTGTCCCTTTATGGATGGTGACCCATCCGTCACTCCCGACTCCCACTCGAACTGTGCCATCCCGCATGATGATGGACCTCATTGTGAACATTTTGCTTTGGAATGAGGTTTATCACGGCCCCGCCCCAGATTGTCATATATCCGAGATCCAGACCAGCAGGGGGTCCGGTACTTGGTTCACTGCACTCGAGGGAGAGCCGTCTCACTCTATGAAATTATCTAAGGTGTGCGAGTTCGAAGAGAGCATGTAGAGTTGGAGAAAAGAGGACGAGACGTTGTTGGGTGAAAGATGCAAGTGTTGTTAGCCACCTGAGGCGCTTCCCACGGGGTCCTATAGGGTCACGGGGTCCTATAGGGTCACGTGCTTTCATACATAGGTTCCACTGCGAGTTGTCAATATTCAGGCCAGTACTATATTTGGGTCTATACGAATTAACCCGCCAAAAATCTTATCCTAACCGCCGTAAAAGCGTTGTCTAGGCCCATCGATCTGACGCTCTTTCCTTCCTTGCCACGTACAGTACAGTACGTGCGTGAAAGTAAGTAGCTCCACCTATATATCCGTCCTTCCGAGCCCGAAGAAAATTGGGTTTTCCAACAATCCCTCCCTCCCAACAAATGACGGCGTGCTTTCTCAGCATGGATATCATTTGCTCATTTCCTGCCGCGCAGGCTGCACAGCTGAACTTTCAAACTCCGTAGTCTCCGTATTTCCGAATGCATATACACTCGGCCCTGGACTCGGATATCTTGGGGGATGATACACATCCGTTTCTCGACATCCGTTTTCTCGACAGCCTCCTGCAGCGTTAATTGCCTTCACACAATGGATGCCGAAGCCCAAAATGTCGTCGGTCCGTTGATACAAAGTCTCCTGCCTCCCCCTTGCTGACCAGTTTGGTGTACATCAGGAAAAGGAAAAGAGCCTCAAAACCGAATCTCAAAAGCTTGCCAGGAATGCCGGAGACGTAAGATTAAATGTGACGGCCATTCGATATGTAAGAATTGCGAGTTTTCATCTGCAATATGCTCGTATCGTGCCATAGTTCGGCAGAGAAGGCCAGGGAGACGAGCAAGTCCCCTCCAGCAGATGCATCAACCATCGTCAGGTGATCCGCACCCGGCAACGAAGAGGCTTCCAACCAGACAAGAGGATCCCACAAAAGGTTCTTCTGGCAATCCTATTCCACGAGACGACCAATCACACGGAATCAACAGCAGCATTTCTGCAACTCATATTGCGTCGACCACTTGTATTCTTCAACTCTACTATGGCGCCTCGTCCAACTTTAGTTTCTTGCAACAAATTCACCATTCTCTATCGGGAGATAGACATGTATCTAGGACAAATGATGAAGTCCGAGAGGGAGGGGCTGAATTAGACCTCTATGGGCAACGTTCGTTATTCTTCGGGACTTCTGACACGAAGAACCATCTAAATGGCCACATATCTGACTCACCTATAATGCTTCTATCGGAAAAGATAGCTGACCGCTTTCTCACCGATTATATTTCTACCTTTCACCAGCTCCTCCCGTTTACTTCAACAGAGGACCTTACTCAAAAGACGAAGGAGCTATTTTCCAACCCTGGTCTAAATAGCCTCAATACGGCTAATACTGCAAGCTTGATGGTCGTCTTGGCTATTGGCGCCACCATGAAAGAGGATAGTGGGTGGGCAGAAATGTTGGCCGAGAAAGCCAAAAATGTTGCCAACAGCATTGGACAGGTGGTGAACCTCCAGGCTATTCAATTACATTTGCTTCTGATAAGTCTTCCAAGCATCTGCACATGGGCTACGCTGACATAAATCTACGCACACTATGAGACAATTCTTGGTCGTCCAAATTCGTCTTATTTGTATCTTGGTACTGCTGTACGGAAAACTTTTGCAGCTGGATTGCACCGGGATACGTCAATCCATGAGACGAATCACCAAGAGCGGCGAACCACAATCTGGTGTCTTTACTTCTTTGAATCGTAAGCATACTCGCCTTGATATTGAGCTCGGGATACTTACTCGTTAGTCTCACCTGCTTCACACTCGGGAGACCAAGTTCTCTCGCAAGAAGCGATATCGGTACACCCTACCCAGAGAACCAACCCTTCATCTCATCTCTGATAAAGCTGTCGAAGATCATCTCCGATGCCGCAAAATTGATGTACTCATCCCAGAAATCTTCACTTCTGGACCTCTGTCGCAAAGCCCAAAGTATCCATCAGGAACTCCGAGATTACGCTTTCGATGTTCTGGAAAGGCTGGGAATTTCGCTTGGCCGGTTCCCCGAGACCGAGCAGTTGGACGTCAAGCAGATTTTATTAGAGACCCGTAGGGATAGCTCCATTGCACAACATTTTATATTACTGATGAGACGAATAGTATATAACAATACCCTAATTCTCACCTTCAGACCCTTTTTGATTGCACATGTCAATCACCAGAAGTTCTCCCACACCGGGAACGAAGCACTCGGCATTCATGATACTCTTCCGTGGCTAGAAGAACCCTGTGGTCAAGCCGTAAACGCAGCTCGAGATCTCATCCGATTTCTCGCCAAAGCCATCGACCAGAACGTTGTGACACGAGGCCTTCGATTCTTCTGCTATTACCTTGAAGGTGCCTGTTTTCTCCTGATCTACGATGCCCTCCGCTCCTGGGATGCTAAAGAACGGAATATTGCAGTAGTGAAAACAGGTCTACAATGTCTCTCGAAGCTGATCTCTGGGACTGGAAGCACGACGAACATTTACACCATTAAAAGACTGCTTGAGGCTCTCGAGCAAACTCGTCTAGAGCATGCTGATCGGATTGAGACTGCTGTGGCGGGTAGTATACCAGCACCACCACAAAACCAGGGATATGATTTACATCATCATTTGGACCTTGATGGCTCGTATGATCGTGGTGGGTGGGGTGAGATGCCGTTGGATACAATGGTAAATTTCCCTGCTGGATGGGCGACTTTCCAGAGTGGATCTTACTTGAGCAAGAATGCTATTCCGGAGCCCGAGCAGTTTAATCCCGATTTGAGTAACTTCAACTGGGAGTTTGACAATATTTTGGCTGATATCGAAAGGCAAACATGATATAAGGTTCAAGGCCATGCGGGCAGACTTTTATCCATAAACTATCAATTAAGAAATGAAAATGGATTGCTCTTAAGTTTGGCTATAACTTGCGATGTCTATAACTGAATCGAAGAGCTTTGTATTTTAAGCAAGGGCGAAAATAATAGTCTTGAGACCCTATTTATTGAAGTGGAATAAAAAGGATGAACCTGCCGGCTATTCTATAAGATTTATACTCAGAGACTCCTACCTTTCTTTTTCCCTTATCTAAAATCGATTGGGTACTCTAGATTTATAACAGTAAGCCGCTTTTCAATTAGCACCTTATACATCATTTCAGGTATATTAAAGTAAAGCTATTTAGCTAGTCCTTTTACTTTATATATAATCTAGACCGATAATCAGAAGGTAGCCACAGAATATTTGCCGTGCGTTCTACTACCTAACGTTTTGATACTACTAAAGTTGGCTATTGTTTTGTATCCAGGGGGAAGGCGACTAAATGTATATTATTATAGTGGCCTTGAAGCATCTAGTGCGATGCTCCTATAGTAGTGTCCAAAGCCGCACTGTTTTATTATAAGACTTAGACACAATATATTTACTATCTAGGGAAAAGTCTACTAAGGTAACAATACTAGAGTAGTACTATCTACCTTAATATACTAATATAACTTATAGAGAGAACTAAGCTAACTTAATCTATCTATTAAAACTTTAACAACGATAATAATAATTAAATAATTAGTTCCTAAAACTGAACCATATTACCTGCAAATTATATTATATATATTAACGTGGAGTACCCGGATCATATCAGTACCCGGATCACTTTTCCCCACCTCCCTTACTTCTATATTTAAACACGCGTTTTTCCACCTTTTATTATGTTAGTTCAAACCTAAAAAGCACGAGTTATACTAGCTACTATTATACTAATTTAATAGGTTCTACAGTACTAGACAATTAATAAAAGCCAGAGCTATATTTTAAGCGAAAATTACTTTTTTACCTAGGAACACTACTTATAATTAGAAGATATAAACTATATCTAAATAGCCTATAATTAAAGGAATAGAGAGTTAAAAGGGCCTTCCTAAATCTACCTAAATTTCAGCTTTAGAATTAGCTACCTAGTACTTTATATACCATCCCTTAGCCTCAATATAGGCTATAACCCACCTCGGTATACTCTCTATTAGAGACTTAAAGAGAGAGTTAGGCAAGGCCTCCTATACTACTTTCAAAGCTTCCTCAATATTCTTTATATCCTTCTCTGTCTTCCCTGTTAATTTTATAACCTCCGGGAACATCTCTATTACTAGACGTTTAAGTATCTACTAAGTATTTTCGATAGGGTTAAGGTTAAGCGAGTAAGGAGGCTAATCTATTGTATCTATCCTATTTACCTTAAACTAATCCCTAATAATATAGTATAGATAGGGGTATTGTCCTATATAAATATAAGGCCGTTGTAGTAGTATTTTAGTACTTAGTTTTCAAGAACTTCGAGGTAGGAGGCTACCGAGTACCCTTGCTTCTTCGATTCGAAATCCCGGTCTATTATATATAACTCTGACCTCTTACTAGTTCCCTAAAAGACTACCTAGACCATTACCTGTATATCCTTTCCCTTCTTGTAGGTTGTAACCATCTCTGGCTTCCATTTATCGGCCGGGAATCCTATTACCTACTCGATCGATTTTCTAGACCCCTGCTCTACCGAATACTTATCACTAAATATATATTTCCTCTACCTTTCTACGCCCAATATACCCGGTAGTGGTACCAGAGAAGCCTTATAACTACTACTTCCTCTGTCAACTCTGGGCGTTTCTTTGTATACTAGTGGTGGATACTATTTACGCGACAAAGGTTCTTAATTATAGAGTTACTCATTCTAAGCCTAGTAGCCTCTCGTCATTAAATATATATTTCGGAAAGAGTCGAATATTGTATAATATCATTCGATTGTCCCGGTCCGAATAGAGCTTCGGTTGGCCAGGGCGAGGTAGAGACTCTCCCTCCACTCTAAGGTGGTTATTCTCAATAACACCCCTTATAGTACCTCGAGACAGGTTATATTCTTTTACGATTTCGGCTTGTGATTTCCTACCATTCCACTCTCCAACAATCTTTCTATGTATATAGGGTGATATTTCAGGCCCGCGCTTCCCATTCCCAGAAGCAGGAGTTAGTGGGCCTCGTTGTGGTGATATAGTATAGTATTATAAGGAGGGTGGTCGAAAAGTCGTGTTCTAAAAAGTCGTGTTTTTACGCGTTTCGGCTATTACTAATTGTCGGTTACTGTAATAGTATCTATATAAAGTTCGGTTCCAAAAGTCTTTGTATATACCCTATATTATATAATACCCCACTATTTCCTATTTATCCCACTTAGTCTTCCTAGTCTATTTAAAAACCTAATAAAATAGATAAAAATCTAATAATATATATATTTAAAAGCCCTGATTTAGAGCTTTAATACTTAGTATACTAGCCCTTTGCCTTATATAGAGCTTGTACTCTATTTAGTATAGAAAGAATAAGCCTATTAATAAGCTCTTATAGAACTACCTCCTATACCTCTTTAATCTAACCCTTTAAAATTTCTATATCAACTTGATTATCCTTTAATAAATAGATATATAGATATTATCTATATAAAATAGACTTTATTACCTACTAGATATACTTAATAGGGTTTATATCTAGGCTATATATAGGCTAATTAATAATCTAAATTCTATACTCCTTAAACTACTTCTATACCTTCCCTAATATATATATTCTTATATTATCTTATTATAAAATCGACCTAGCTTATATATAAGAAGAAGAGCCTCTTTAAGAGTCTATAGGTAGCTCTAGATAGTATACCCTTTACCTTTAGAGTCTATATCCCTTATTATAATAATTAGTTCTAACCTCCTACTAAGCTATATTATACCCTATACTATTATAGTAATATCTAGCTAACTATAATTTATAATATTAACTATTTATTTATTATATTATTCGTTTATAAATTACTATACCTAGCTAGTAGGATTTAAGGTATTAGAGGTAATAGAGTACTTATTAGAATAGAAGCCCTATTATAGTTATTAGTATAGAAAAAGATACTATATTAGATATATATACTTATATTAATTCTACTTCCCTCCCTTACTAATATTAATAATATTAAGTCCTTTATAGTATAGCCTTCCTATTAAGAAAGATTTACTTTAATAACCTCTAATATCATAGGTTTATAGAGTATAGAACCTACTAAAGGGTAGTTTTTAATACCTTCTTACCTATATAAGTTTAATACTAATCTATAAGACTATCCTACAGAAGGGCTAGTTCCCTTCGAACTAGTCTAAATAGAGCTCTTCTTTCTCTTCGATTTAGTATAGGTAGTCGGCTAGATTTAAGCTTGTTTTATAGGGTATTCATCTTATAGTATTACTTGAATATATTTCGAATTATATTTTGATAATACTAAAATCTATATACTAAAATACCTATTTTCTCTCTATCTAAAAGAGCTTATATAATACTAAGTCTTTTATCTTTAGATAAATAGCCTCTTAGCTTTTAATTAGGATTAAGGCTATTAGTAAAGGATTTATGTAGGCTAGGTATTTTATTGTTTTATAGAGAGGGTAGGAACATGAAAAACGCGTTGCGTCAGTATATATAGGCCGTGTATAAAGACTTTTGGAACTGAATTTTACTTAGTCTTTACTCTTTAAGAGACTATAAAGTATAATTAATATATCTTAAGGGAGTTAGAAAACCCAGCAAAAGAAAAAGAGGATAGAGAGAGGACTTATATTAGATCCCTCCCCCCTTGTCTCGCTTCCTCTCGATCGAAAGTGTTAATATTACGCTCATATCAGACCGCCTTGTGTACGAGCCCTTGTGACTACTTGGGAGGCCGCCCGCGCCAAACCGCGTCTTCCTAAGGGGTGCATCTGGCTCTGTAGGACCCTGGATGAGAGTTCTAAATGTGTTTAAGGTTAATCTTAACTGCTTTTTGCTCTTCCTGGTCTAATCCAATGCTTGAGTTTCAGCGGAAGACGAACATATATATCCCGCTCTCGAAGAAGAATAAGAGAAATCGTTGATGAGAGCACCCCATCTGCCGAGACTCCAGCGCGCGAATGGGAGAGGCTGTCTGCGCCAACGCTTGACGCGCACGCATGTTATGGAGCAGATGTACGAGGAGATGAGAGCTGCTGTGCCGAGGGATGCGACAGTGCTGAAAGCGACTGACGAGACGATGTTGATTAACGAGAGAAGGACTGTGATCAAGAAGGATGCGATGACAGAGTTAAGGGGTATATCCCAGCCAGGTCGGACCTGAAGATTTATCAGTCGAAAGGCCTTGCTTGTGCTGAGGAGTCTTGCTTACATGTGACAAGAACTCAAAGAACGGAAGGCCGCCATCTCGAGCAAATGCAAACATTTGACGAGACGATGTTGCCACGTTTGCAATGCACCCACAAATTGTAAGTACAATGAGAATAACAATTAATATGGATGTTCCGGTGTGAGGATTCGTTGCTATCAAGAAGACTTGAACAAAGGGCATTACTTGACTGCTTTCAAGGGTAGTCTCAATATTTACGAGGCAGAAGCAGAATGTGACCTGTCCTTTGTTAGCGTGAGATTTCGATAGATTTTCTTGAGAGGTGAAGGCAGCTCTAAAGACATGTCTCCAGAGCTCAGCTTTCAAGAATCAGAGGGAAAAGACACGAACCAGCATGACGAAACCCATTGATCCATTGAGAACCACTGTCCACATCATGGCTCGAGGTAGTACTAAGGATGCATTTCGAACATCCTCCGACATATGGATTGCAGAATCGGGGCCAATGAATGTGAAGACTGGGGAGAGCATTCCTATAAGGCATGAAAGCCCCATATTTCCCCAATTGCCACCATCTGTGAACTCGGTGAAGACCTTTTGCGTAGTATTGCGCGGAGCCAAAACCCACTTCCAACAAATTAGTACCTGATTCTTTTTGAAGGAAGAACAAAGAAATAGGTTGATTACGAGAGGAATTAGGATAGCGAAAAAGCCGCAAATATGAAGGATTAAAATTATGCCTTCGACCAAGGGCAGTTTTTTGGCTAGGTAAGTGTTGAAAATGACGGCAAAGAGGCTGGTGGCGATTGTCAAGAGTGTTCCATGCCATTGTTGAGCGTGATAAGCTGCATTGTTTATAACCACGAGACTTTCTATTTGCGATGCTGCCAGGAATGCAATACTCATCAGACAGGTCTGCCAGCCTAGGACGCTCACCCAACCTGAAAAATAGTGAGCTGAGTAGTCCAAGTGCATTGTAGTAGAGTGTGGTACCGTCTATGTAACTTAAGAATTTCTGAGCACTTCTTGGGGCAAACTCCGACACCCTAGCTTCATCAGCAGTTGTTATGACGTAGATTATGTGCTCATACCAGTGATATTGTCCTCCAGACTAATCCGTTATGTTAGTAGGAGTCTTTAATAGATGTTGAGAGCCGAGGAACGTCTTGTGAAAGGGCAAAATGCACGCACAGTGGGTGCCATAGATGCCATCTCAGCCATAGAGGCAATGACAGCTAAGAAACCGATCCAAGTCCCTATGTACGTCCATATCAGCCCAGCAAGACCTCCATTAAGAAGTCCAAAGGTGCTCGCCCTAAGAGCTTTTCAGCTCTAGTGTTCACCGACTATAATCAGTTGTCGGATATATCTCACGTCAGTTGCAATTCCCAAGTACTCATTAGGATGCAAGTGAAACCGAGAATCGACAGAAACCTGAAGTTGCGCTGTCTAGAATGAGCAACATCCTTTTTAGTCTTTTAGGAATCGTCAAATATTGCCTTGAGTTGTTGTTGCCTGCCCATTCGGGCCATGTCCCTAGTATCACTTTATATATATTTATTCGTAGGTTATAATAATAGTTCTTCTTGTTCCTTTCTAAGATACAGAGGAGACAGGTAAGCCTTAATAAGTCTATATACTTTGACTTAGAGGCGTATCTATAATATAGGGGTAAATGTTATATATTCCCCTATATCCCGACACTAGCAATTCTTTCTTTGTAGAAAGGTATTCGTACAAGCCAATGTAACCAATGTCTATCAAATGGGATAAATCAATCCTCCTATCTTGCTACTCCCTTTGC
This sequence comes from Pezicula radicicola, assembly GCA_003008705.1. Classification (NCBI taxonomy): domain Eukaryota; kingdom Fungi; phylum Ascomycota; class Leotiomycetes; order Helotiales; family Dermateaceae; genus Pezicula; species Pezicula radicicola. The sequence continues at coordinate 170,358 of PDUO01000071.1, read as the reverse complement.
AGTACAAGCCTCGCCAACCAATACAGAGCTCACTCGAGCTCTATACACTATCTAACGACCTGGTTTGTTAGGTTACTCTACTGTCGGGTCGGACGGTAGTGGATTGTCCCTTGTCACCCATCCATCGACTCGGATGGTAAGGCTGTTTGTATCAATAAGGTTCTCTAATGCCTTGTTTAGGTTTGACTTTGTCATGGCATCAGTCGGGTTATCTTGGCCATTAATCCATCGAATCTCAAACAATTCCCTTCGCTTATACGATTGCCGGAGAGCCATGATATCAATCATAAGACGCTTCTCCTTAGTGGTTCCAAGCTTGACTAAGCATTCATAGAGGGAATATAAATCCGTATAAACGATAGTTAGGATGGTGGAAAGTTCTAGTTGGTCGGTAATTATCTTAAGGGTAGAACTGATAGCTAAGGCCATATCTACTCCTCCGACCATACCATAGATCTTAGAAGCTAGTATACTTCTTGTCACTCTCTTGCTCTTAGTTGAGCTCTAATGGATAAGGTTCCCTTTGATTGTGAACTCATCTTCTCGTACGATTTCATTTGTAAGTATAATTTCATGTCCGATCTGAGAACTCAAATCTTTGTTGTTTGTAAACGAACCATCTACAAAGACGAAAGGTTTAGTAGTTGATATATCCAGGTCAACGTAGAACAGTCCTCGGTCCAGGTGTTCCATCTAGTATTTCAGACGCTTATTCAGGGCAAGTACATCTTCCTTGGTTGGCTCCTGATGTTGTGCAGCAACCGAGAGGTCAAATGTAGCTTCTGGTTGATATATTGAAGCAATGTAAGCTCCACGGGCTCTCTGTTCAATGTATGATTGTCTGAAATCAGAGGAATCGGTTTAGATTAGGCTAATCTTCTTGCCTTGCTCCTTCTATTATAGTTGTAGAATTCCATCAATAATAGATAGAATACATCCGTTGAAGATAAGTGGTGATTGTACAGTTAGTTCTTCCTTTGGTTTTGCAGTGAAATTTGCCTGGAGTAGCTTTTCTTCTTCAAGGTCTGAAAATTGATCATTTTCTAAGATGATTGTATCATCCGTTTGCATTCCGACAATACCAAATTTGTCTTTCGAGGTAGTGGTGATTAGAAAACAGGGGGGGTCGTATGTAGACGTTGCCATTGAAAGTTGTTCTCTATAGTGCTTACTGTAGGTAGCCCACCAATGTGTCCCAGCTTCCGCGATTCCGTACAGGGGCTTAATAACAACCATAATTGTTCCTTCCGGGTAAAGATGTTGGATTTGTTTTGGTAATTCTGCCAAGATCTTTCGGTTTAGTTTGGTTATAGATTGTATATATGCTTGGGTGATGTCACGAAGCCATAGTTTCATCCCAAGTTGTATTAGAGATGGTGCCAATGCTACGATTACTCGCTGATTTGCTCGCTGGATTGTAGGAGATTGGGTGAGAATAGCTTTTTTTCCATTATCCTGGTAGCCTTGGATTACTAGCCTTGATTTCTCATACGGGGTACCAATTGCTTTTCCTTTAATTTCATTCACGATTCTAGATTTGAAAATGCGTGTTTCGCTGTGCTTGTCGTAGTTATACAACTCAAATTTGAATACTCCTCTACCAATTAGGCTATCGATCTCCTTCTGATCTGATGCTTAGAATGGTAGACCGGGGGTTGTAATTCTGCCTTCTCTCCATAGTTTCAAAGCGAGTTGCATATCGGCTTCCTATTTTACCGTTAGGAATGCTATGGAGATTTCAGTTCCATTTTCAAGTGCAGTAATGTATTGGGCATTAAGATCCTGGGCTTCCCTTAGTGGCTTAGGCTTGTTCTTTGATCCTTTAGGTCTTCCTCTACCTCTGCGGACAGGTGGTTGCTCTGGTTGGAACTCTGGATCTTCTTCTTCTGCTGGTAGTAGTAGGTGTTCCTCTTCCGCAGGGTCAGTGTCTTCATCATGGGTTTCAGGGGTGTCATTTTCGTTATTAGTGTAGTAGGGTTTTTTTACTACAGTAGATCGAAAGTTTGTCGGACCGTATGGCATATCAATGGTGCATGTTTCTCCATCGATAGCTAAGAGTTTGAATGGTCCTGTCCATCCCTTGTTCTCTCGCCAGACTCGTACGTCAGACTGGAGTGGTAAATTTATCGTAGATGTAGTGTCTGGGCCATTTCTCATTCCAATTGTATCTTTGACTTGGCGTAAGGCGTGGATTTGCCGTATCTCTTTGATAGCTTTCCTGATTGCCTTAGCGCGTTGTACGACAGATTGTGATGGTGGTGAGTCTTCCGTCATCCTTGGGTAGGCTCCAAAAACGAGTAGAGTAGGTACAATTCTATCTGGTCCTGCTGAATCATTGACAGCCTTTACAGCCATCTGTAGCATGATTTCAGGGTTCGTACTATCTCTGAGCTCGCTCTGGATGATTTCAAATGCTCTTCGAAGAGGGGTATGGTATCTTTCAACCTTGCCGACGCTATTGTGTACTTCTACGGGTACTTCTTTAATTTAAATTGCCATTGATTTTATATAACTCCTGAATTCTATGGATGAAAAGTTCTTCCTGGCGTCATATACAACATAATGAGGTGGTCCCTAGTAGGTGTTAATCCAACAAAGGCGTAAGGTATCCCATGTACATTTTGCTGATATGTCCTTGAGGAATCTAGCTACTTGAAAAGATGTAGATAAATCTACAACTTGTAGGACTGGTTTGCTATTAATGTACAATACATTAATAATAACCTTGTAGTTAAAGTTGTGGTCATCTTTGAAAATGAACCTAAATCTACTAGGGGATTTCTGGTTCATCTAGCACTAGTGGCAATACTTTGTAAGTTGTGCGATTGCCTTATGTTCAATTTCATGTCCTGCTCTCTGCAGTAGTCTATGTAGTCGGCGTACTGATGGGTGTCCAAAGCGGCGGTGTAGTTGGCGTAATTCAGACTCTGTTAAGTGGTTCCATATAACAGTCTGTTCTAGTTGATGTAGCAGCGTCCCTATTTTCGTACAATAGGAACAAGTTTGTCGCCCTAGACAAGGACATTATCCAGGTTATTCAACATAACTTTCATTTTATCCATGTCTTAGATACAGAAAAGGAATGGTGTTCTTGTAGGGATGATGTGAAATACAATTGTTCCAAGCAGTGTAGGAACTCGTACAATACCTTTTGCAACCGTTGTTCCTTTCCCAAAGCGGATTATATGTTGTCCTGCGGTCGAATTGTCCATCTGAATCGTGTAGTCTAGTTTCTGCAATGCTTTGAATTGTACCTCTCCAGCCGTTGAGATCCCTGCTACTCCGGTATCTAGTATAATGCCTTGGAAAATGTCTTCGGAGTAGTGGTCGTGAAAAGTAAATGTAGAGCTATCTGGTAGTTGAAGGTCTCCACTGAAAATGTCTTGTTTAGTAAAAGAATGGAGTGTCGATTGGTCATCGAGGATAGCAATTGTCTATATACCGTCAACCTATCCAAATTCTGTAAAATAAGTCTTTTATTCCTTATCATCTTCGATGTCCAAATCCATTATCAGCTGTTCCGTTTCACTAAGTTCATCGGAGAGTCCTTCTACTCCCTCGTATTGTATAAGAAAGGCTTGGAAGCGTGTTAATGTAGGTTCTTGACGTGACGCATTCTGGGCATATTAACAGAAGTTGGAAAATGCTAGTTGGCGCTCTTCACTACTGTGTTTGTAGACCAGCAGCCTGGTTTTCTGCATACGTAGCATTTCTTTTGACGTGAGTCAGCTCTGCTTTGAAATCGGCCTTTGGATCCTCGTGAGCTTGTACGTGAACTGTTTCGTGAGCTCCCTTGGCCTCTACCTCTGCCTCTGTACGTTCGGTCAGTCCAATTCTGGTCATGTTGGGTAGAAGCGTTGTTGGGATAACTATGAAATTGTTGTATATCACGCGAACGTATTGCAGTACCCACTGCAGATCGCAATTCTGCACATACGCCCTTGTATGTGGTTGCTGGTTTGTACAAGGCAAGGTTGCATTCATCAACACCTCGGCAGGCACTGATAACTTGGTCTCTTAGGGTATGTTCTTGTTGGTAGTCTCTTGACAGTCCTCGTTGGATCTTTTGGAGTTTGTCAAATAGTACTACTTGGAGACATTCTAGGCGAGTCTTGTCCGGGTTGGCTACTATTATCCTTGGAAAAGTGGTCTCCCTCCACTCGGATAAGTAGAACTGATGGTTCTCTTCCGTCTGGAAGTGTGTCCTTGTTTCGTACACCATCTGGTCGAAGTTGTAGCCTCGTCCTGAAAGTTTGTCAAAATAAAAAGTAGCAGCTCGGTCTTTAAGCATGATTGAATAAGCCTCATGATAACGGCTATTCCAGACTTCCTGGGATGGCCAAAATTCGTCCGTAGGAGTACAATGGCAGGATGAGTTGCTCCGAGTAGCAACTACAAAGGCTGCAAAGAAGCTACCTGCCGAAAGAAAACTGGAAAGACGCATTTTTTTTTCACAGGGATGCGAAAATTCAGAAGAGAGACAAATGGCATCTGCAAGAAGTTGAAAGAATACAATGATCGCTAGATATGAAGACTTCAAGATTTATAGAAAGACAATAGATCTGTCACCCTCTCCATATGCCGTGGCAATAACAAGGAGAATACGATCCTGTCGAGGATACTCCGTACCAAAACCAATGAACAGATTTACATATATCTTGGTAAGCCAGACTTGGAGAATATTCTTTGCCAAGGTAAGGCATTTTTGTCGCCCACAATCGCGCAGGCACCAAGCAGCTTGAGGATTTATTTTTAAGCGTCAACTTGAAGGTTGATGCATGACGATGTGCATTGAAAAACTTTCCGTTAGTACAGTACGGAGGTTCCGGTCAAAAGTCGTGAGAATACAGGCTACAAAGCCTGTAGCACAGGGCTTATAGCGAGCTGTGCCCTATAAATACCGCTTAAGTAGCCTATAGGGCTCACTCGTTTAGTGACTAAGCACTATGGTTACCCTATCAACTACTTGGAGGGTTTCGCTTGTTGTGCCCTATAGAGTCCTACTTCTAGTGTCTAAGCCACAGGCTGCTACAGGCTTCGTAGCCTGTATTCTCACGACTTTTGACCGGAACCTCCGTAGGTTCCGTAGATTAAGTCCACCGAGATACAGTGGGTGGACATAAGTCTGTTGTATACCCCTATTTTATACTAAAATACTCCTAGTATATCTACTTATATAACTTGAACTTAGGCTATAACTATATCTAAAAATTTAACTAGTAAATATTTTTAGTATTTAAAGTAGACTTTTCTATATTATATTTTAATTATATCTAATAGTTTATATAGGAAATAGTAAATAATTTAGGATAATAAATTTTTAAGTGATTTTTAGTATAAAACTAGTAAATTCTATATTCCTCCTACTTCTAATCTCTATTAAGTAATCCTAGTTACCTATAATTTTAATATAGAGATAGAAAAATATATTTAACTATCGAATAAATAAGTCTAGTATAAAGACTTTAATTAATTATCCCTTCTTTACTATAAACCTTTAAAGTATTAGGTATAAGTTTTGGTGTAAAACAGGGGTATACGACAGACTTATGTCCACGTACTGTACGATACCCGATAGGCCTAGAGATCTTGGCACGATCTGCCGACATTTACGATAATGTGAAATTAAGGTGGAATTAAGTTGCTCAGTACTCACAACCTCGAAGTCGGCCTGACTCACTGCACGTACCACCTCGTAACCCGCGTCTCCCAGTCTTCAGCCGCACTATCTAGCATCCGAACAAGAAGGTGCAGCCCATGACCCTTGAACAAAGCTGCACAAGAATACAGGGTCGTCCTGCTCTGACCATCACGTTAATTTAACCTTCACTATACAGGAGTTGCACCTTGCACTGCCTTCTATGAAGAGCTACAGTAGCCACTAGAGTTCAAGGATTTAGATTAACAAGTTGTCAATGCTTTTGTTCCTACGCTCTTGCTAACCCTAACCCTAAACCCTAAGCTCGTATTAAGGTAATAAAACTCATATCTTGGCTCTAGGCAGTCGATGCAACTAACATTGGACTGGGGTTCATCAGTATCTTTCTACTGGGTGGACCTACGTTCAACGCTGCTATCTTCTTGGCCGAAGAGGGTTCGGACAGTAAAAGTCATCGGCAATTAGGAGGTCTTTAGGAATAACTGACAAGCCGTATCTTCTCTAGCTCTTTGCAGAAGGTCGTAACGAAAGAGGGCGAAGGCCTTGCAAAAGTATCTCACTATTATTAGCTTTTACGATTCTTGCAATTTATCGACATACTCAACTCCTTGAACCAGCACGCTATAATAGCGAAAAAAATTTCATAAGTTCCCTTGTCTCGCACTCCTTCTCACTTGGATATATAAGCCATCAGGACCGTTACAAGCTGGAATTCTGGAGGACAGTGACTTCTCGATCACTACATTCATTTCCGTCTCCTACTCTTGCTGGTCCTCTGTTATCTCTCTCTTTCCAATATTAGGGCAGTCTTTAAGATGCACTTGAACGCCGTTCTCCATCTACTTGTTTCATCTGCTTTTGTAGTAGAGAGTGCTAGCTTAGGGACTTCGATTCCTCCTCGCTATGGGCTTCACTCCAGACAGGCTGCACCCGAGGGTAATTGCTCGGCGGTACAGCCACAGGTTGCAGCACCACACAAAAACATTTGGCTAGGCCTGACGAATGATGAAACTGCTAGTGTTATTAAATACTTGCATCAGAATTCATCGGGATTTAATCTAACGCCTGCACGACAGGCAGGGAGGTCAGTCATAGCTAAGATAATACTAGCACACTAGAATATAATGCTAATGATGCTAATAGTTGGGACAATTCAATGTACAATCTCTGTTTCAATACTTGTGGCAGAAAGTCAAACTAATTTCAAATTTTAGTGTTTTGGTAGAACTATTGCCACCGAATAAGACGGATGTTCTCCCATTTCTTGCAAATAACAAAACTGCTGGCCCTCCACGATACGCCCGCGCAACTCTGATGTTCAAAGCAACATCAGAACCCTATATGCAAGACTTTATCGTTGGACCGCTACCAGTCACAAATGCTACGAAGATCAAGCCTCTCAGCTTTCTATACAATAATAAAGGCGCGGGTAAAATCAAAATGGCCACTGTTGCTGATGACGCAAGCTACGATTTCATGAACAGTATTGGTAACAGTGTAGCGGATATCACAAAGTCTCTATGGAATGCAGTAAGAGATTTCCGTGACGGCATATGTAGGACTGCTGACTGACGACTAAACCTAGACCCTTAATGACACGCAGGGCCTTCGGCTTCAGACAATCTCTCCACTGTGGAGAGAGGATGGCAAGCTAATCTCTTGGAGCGGCTTTATGAATTCTCCCAACTCCGACTTCGATACTGGAACTCTACTCCCTATGGGACTCTATTTCAGTTGCGACCTAACCGGCCGTGATCCTTCCAAATGGAGAGCAACAGGCTGGTATTACAATGGAAAATTCTACAACACCACTGATGAATTCCGAAAGGCAGCCACTGCTCCAGGCTTTGAGAAAAACGGACCTAATGTTGACGGCCCCTGGGCACAAACCGATAAGCGAGGTAATGTAATGCAATTTGACGAGCTTCCTCCACCCCTTCCCATTTCAGCGGGCCCCAAGAGATTTTCTGTGGATTATGCAGAGAATTATGTATCCTGGAGTAAGTAGCTAACCAACCTGACTTTAATTCGCTGTACAAGGAATGTCTAATGGTTGTTCAGTGGACTTCTCTTTTTACATAACTGTCACCAGAGACACGGGTATGAAACTCTTTGACGTCAAATACAAGGGCAAGAGAATTCTTTACGAGGTAGGAAATCTCAATGTCTCTGATATGAAATACACTGACAGAGTATGGATTCATAGCTTGGACTTGAAGAAGCTGTCACTCATTACGCGTATGAGCTCCTCTAAGCTTGATGAGCCTTCATAGCTAACTCCTCTACAGAGGATCTGATCCAGTTCAGTCAGGCACAACGTAAAAGGCAAAGTTTCCTTAAAAAGGCTACCAGCTAATTTTATCTCTAGCTATTTTGATAGCATGCCAGGTTTTGGGCCAGGCATAGTTTCCCTAGTAAATGGTAATGGGACTGAAATTAGCTAATGGTAAGCAATTTCTAACCTAAAGTAGGATACGATTGCCCGTCCTACTCAACATATTTGAACATAACCTACCACGGTGCTGAAGATTCCTCAACCCAAATAAATGGCATTTGTAAGTTTTCATCTTTGAGAATCGAGTTTGGGAAATTTTCTATTTGGTGTATAACTATTACTTACCTTTCGCATTGCGCCATAGGTCTTTTCGAGATGGACACCGGATACCCCATCCAACGGCATTCGGCTCAAGGATATGCTAGCGTGACAAAGAATACCGCCTTCACTGTTCGATCTATATCGACCATCGGGAACTACGACTTTCTGACCGAATACAACTTTTTCTTGGATGGCTCAATGGAGGTTTCTGTCAGAGCTTCGGGATATATCCAGAGTGCCTATTTTGCAAAGAATGAAGAGTATGGGTTCAAGATCCACGACAACCTGTCCGGTTCAATGCATGACCACCTCCTCACATTCAAGGCGGATTTTGATATATTGGGAGAGAAGAACAGCTTGCAGAAGGTCGAGGTGGTTCCAGCAAGTGTAGAGTAAGTATATCGCTCGACCTCGATATCAATAGAGCACTAACCACGAGAAGATACCCTTGGTCACCTGGCAAGGCCAGAAACACAATGAAAATCAAGCGGGATTTTATCCGAAACGAGAGTCAGTCGAAAATCAACTGGGCTTCTAATGGGAATGCGATATATTCGATCGTAAACAAGGATGCGAAGAATAAGTTTGGGGAATATCCCGGATACAGAATGGCGCCCTGTAAGTGTCATCACAGGGCAATGATTCCAGCCACTGGGAAACGCTAACGTGAATCGCAGCGACTGCAAATATGATTTATCTCACCGTCCAAAACTCATCCAACATCGGGGATGCTGCTACTTATACCAGCCATCACTTCTACGCCACGAAGCAAAAGGACACGGAAGCGCAAGCTGCCAATCCCTACAACCAGCTCGACCCTTCGGATCCTTTGATTAACTTTTCCAAGTTCTTCAATGATGAGTCCCTAGATCAGGAAGACATGTAGGTTTTGCCGTCTTGGCCACCTTCCCATCCGGTTGGTCTCTGCTGACGAACTCATCTATAGTGTCATCTGGTTCAACCTTGGCATGCATCATGTACCTCATACCGGTGATCTTCCAAACACCATGTTTACCACTGCCCACTCCTCCATGACTATCGAGCCTTTAAATTATCTGGAGGGCGATCCATCACGCGCCACAACACATCAAGTCCGCGTAAACTATAACAATAGCAAGGTGACATCAATCGACAAGTTCGGAGCAAAGACTTCCGGCTGCTCTGTTGACACCGTAAGTTCTACAAATATCTCTCTCTAACAGACGGAAATCCCGACAGAAAGCACACTAATGAAATGGAATGTCTATAGAATCAACTCAACCCCAACCTCTTCGACTATGCTGGAACCGTAACCGTTCGCAAATACCCTTACGACCCCTCTCATCCACTTTATGCGCTAGGTCAAGGATTCTAACCTGGTCTTGCTTACAAGTCGGCAAGGAATGCAAATTCAGATTGAAGAGTATTTTCTTTACATATCGAGTAATTTTATGAAGCTGCAGTATCATTTCTTTATACTTGTTACGGATTGCAAGTAGCTTGGTTCAACCAAAAGATCGGTGGAATTCAAAGAGGAAATACTAAAGAGAGAAGCGTAGAATATAAGAGCTGGCTGCGTATTTATGTACAGTATCGAGCAAAGACTTAGGAGTTACTACGGAAACGCGGGTTATATAACTAGCCATGACCAAGTCTACTTACAGGGTTTAACCTGTCACAGTACCCCCTTCTCCCCTCCTTCTTCCTCTCTCGATAACTATACAATTTCTGCCGACTTTATATAACATTTGTATATATCGAGGACTACTATATCTTATAAGGCATCTGCTAGCTGGCTGAGGAGACGGAGCAGGTAATGCGATAAAGGCACTGGACGGTGAAGAACCGGGGTTCTACATATTTCAAGACCGTATGATTCTACTCTAGGTAGGAGTGAGACTATCAACAGCATCGGTTTTTTGGTCAACTTTGCTTTTGCTATAAGAGAAGCCACAAGTAATTCCAGGGCAGAGGTAAAACTTCCATCCTATGCAGACTTAAGGGGAATCCCCGCACGCTTCTTAAGGCGTGACTAGGCTGAGAGTTCATCTTAACGCGATGCAATGTAACTTGTCGCTATAATACTACAACATCTCCTGCATCACATTTGTAGACTCGCCAATGAGTTATAGATACCTTAGAGATGTCTTCAATAGGATATCGCCTTGGGTTTATATCTAAGGGGCCCGTTTTAGAAAGAGGAGGTTTCGGAAGGGGGATGGCAGCAGAGTAGTAATCCAAGGGACCCGAGGGATCCTAGGATAACAAAGGTTTATATAAGCAGATAAGTTTCCTTAGATATAAAGCTTCGTGCTCAACTCAAATAGTATTCTTTTACTTAGTAACAGGTTCTACTCGAACATCTTTGTGATACACCTACCTTTCTCTTATAACCTCTAACCACTAGAGTATAGCTTTTATTAGGAGTTTTACCGTTCGGGAAGTGGAGATGGGAATCCTACCTGTACAGGGATTTTCATAATCCCCGCATTGGAACTGCTAGGAAGTGCCTTCTTCTGATTGATTCATCGTCTTTAGGTAAGAGAGCACCACGGAAGTAAAAAAAAAAAAAAAAACGCAACCGCGTTTGTCCAAATGTAGAAAGGATGGAGGATACGCGTCCTACACTGGCACTGCTCTAAATGAATGTGTATAAATGTGTATTTAGCAATCAAGGAAATCTATAAAATGAGTACGGGACAAGACAAGTAGCCCAAAACAAAGCCTTAAATGAATATGTATTTAATAACCAAGGATATCTGACCAGAGTCCCATACGAAATCCTTGAGAAAGTCCGCATTTCCCCCAACTTTCTCATATGCTCGGAATATTGGAAACATGATTAAAGCTCATCCGAGTCATGCGGCGGTGCAGCATACTATTTGCCGTAGTAGAGTTATCCTTGCCCAGCCTGTCGTCGGAAATGGTGAGGGACTGCGGGAACCAAGCAGGTACGGTGGTAACATTTATGTTTTCCCCAGGCTCATTGCCCAGGATCATGGCGCTCAGAGCACGTCTACACAGCCAGGCGAAGCACATGCCCTCGCCGTCATACGCCGCAGAGATCCACTCGCTGCTCCCAGTCTGGTTTTTCACCTGTCGTTACGTGACAGACACTGGGATGCGGCCGATGTATGGTCGACCATCTATAGCACTACCCTCAATGCCGGTCCAGACGCTCATGTCATTCGAGGGCGGGAAGTCCCTGCGCTCCGCGCCCCAGGCATCATAACTAAAGTAATCTAGCAGTGCGCCATTGAGATAGGACGCTGTGACATGATCCATGCGTTTGCCGCGTGGATGACATGACGGGTGCGGACGATGCCGCGGGCTGTATTGACTTCATAGACCTGAGAAGTTGAAGAGCCACTAAAAGTCGATATGTTAGTCACGGATCAATGCTGTCGACGCTTCGAACCTCCGAAGCTTCGCGACCGGCATCGTCCAACTCATTTGCCGCACTGATCAGCGCATCTACATGTGCCACTCGCAGCCTGACGATCTTAGCTTCAGCCATACCCACAGCTTTCTTGGCATCAACGTATTCGGAGTAAGAAGAAGATCTGATGCGTCCACCGTTGCAGCCAGTTGCACACCGGAGCACGCCTGGCGGGCATTAAACATGGCAATCTTGAGAGGATTGGTCTGCGATCCGGTTTTCAGGAGATGACGCGCAACACTAGTACCTGTTATACCCGAACCGATGATGACCACGTCCACGTTGGTTGGTAATTGATTGGATTGGTGGTCTGCGACATCTGGGTTGGGTGGAATCTGCCAGTACGAGATGGTAGGATTGACGACTGGAAATCCAGGATCGGTTTAGGAAAGAGCGACAAGAAAGGTGCAAGAAAGGTGCAAGAAAAGCAAGAAAAGTAAGTGAGGGACTTCATGTCGATGATTCTCGGCTGAGGCTTAAACGATTGCGGGTTGTCGTACGGCCCTTGGCGAGAGAATCATGCTGCAGAGTTGATTCTCTTTATAGAGAAATGGTCAGCACCATGGCGAAGGGATGTCGCTAGTGCCATGGCAGTGCTACCAAGAGCTGAACTCTAAAATTGGTTTGGTTGCCTGCATGGGATTGCACTTATATCAAAGTCGATGATGAGAGCAAAGGGCCGATGTTGTGATGGGGGAAAGGATCAATTCCGAGCTGGGCTTGTGATCGCGAGGGCAAAGGAGTCATAGAGTGCTGGGGGCTGAGAAAAGCGGATGAACTTAATCAAGACGGTTGAGACGCTTGATACTGTGTGATTTTGAAAAGAGGTTGTTTGTTTACCGGATGTTGAACTAAGCCTGAGTAAGAAGGTCTAACCTCGTGCGACAATGACAATAGAGTTAAGGAAGACCGATAAAAACACCCGTTACACCGTACCTGGTAGACCGATGCCCATCCTTGATCCTCGATACTCTTCCCCCTCTCCCCCCCTAAATAATGGTTATTTAGTGGGAGAGTGGATTATTTATCTTTCAATCTGACTTGACTTAGGATTCCTACTTGGTTCAGGAAGGCCGACTGCTTCGACGCTGATTTTTACATAAGTCATTAGAAGTTGGTTGTATCTGCACAATGGCCCAAACGCCAGCACTATTTCCGGTCCAGCTCAACACTTCTAATGCGCATGGCCCTGATGGACATTGGTGGGCCATGACTCTCCTGGTCGGAGGCCAGTTTGTTGACATCTATCCAGGCGGCTTCGACCAAACATTTGTCATTTCGAAGGAAAATTGCAGCGACTCCAACGTAACTTGTCCACAGCCCTCTGGCTTACTTTATGATGAAAGTGCTTTAACTACGAAAAATCTATCATCCGACGCTTCGTCAATGGCGCCGAATATATCCAACTTCGACGTTTAACACTGGGTTATTGCTCGATGCCTCTGGCGATCGCCATCCTAGCATCGATACGCTCAGGCATATCGACCTCAATAAGAATCCTCTGCTAAACAACCCTGTCACTACTGGTTGGAAACTTCAACATCACATACCCAAGAGGAATCGAGTACCAAGAGTCTATTAGATTTTTGTCACTAGGTACTTTTAACGATGAGACTGTTGGGCAAAACTCACTAAGCATCATGCATGATGAAGGTATCATCCCCTCTCAGTCCTGGAGTTTATACATTGGATCGGTCAAGTGCTAGATCGGTCCTTCATTTTACTTCGGCGGTTACGATCAATCACGCGTGTTTGGAACGCCAGGAATTTATACCTTCAATAGCACGAGCTCTCTCCTGATTGTCCCTTTGCTCGATATTGGCATTAGCGTCGAAGAAGGCTCTTCACCGTTTCCTTTCTGCACAAAAGATAATCTACTACACCGTTACATCTTGTGCATTAAAATCCTAATACACTTATTTTAACTATCTTTAATCAAAAATTCTCTCTAATTGTATTTTTATATGAATATAATGAGACGAAGTATACTAGTAAAGCATATTTAATATGTCGTATGGCCACGTCTATGTCGCCATTGCGGCGTGTGATAAAGCTTATAAAAGTAAATATATTGACTTTTCTATAACTTAGATAACAAGTACTATTGAGGTAGAACTTTTTCGTGATCAAATGATCGAGAGATAGTATAATTCAGAAGGCGGGATCCCGTATGATGGTTTAGCGGAAAAGCATAATAGGGTCAGTCTCGCTATTATATAGTGATTATCCCTTGTCCCTTCTGAGAAAAAAAGAGTCTTGGTTGGAAACTGTTAAAACCTCATTCAATTCGAGAGTGATAAGCGTAAATTGCAATCTCTATGTTGAATCTCGTGTATTAATACAACTTTAGACAACATAGACTTTTCATTTTGACTACTCTGATCTTAATTAAATTATCACACGTTAATCTGTTCTCGCGCTCTTGCCACCATCTATTGTCAACCTCGCTCTCACCCTGGCTTTTAAATGCTCAGTAAAATTAGGTGCTAAAAGTCTTTATACATGCTCTATATTATATAATACCCTACTATATACCTATTATTCTATCTAATCTTCCTAACCTATTTAATTAATTAATATAATATATATAAAACTAATAATACATTTATTTAAAAGCTCTAATTTAGAGCTTTAATATTTAGTATACTAGCCCTTTACCTTATATAGAGCTTATACTCTATTTAGTATAGAAAGAATAAGTCTATTAATAAGCTCTTATAGTATAGCCTCTTATACCTCTTTAATCTAACCCTTTAAAACTTTTATATTAGTTTAATTATTCTTTAATAAATAGATAGGGCTGGGCCCGGGTTGATTTTCAAGAACCTAGATACAAAGTATTTTTATATAGAAAAGTACGAAGCAGACCACTAGAATACCCAAACCATGCCCGGCGAATCCATTGCCGTTGTCGGGTTTGTTATATTCTAAGCCGTTGTTGAGGTAGTATAACCCCTAACTATTCCACTGCTGGTACTACAGGCTTAAATACTAGGCGGTGATCGGATTCTACCTATTTAAAATAAGGTAGAGGCTAGAAACAAGGGTCCTAGATACTAGCGCCTTATAGAGATTCTACTCACCGATTAATACAGAGTACTACTAAGCAAGGGTACGTATAGAGAGGTTATATAAAAGGTTCCTAGTAAGGACTATAATACTCCTCGCCGTTAGAGATTACACTAGGTTTAAGTATCTAGGGTGTATTCGGGCAATCCTTCAGAACCAAGAATCATTCTATACACGGGGGTTAGATGCATCGGTCGTCTTCCAGTGTATTTATAACTTACTTATCGATCCCCTAGTTCAACTCGAAGACTTTTCTACTTGGCTTTTACGCTAACATCAGATCCGGGCCTGAATTATCTAGGACTTTCCATCGAACTTTAATTGCCGCTAGTAAGAACCCTGTCGTTGTGGAAGAGCTTGGTCCTGTTAACAGTCCCTAGAGAGTCTGTGCTGTGCCTACCGAGTCTTTAAAGTTTGGGTACCTACTCCACAAACAAGCTGCCCGAGGCAGAGGTTCTTCCGAGGAGATTTGGCCTAAGGATTCTACAGTAGCTCCACTCAAGATAAGGTTCCTGTCGATCCTGTTTTAACGCAGAGCAAGGGGCTTCCTTGCATTAACTATTTATCCTAGGGCTATATCGAACGAACTCTTCTACTTAACAATTTACTATATACGATCGGGTTGAGGGCTAGAGATGTGATTATAATGCAACTATTAGACTTGTAAGAATATAAGTCCTCTTTCTCCTTCGAACTATATCCAATTCATATCTAACTTAGCCTTCGGGGACGTGAGGGCGATAGTTAGTAGAACATCTTCTACGGGCTACATCGACCGTTGCCTTTGATCTTACCTCTTTATATCTCCTTAATGCCCTGGGATGCTTACTAAGAGTTAGTTGGTGCTTGCATAGAACTAATAGTTTATACCTCGGTTCGAGAGGCTGGGCTAGGCTAGCGTGATTCTTAGACCTCCTCCCCTGACGGCTTTTACTATTACTGCCGTTAGGTAGACAACTTACAAACGGTTCGAAATGCTTCCGTAGGCTAGCCCACTCCCACTCCGGTTGTACAAGAATCTTCGCAGGAGACTCTTCGTAAACGTGGTTTAAGATACCCTTGGTCAGCCCTTCCTAGTAGACATAAACAGCCTATGTTCTAAGAGGGCACTTAATATAAGAGGGACGTAAGCGGTAGCTTCCGCCTAAGCCTAGTATTCGGCGTTCGGTATTAACTTCTGGTTCTAGGCTAGCTAAGGTTTCCTATATATTTCTCTTCTAATATTTAAAATAGATTACTAATAGTTAGTATTATATTTTTCCTTATTATTAATATAAAGATATAATTTTAAGTAGAATTATAATAAAAGTTTTATTTCCTTATACTTCTAGTATTAAGTATCCTTTTAGTCTTTAGCTTTATAATAGTAGACGTAGTAGTAATTTTTCTAAGATATAGTTTTTTTTAAATATGCTCTCTTTATATTTAAAAAGTTTTATTTATTTAATTTACTAAGAATAATTAAAAATTATTACAATCTCTGAAATTCTCCGTTGTTAGCATCACCTTCGCATTTCCAGCTTAGCCTCCTTCTCTATGCTGGCTTCATGGGACATCATGAAATACTCAAACCCGGCCCTCTTGATGACACCAGTCCACTTCAGCAACGGGACGTGTGTAAGATCGTCTCGCTCGCCCATCTGTCCCTCGAGGTGCGGCATCAGTTCGTCCACCGAGACGGTAACTCGCCCCGGATAGTGTGTGAAATTGGTCCCGTTATTCGCGACATTGGCAACGGTCGACTCACAGAGCCAGCTCGCGACATTCGCGGCAGGAATCATGTCCATACGCCCAGCCCAGCCGGTTGCGTCAGGCATTGCCTTCGTTATGTCCACGAAGTGTGCGAACAAATCTAGGAGCTCTTTAGGCGCAGGCTCGTGTGTCGTCGCGGGACAGAATCGGTATATGGAGGAAGGAACTCCAAGCGTGGCACTCGCGCGCTCGAGAATCCGCTCACTGGCCCATTTCGTCGCCGTGTATCCGTCCGTCCCGTCAAGAGGCGGCTCGCTGTCAGCGGCTGAGACGGTATCAATGCCATTACCGCCGAACACGGCTCCAGTGGACGTGAAATGGATTGGTACTTTTCTTGGAGCAGCTAACTTGACTAGCTCTTTGGTCGGATGCACGTTCCTGGGCCGCAGAACGTTGTAGTTGTCCCAGAAGGAGCGTGCGGCGCCCATGTGTAGTATGATATCTACCTGGCTCGCCAGATGGAGAAAGTCCTCTGTGCTGAGCCCGAGCAGTGGCGCCGAAAGGTCGCCGGCGTGGCATCTTATCTTGGGAGATGAAAAGTTTAGCTTAGCGGCATCTCGAACAGCGACGCAGTGGATTGTCTCGACGTCGGGCCTGGCTGCAAGTTGTGGGATGAGATATTTAGCTAGGAAACCTGTCCCTCCTGTGACGACGACTGTCTTGCCGCTCTTTTTCTTTTTCTCTTGAGCTGCGGCGCGGGTCTTGGAAACCTTGTCGAGGAAGGAAGGGATGGTAGGGGGCGCAGTCTCGGCCTCCCAGTCGAGGGGAGCTACGCTCGCCGACTCGTCAATCTTGTGCGCCATTTCGCTGAGCGTATTGGCGCTGAGGAGATCGATTAGGGACAAGGCAGTGTTGAATGTCATGCGGATTTGCGACTGAAGGCGGATGATCAGGAGCGAGTTGCCGCCAACAAGGAAGAAGTTGGTCGAGGGGCCCATCTCAAGTCCGAGGTCCCTGATGCTTTTGCCCAGGACCTCGCGCCAGACGCCGCGCAGCTGTAGCATCGTCTCCGTGAGCTCTGCATCTTCTGCATCTTCTTGCACTGCCTGCGCTCTCTTGGGCAACGGCAACGCCTTGATCGCTTTCCGGTCAACCTTGGAGTGGTTCGAAAGTGGGAACTTGTCCAATGCAATGGCCACCACGGGGACCATATACTGCGGCACATCCAGATTACCTAGCAGTCGATCTAAGAAGGCCGCCGGATCCGCAACGCCGTGATTCGGTGCGAATACCACATGCGCGACCAGGAATTCGGGGTCGCCATCCCGCAGCGTGACTATAGCCCCATTGAGCGCTCCGCCGGCCGCCACCACGATATTGCTCTCGATGTCGCTGAGCTCGATGCGCAGACCCCGGATCTTGACTTGCGAGTCGCCTGCGATGCGGTTGTGGAACACCATGGCGCCGTCTTCGCGTAGGTGCGCGATATCCCCCGTCCGGTACATACGTGTCCAGCCATTGGCCATGTCTTCGGGCGTTGCGAAGGGGTTGGGTACGAAATGCTTTTCGGTCAGCTCTGGGTTTTTGAAGTACCCAAGTGATACACCGGCGCCACCTAGACAAATTTCCCCGGGGCTTCCAATGGGCACCGGTCTCAGCTCCTCGTCGACGATATAGGTATCGTAGTTGGGCAGAGAATACCCGCACGGAATACGGCCCATGCTCTCCAGCTCTTGCGTCTCGCGGTACGCAATCTCCATCTTCGTGGACGAGATGGAAATCTCCGTCGGGCCGTATGAATTGTAGAAACACAAGTCTGGCAGATCAAGTGTGGCAAACTTTTGAGTAACGGCGGTGGTCAAGCTCTCGCCGCCACCGAAGGCGGAACGCCACTTTGATGCAAGGCGGAGCTTATCGCCCCCGTACTGCATCCAGAGCAGATACTCGGATGGCGTTGCCTTGGTATACGTGATAGAATGTTCTTGTATGATCTTGGTGATTTCAAGCGGGTTACCGCGTGCGCTCCATGGGACGATGTATACGCTCCCGCCGTTGGTGAGACCTGTGTATATCCTAGACGGTCGAAGGTCATCAGCATTTGTATCTTTTGATGGCCAGGCATGTCTGGCGGAATTGTTCAAAGGGCAGTGCAAATCACTGGGCGGAAGCTAATGACAAGTTGAGTATTGAAGAGGAAAGTATGGCACTTACTGATCCGAGGAATGATTGAAGGTGAATGCACTCTGCTGCAGAGTGCGCTCAGCGCCTAATTTCCACATTTTCGTATAGCCCTCGATTTCGTTCCGCAGACCTGAGTGTGTGACCACGATACCTTTCGGTGTACCAGTGGAACCGCTAGTGTAAAGAATCGCAGCTGGCGAGTCTGCTTGTGCAGAGTTTGTAATGTGAGTCGAAGGCTTGGAACCGACAGTAGTTACATCGATGACATGGGCGCCATCGACGCCAAGCTGCGGCACATCGTGCAATGTAGTAGCGTCCGCGAGGATTGTTGTCGGTTCACAGTCTTTTGCAACTGACGCTAGACGGGGAAGAGGATTCCGAAGGTCCAGCGGTACATAGATAGCACCCACTCGCATAATAGCGAGCATAGAACATACCCAATCTGACGCTGCTTGTTGGAAGACGAGCACTCGAGAGCCACTGCCGGCCCCCTTGGTTTTCAACGCCTCGGCAATTGCTTCGATACGGTTTGTCATGTCTCTGTACTTGAGTTCATTACCAAAACCATCCATGAGGGCGATTTTGTCTCCATTCACGCGGGCAACCTGATCGATTCGATGGGGGAGCGTTGCTGGCCATTCGGAGGTCAGGCGGGGGCCACGGCCAACCTGGATGGCCTGAATGCGCTGTTTTTCGCCATAGAGAGGAGTGTCCTTTAGAGACAGTGACGGATCGCTGGTCAAAGTTTCGAGGAAATGGGTAAAGGTCTCAGAAAATAGGACCGTCGCCGTCATATCGTAAAGACTCTTCTGGGCCCGGATCATAACAACTGTGTCTACGGCGCTGTCGGTCACATCTAATGTGATGTCGTATGCACTTTTGCCGTGGTCAACTGTCTTGATTTCGAATTCAGTATTGCCAAATGGGTGCTTAGTTGGAAAGCCCTGGCGGTAATTAAGGAATGTTTGAAAGAATGGATTATATGATGAGGAACGAGCCACGTTCAACTCGGCCAACACAACATCAAAAGGTACCCGAGAATTCTCAAGCGCTGCATAGTGGATGTTTCGAGCCTCGACCATGGCATCGGTAAATTGTTGATTATTTTGACGTCGAAATCTCAGGGGAAGTAGATTGAGAAAGAATCCAATACTGCCTTGGAGATTGGGCTCGGAGCGGCCGGCATCAGCGACGCCAATTGTCAAATCTGGTGCATCCATGAAGCTGAAGAGCATGGCTTTGAAGGCAGCTAGATAAAGATGGAATGGCGAAGATCCGTTGGCCTTCGAAAAAGACTTAACTCGCGCTAACAAGGCAGGCTCCAGTCGGAAGTCTACTTGATGGGTATCGTATATCTTCATCGGCATTCTGGCACTGACGCGAGCTATTGGTAGCAGTGGCAAGACAGTTGGCGGGTCACTGTCAGGAAACATCTGCCGCCAGTAATTGAGCTGCTCATCCATCGCCCCACTCTCCAAGGCCTTACGCTGAGCCACAGAGAACTCTGGGTATTGCCGCGGAGGTGCTCCGAGATGTTGGCCGTTGTAAGCCTTTTCCAGGTCGGCAAGGAAGACTTGCCAGCTAATCCCGTCCATGATGATGTGATGGTAATTCATGAGGAGAAAATGACATGACGGTGAGAGCGTCAGGAGAACCAGTTTCAGCAAATCGCCGCTCTCCATGTCAAGCTCGTATGATCTTATTTTGGCGTACTCGGTCGCAACGTCTTCTTCGGATTTGATGTTCTTACACTCAAGGCGCAGTGGAGAACTGGGCATGACTTTCTGGCTAGCCTCGCCTTCCGCGGTCTGATCTGCTACGAAACAGGTGCGCAACGACTCGTGTCTGGAGCAAACGAGACGTATAGCCCTTGTTAGATCGTTTACACGAAGATCTCCCGTGATGCGGTAGTAAGTGGCGACATTGTGTGTACTTTGGTCGGCGAGCAGATGTTGAAGAAACCAGTATCGAGACTGCGCTAGGGAAATAGGCACACTCTTCAAGAATTTTTGTGGTCGACGGTCAGGAGGGAATGCGTCTGCTTTCGCATTAGTCTTTTGAGACTCTGCGACGGTAACGTCCTCATCGGCCACTTCAGAACCCGCAGATGACTGCGCTGTTGACGGCACTTTAGAAGTAGGAGACATAGATCCCGGTGTCGAATTGGCCTTGGATGATGTATTGGAACTTGATCTTGAATCCTCAACCTGCTGCTGGAGAGGTACTTTCAGGTCTAACTTCCCAACGGGTTTCGGAACCTCGGCCTTTGGCGCGTCAATGCCAGCCAGGACTGCTTGCGGCAGGAGTTCCAGCGCTCTCTGGCATAATTCTGTGGGTGAAGCTCCTCCAATAATCTTGAGCACCGGTATGTCGACCTTCAGTTCTTTCAAGAACCACGCTCGCACTTCAACTGCAACCAAGGAGTCGATCCCAAGTTCGTTGAGGGGCGCATCACGGTCGATTGCCTGATCACCAAGCTGTAATATGACAGCTAATTTCTCCGAGAAACAATCTGGATGGTTCTTAGCATAATGACTGGGATTTTCAATAGGGGATTTTATATAAAGCATCTTACCGATTATGACGTCCAAGGCTTCTTTTCTAGAAGCCACCTGGGCGAGTTGTTGGCTTAAGGGAAGAGAAGTCTTTTTGCGTTGATCCCCGGAGCTAAATTGAGTGCGAGGTTTCTCGATGATGCAGTGTGAAAAGAGGGGATTGGTGAACCACGGCCCTTTAATGTCCTCGTCTTCGCGGAAGTGACGCACGCCCATCGTTACGACTGCCTCGGGAAGTGTCTCTTGGTCCTGAGGTTGTGGGAGCCCGGCTCGGATAGTTTCTGCGAAGGCATTGCGTAGATCCGCCTCCGAGATGGGCTTGAGTCCAAGTCCGATCAACTGATCCCGAACAACTTGGGCTGCTGACTCTACATACCCAATCCCAACGACACGACCAATATCGAAAGTAGAGCCCGCAAGGCCCCGTTTGCGTCTCTGCCTGGCCAAGCCATTCAAATATCCACATCCGGCAGCGTACAAGGATTGGCCGGCGTTTCCACAAACCATCGATACCGAGGAGAACATGACAAAAAAGTCAAGGTTATCTTCGCTAAAGGCATCTTCGAGGTTGATCGCTCCATCGACTTTGGGTCTAATGATCTGTTGCATCTTGTCGGCCGACATTCTTGCAAAAAGCGAATCGTGGAGGACCATGGCTCCGTGCGCCACACCGGCGATTGGGGGACAAGTTTCTCTAATGACCTTTACCGCACTCTCTACACTTCCCATGTCAGTAACATCCATGGCGAGTACCTTGACGGTTGCGCCTGAGCCCTGGCAAGAGTCGATCCATCTTGGATCGATATCAGGGCGCCTACTCGTCAAAACAACGCAGCCTGCGCCATTTGATATCATCCATTCACAAAGCGATTGCCCAATCGCACCACTCAGACCAATGAGGACATAAGTCTTGTCTTTTGAGAAGAAGCCCGAGACATCCAGAGGACGCACTTTTGTCTTCACCAGCCCGTCCGAAGGCCAGCGAATGGCACTCGTTGCATGGTACTGAGTGGTTGGCTCCTCAACCTGGCTAAGTTGAATGACCAAATTTGGGAATTCCTCCTGAATAGTCGAAGTCGCAATTGCCCTCGTAACTGCATTCTCAAGCCGATCCAGCAAAATTCCTTGGTCGTATGAAAGAGGCAGCGAAGATCGAGGTTGGAATAAAGTGGATGCATCAATTCGCTTGCAACCAGCAGGCAAGTCCTGAGCAATACGAACTCCAAGATGTTCCCCAGCCGTCAAGTCGAGATAGTGTGAAGGTTTTGCGAGGCGAAGTGTTTTCCGTAAAAAGTGTCGAGGTGTACGATTACTTATCTTGATCCACGCTGGGCCTTGCGAATCGCCAACGCTTTCTGCCGAGTCATATGTGATGCTGAGACGAATATTTTGGTCCAAAATACGCCGGGACAAGGCCTCAACTAGGAGTCGATCTTCCCTCGAACAATGCACCAGTAAGTGATCGCCCAAAGATAAGTTCTCAACCAAAGTCGCTGCTAGTAATTCGCTCGCCACAAGAATCAAAAGCTTTTCTGATGAATAGGCGATGTTGCTAGAGTTAGGGACAGTCATTTTCGTAACTGGAGACTGCTTATTAGTATTTGCGGTCGACAGCAGCACAGTGGGATTCTCGGTAGAGTCATCTTCTCTGCCAATAGCAACGAATAAGGAAGTGCCTGGAACGACCTGAAGTGCCATTGCGCTCGAGGACTCAACTTTGATAGAGCTTGCCTGGTCATCAAGAGATGCTAGGTTGACTAGAGCGGCCGGGGAATGGTCGCATGGTGGTGAGAATGAGACTTTATCGCTGGATTCGATCATTTGTTTCATGACCATTCGTCTGCCAGAGTTCAGCCTAGCATTCAGGTCGGTATTGGCGACAATTCGAGGAATCTTGAGCTTTCCATCTTCTATGAAAGCCTCGCGTTCCTTGGACCATAAAAGCAGCTGGGGTTCTTGCTCCCACTCATCAAGGGCATAGAGCTGCAGCAGATGCTCCGCGATAAGTTTCGAGATGTTGTCCTGCTCTATGTCGGCGATGTCGAGGTTGTTCAAGCTGACATGCGGCGCCTCTGTACGCAAAGCGCGGCAGAAAGCAATGCTTGCCATGTGGTATGGCTCGTCTGCCAAGGCACCTTGCGTGACCCATAAGATATTTTTCGCCAGTTCGGACATCCTTTTCACGCCCTCCATCTTATCTTCGGTGATATCCTTGAAAATTGGCGAGTCAAGGTCTACCAGGTTGACAAACGTGCTCATCGGATTCAAATTGGACGCCTCTTCCTCGGTTGGTAAGCTATCAAGAATGATAACTTCGCCGCAAAAGCGTTGTAGGTGCTCTAACAACTCTTCGGCCACCCGCGCAGTCTCTAGTGTACCGTTTCCAAGGATGACAAGACTCTCTATGTAAATCGGGGCCGAAGTGGACGGCGCGGACAACGGCCGGCGTAAAAATTGTACTCGTTCATCGACCGCTTGAGATACGATAACCGAAGCTGGCCAGGTAATAGGACTAACATCAGTATTGATTGTGTCAATTCCCGAGAAACCTGTTTTGCGCAGGACTGAATGCCAACCGCCACGAGATATGGTCGGTGACAATTTCCGACCATCATCCACGCCGAGCCACCAACCGGGAAGTACTCCAAAGATTGTGTTGGTGCGAATTACCTCAATGGGCATGGTAAGTTCTAAGATCAAGAGATATCCTCCAGGCTTCAAAAGCTGTCGCGTGTTTGCCAATGTCGTTTCAAGTGAAAGAGTCGCATGTAAACAATTGGAAGCGATGACGATGTCGTAGGAGTTGGGTTCGAATCCTTGGGTTTTTGGCGATTTCTCCACATCGAAAGTTTTGAATTCCATCTTGTCACTATAAGCCTCGAAAAGCTTTTCTGCAAGGCCAAAGAAACCGACACTCAAGTCGGTGTACGTGTAAGACGACATGGCGCCTTCGATGGTTTCGAGGACCGCCTTTGTGGCTCCACCAGTCCCAGCACCTGTGAGTAGTGTTAGAGCTTGCTACATATCCCAAAGTCGTATGGCGTAGCAGCACCAACTGTGATGTGTCTGAATCTTACCTATTTCGAGGATTTTCGCGTGCGGATAGCGATGGATGATTTGCTTCATCATCTTGGCCAAGAATTCATTTGCGACTTCCGCTCCTAAACTTTTCTTGTAATGCTGTTCGAGCATGTCGTCTTTGATCATGTGCTCTAAGATGGTCGTTTCGCCCCGCACAGAGGTGGGCAAGTTGTCGCCCACAGCTTGAATTATCTTGATATTGCCATCCTCTCGGTATGGACTGATCAATTTCTCGATAAATTCGGGAGTATCTTTTGACCACTCCCTCTTTATATGTGGATTTTTACCCTTGGAAACATTGAGGAGAACTGCGTTCAAGGTTAACATCAGCACCATCGAGGAGAAAATTGAAAGAAACCATGGCTAAGCAGCTAAATGATATAAAAAAGGTGCAGAGAGGCTTACTATGGTTTACCCAGTTCCGAAGGTGCAGGAAGTGCGGCGGGCCGTTTTTCCAGTCTTCATCAGTGAGGTCGGAGGCCCATTTTAAAATATAGAAATAACAGAGCCTTTCGCAGACGATGCTCAAATCAAGTTCGTAGGAGGAAGGTTGACCATCCGAGGCGATAGCCCCATCTGCCACGGCTGAAGCAAATGTCGTATGAGTGAACATGACACGGTCGTCTGACTCTGCCGCCGGAGCCAAAGGCTTGATCACCAAATCTTCGACCTGAACCATACTATGTTGGCCATCTTCACTCAACAGTTCGATGAATCCAGAGAAAGCCTCCGAGTCTTCGAGGACAGAATACACCGGTACGCGAGATCCAGCAGGGAGCGGCGAAGCACACGTTGCTGCATTAACTCTGATAGTTCCAATTACTGTTGGGACGTGCAGGGACCAGAGACGCTCATCCTGTCAAACATGTCAGAATTAGCAGTGCTTAAAACAAATGAAGATAAGTGGAAGTCAGATCCCGAGACGACATTATCCAAAAATTCTCATAACTTATGAGATGTTTGGAATAAGCCGTGGGACATTCGGAGAGAGGCTGAAGGGGTGTGACCTACCGCTGGCGATGTGTACGCAAGTATCGAGGCTTGGAAGGCAACATCGAGGGTGCTGGGGTGAATGAGGTACCTGGAAGGTTCGGAATCCGCATAATTGTAAGTGTCTATCAGACCACTGGAGTGACCAAGTCGACGTTTTGTTGATGACAATGTTCTGAATGGACCTGTGTAGCCGTACCCAAGCTTGGCAAGGAAGTCATAGAATTCGTCGCTGTCAACTGTGCGCAAGTTGTAGTCTTCCAGAGGTGTACAAGATAGTGCGTCAACATTTGGCACCCCAAATACGATCTTCACGGTGCCTGTAGCATTTATCGCCATTTCTTGCTTCGATCCGGTGCTGGTGACGGCTAGTGCGTAACAGGAGAAGTCGGCAGTTGCTGTTTGATCCTGATGATATTGAATCTTTGTCAATGTGACAAGAGTTTCAACACTAGCATTGTCTGCATCGTCAATGACGGTTGCTCGAGGAATGGACAAATCATAGAGCTCATATGTCTTGACACTCTTCTCAGCCGCAAGAATCCTGGACGACTCAATTGCCATGGCAACATATCCAGCGGCGGGGAAAATCATTTGGCCTTGTATTTGATGCCCGCTTAGCCACGGCATCTCTGACACTTTGAGTATATTCGACCAACGCATGTCTTGTGGGGTAGACTCAGGTGATAGACTGCCCAGGATTTCGTGGTTTGGCTCTGCTCGTGAACGAATTTTCCTGGATCGTCGTGATTCGCTCCAGTAGGATTTTCCATGATTCCATTGATAAAGTGGTAACCCTGTCACCAATCGTGGCTGCGGTGATTTGGAACCTGTCGCGGCCTTTTCATAAGACTGGAAATCGACACCGCCGGCCCCCAGTTGCGTCCATACAAAGCCAATGCCGTCTGCAAATGCCTCGATGTCGTTTTGGCCACGGCTCAGGACACCACTGTAAGAGAATGGGGTGGATCGGTCATCGTTAACATTCTGTGCCACGGGGCCCTTGAGTGCGGGGTGTGGACCAACTTCGAGACCGAGATTCATTTGGTCATCCGAAGCGAATGCATTCTTCACAGCCTCTGAGAACAAGACCGATTTGGTCATGTTGTCCCTCCAGTACTCATCTTGGAGCTCTTCGACTGGAGTCATCGGCTTGTCACTGCCACTCACGCTGGAGAACCAAGCGCAAGAGCTACTTCGATCCTTTTGGACTCGGACTCCACATGCTTTCAAAGCCTCGACATACCGGTCACCACATGGCAGCATATGATGGGAGTGATAGGCCGTGTCTACTTGAAGCAGCCTCGCGAACTTCTTTTCCTCGTCGAAGACCCTTTTAGCATGGGCGATTGCATCGGCGTCCCCTGACAAAGTCACACTTGCTGGAGAGTTGTGGGCGGCGACAGAAAGCCGGCCTCTGAACGTCCGTAGGTTGATGAGCTCATGTGCGTCCTCCCAAGAAGTCCCCACCGCAAGCATGGCACCCTTCTGGCCGTGGCCACCATCTGCCATGTATGCGTATAATCCTCTGTAGTAGGCCACGCGAATAGCATCTTCAGCCGAAAGGAAACCTGCCGCATACTGCGGAAACACGACGTCAGCATTATTGCATCAAAAATTGCCGTGAGATTGGGGATCGTCTTGGGATAATAATGCGGGTAAAAATAAGAGGTATACATACAGCTGCCGCAATTTCACCCGATGAGTGGCCTACAACAGTGGTGAAGTTAATTCCAGCGGTATGTAGAAGATCTACCAGAGCAACCTGGATTGCGGTACAAAGAGGCTGTGATAACGCGGCCTCAGAAAGGCGTGAAGTCTCTTTCCCAGCAAGTATTTGTTCTGTGAGGTTCCATTTTGGTTGATCGGCCGGAGGCAAAGACGCCAAAGATTTCTCGAGGTCCTGAATTCTCTTGCGCACGAACTCAGAAGAGCGAATTAAATGCGCTCCCATAGATGCCCACTGCGCCCCCTGACCTACAAGTTCGAGATCAGTACTGATTGCTTCAGAAAATTCAAACATCGCCCGTAGCACGTGGCTCCAGTAGCCCAAATTACTCCTCGACCAGGACAGAGAAGGGATATACGCGGGAAATTTACACACCTGTAAAAACGCCTAGTATGCGAGGGGCAGTGGTAGTCTGTCTGAAGCTTGCACGGACTCCCAGAGTGGTGCCCGGTTTCGTCTTGAGCGTTTCCAGCTTGGCATCAATTTTTGATGCTAGCTCCTCAATCGTAAGCGCAGAGAGAGCTATCTTGAGTGGAAAGTGACTCCTTCGCGCTTGTAGTGTCCAAGCTAGATCGTAGGGGTTGATGTGACTGTGGGTTTTTAGATGATCCGAGTAGGCTTGCAATTGTGCAACCAGAGAATTCTCAGACATAGCTGAAAATACGAATGGTGTGAAAGTTGTGACATCGGGAGAAGTGGACATTTCTGCGTCAGTAGGTCCGCAGTACTGTTCTAAGATTGCGTGTGCATTGCTGCCGCCAAATCCTATTCAAAGTTAAAAAGGTCAACAAAACTGGCATCCAGATTGGAGTATGGAAGGGGGACCAGGAAAAACCGGGGCCACATACCAAAGCTGTTGACACTGACACGTCGGGGCACTCCTCCAGGGAGTTCTGGCCAAGGCATTAATTCTGTCGGTACCTGTAGACTCTTGTAGTAGGGCTCGAGCTTTGGGTTCAGGGTATTGAAGAGGAGATTCGGTGCGATGTATCCATTCTGGATGCTAGCTGAGCCTTTGAGAAGACCAGCAAGACCAGCGGCGCCCTCAAGATGACCTAAGTTAAATACCGTGGTTAGAGATATAGTAAGCTAAGCTTGCCCAATGACGGATCTTGAATGTCTTGTGTGGTCTTGAATCTCGAGACCTGGGCTATAGCGCAGATCTGGAGCATCAGAAGGAAGGAGATTGAGAACTATTATCACTCACCAATCACGGTCTTTATGGACCCCACATACAAAGGGGTTTCGGATGCAGGGATATGACGACCCAACGACTCGTAAATAGCGCCAGCTTCTCTCGGGTCACCTGCTTGAGTTCCGGTACCTGTTTATCTCGGCATCAGCGTTCCCAATCCAGAAAACAAACGGGGATGCGAAGAACGGCGGGAAAGACTTCAATTGCAGAGATTGAGACGCCGTTTGAAAAAATATCACCCACCATGGGCCTCAAAGTATTGAGGTCGATCACGGGGATTGTTGACCGGGTCTAGGCCAGCTTTTTTATAAGTTGTATGTATCAATGCAGCTTGCGCTTCTGAACTTGGCATCGTGAGGCCGGGGGTTCGGCCGTCTTGGTTAGTGCCTGTCTCGCGAATGATACTCTCAATGTGATCCCCATCTGCGATTGCGTCGCTGAGCCTCTTCAATATAACAGCAGCCGTACCCTCACCACTGCGAGAAACCAGAGTCAGTATTTCTCAATCAAAAAAGACCCAGGAGCAGTCTTCGGTCATCTCACAGCTCCCAAAATAATATGATTTCATGGAAGTTGGCCTCGGGAGCAACGAAACTTCCGGTACTGATGAAAGCTTTTTTATTGGGCCGAGAAAGCTTAGGAAATGCACATACCGAGCGTACCCATCGGCATCCTTGTCCCACATGCGTGACCGACCTGTTGGCGAGAGCATTTGCAACTTACTTTCCGCAATAAATTGCTCTGGGTTAAGAATGACTTGAGTACCGCATGCCACGGCAACGCGCGATTCTCCTGAACGTAGAGCCGTCACTCCCTGGTGCACGGCAATCAAACTAGAGGAGCATGCTGTATCAATAGTCATGCTGGGTCCCCTCCAGTCAAACACATAGGAGACGCGGTTGGAGATGATGGCCCGATTAGACCCCGTGGCGAAATATTGTGGCATGGTGTCAAAGTCCCTCACTCCTTGATCCATCCAATCAACACTCATCGTGCCAGTATAAACGGCTGTATCAGAGCCCCTGAGCCCTTCGATCGTATGACCGCCACTCTCCATGGCTTGAAAAAATCAGCTGAATTTCGTGTCCGGTCACAAATTTAACTTACCTTCATAGACCGTTTCCAGGAGTAGCCGCTGTTGCGGATCGATTGAGCCTGCTTCCTTAGAATGAATGTTGAAAAAGGCAGCATCAAACAGGCGGATGTCTTCTTCCAACAGGTATGAATGTTGTACATTGGTGGTTCCATGATGAGCACCGTTTGGGTGATAGAACCCTTTTCCGAATCGATCTGCGGGGATCTCGAAGCCAAGATCACGAGGCTTTGAAAGTAGTGTCCATAATTTTGAAGGAGAGCTTGCAGATCCAGGAAAACGACAAGCGCTTCCTACGATTGCGATAGGCTCTGCCCTTTCGCTGGGGTGAGCCATTTCAAAGCGATTATTGAAAGTGAAGGCAGGTGGTTAGGGCAGCTAAAATTTGAATGAAAGACAGCTAGGAACTTTCAACGTCTCTAGGTGCTTTGTTGTATTGAGCCGTCATACGATATTAATGGTTATATGGTTATTTAATTCGTAGTCTATTACGGTTGCCATAGTACAGTAGTTTAGATATAAGCGTTATGTTAACGTCGCCAATCGGCGCGTTGAGCTACAGTGCCTTGCACGAATTGTGTCCTTGATTTGGTCTATGCAGTACCGGTACTCCTTTTCTACTAGAATATAGTAACTTCAAAATTAAACTCTTTTAATTTTAGGATTTTTTTCTTCTAATATTTTATAGGAAGATATATAGCTATATAAGTAATAACGAGTTTTATTTTTAAGCTTTCTAGGCTTATAGTTAATTTGTTATTAGAGAAAGAGTATTATAAAGAGACGTTACTATAAAAAAAGAGTACTGTATAGACTAAAAATCAAGGACACAATTCGTGCAAGGCACTGTAACGTCGCCAATCAGTGCGTTGAGCTAAGGTCGCCAATCGGCGCATTAAGCTATGGTCGCCAATTATCACCAATCAGTGCATTGAGCTAACATCACTAATCGTCGCCAATCGGTGCATTGAGCTAAGGTCGCCAATCATTGCCAATCGGCGTGTTGAGCTAAGGTCGCCAATTATCACCAATCAGTGCATTGCAACAGCTAACGTCGCCGGCTCGTCGGCGCCCAAAAAAACAGCATCCTCAACAACGAAATACATTTTCTCAAATAACAATATGAGTTTTAGGAGGTATTAAAATAAGGTGATTCTGTTTTCGGGCACCGCAATGTCGTGTTTTATCAGGTGTTCAAATTTTAGTATATTGTATTCAAAAACCTTTTAATTATAGTACTACCCATAGTTTTCAGCGCATTGTCGATAGTATTTTGTGCTTCTCATTTGGTTTTAATATCTTACAAACACTTATTGCAAACACTCACCAATATGTCTGAAAAGGCTGCCCAATTCCCCCTCGTTGACGTCAGTGGATATATCAATCCGACTTCACCTGAAGCCAAGGCCCAAGTCGTTGCACAGGTACGAGATGCATTCAAGACATTTGGCTTCTTCCAATGCACGGGTCATGGCGTCCCTGTGAGCCTGCAACGTGCCATGTTCAAAAGCCTCGAGCGATTCTTTAGCCTGCCCAAAGAAGAGAAAATGGAGATTTCTGTTCTCAAAAGTCCTTGCCGTCGAGGATACGAAGCTTCCGGTAACCACAGCCGGGACGGTAAAGCTGTACCGGACGCAAAAGAGGTAAACTCAAGGAGACCTGTTGATGGCCGTGTAACCCATAGCTAATCGCCAGATAAGTCCTACTATTTCTGCGAGGATGACCCCAAGGTCGAGATGGGAGGGATTTACGGCCCAAATCAGTGGCCTTCTCTCCCCGAAGACGAGTTCCGCAAGCCAATCTGGGAGTATTACGAAAAGACAGCTGCTATGGGGAAGCTGCTTTGGGAGATTTTGATTCAAGGCCTTGACCGCTCTCCGAGCACAATGGAGCGTTTTTCGAAACGGCCCTTGATAGGCATGAACCTGCTCCGCTATCCTTCTCCGGCAGAAACTTTGGAGGGACAGTTCGGACTCGGCGCGCACAACGACTGGGGAGGAATCACGGTCTTGCTTCAAGAACCTGGCAAAGAGGCCCTCGAGATCTGGCTGGACGATGAGAAGGAATGGGTTAGCGTTCCTGCCGTGGAAGACAGGTTTGTTATCAACTGCGGGGACATGCTTTCGGGATGGTCTGGACACACGTACAAGGCCGTGCATCACCGGGTTGTCAACAAAGCTCCAGTGGAGAGGTACTCGGTCGTTACAGCCTGGCATGGCGACATTTTTGCCACCAATCCGTTTGAGGAACATGGCACAAGCAAAGAAACTGTTGGCCATCTCTTTGTGAAGCGTTTCCAAAAGCAACTGAGGCCCAGCAAGGAACTCTTGGCGGCTATTGGAGTAGAGGCCTAGAAAATCATTGGAAGACTTTCGTTCTCATGAACTTTACTTTGAGCAGAAGCTAAAGCTGTCTTGAGACTTTCCGATGAAGATACATTCGTTTCTACGGGTCGTGATCAGCTGAATGTTTATATTACTTGTTAAAAAATATAAAAATGCGAGCGGTTCTATTATAGGTGATTTCGTCTAAGATTCATCCAACCGTTATAGCACCGCGGGTCGTTATGTAATGTAAATAAAACAGTGCGCTTTGCACTAAGCTATACCATGCGTTACAGCTCTCGTACCGCGTATTCTAAATTGCAGATTTTCATTCCAGTGCTAGGCATTATGTTGACCCCGATTGATTACAAGCAACTCAATATGATAGCTTGTTCCTCTCTTTACAGCTGTTATTTTATAATTAAGAAAATGTGCTCGTTCGGGACTACGAACATATTCACTCTCTTCTTGTATTCTTACACGTAGTCCATTTGATATGTGGAATAGAAGAAGCCTAGATCACATTCAGACAACGATACAGTGCTTTATTGAACTAGCAATGAGGAAACAATTTGACTATGGAATAGCTTCAGATTTTAGATGCTTTTATTTGCCAGGTAAAGGTCTTCTGTTATCTTTGACATCTCACGCTCCTTGGATCATTTCTACAGTACATTTTGGCAGCACGTCCGCGCCGACGAGATTGTCTGCCCAATCAAACTTGCCGCCGTTCCTGGGCGGCGTCCCATGACGGGCACCGAAATACTAATCGCCAGGCCTTACATGGCCGGCCGCTTCCTCTTCCCTCCGGGCCTCCCTTAGTAGGTAGGCCAGGTATACCGAAACGTCGAATTTCAGCTAAACGTCCATTTTATATAAGTCATAAATAAATATATATAGTTTATTATATATATACCCTTTTTTAATAATTTTAAGTTAATAGATATAATTTATATTATTTCCTTAATATATTTCCTTATTTTTAGGGTATTTAAAATTATTGTTATTATTTGATAAATATTTAATTGTTTTTCTATTAAATTTAAGTAAGAGAGGTAGAAAAAGTTAAAAACCAACTTTTCTTATATTACTATCTAATAACGCTTTAATATTAAAATCTAAAAATATAGATCTTATTATTTTATATATAAAATCGACGTTTGGCTGAAATTCGACGTTTCCGTGTACCTGGCCTACTTACTAAGGGAGGCCCGGAGGGAAGAGGAAACGGCCGGCCATATAGGGCCTGGCGATTAATAGCTTCATGGAATAAGCATGAAACTCCGGGTTTCTCGGTATTCGGCGCTAAGAAGCATTATGACCAAGATCATAACGTTTACAGTATTAAACTTCGATGAGAGATCTCGCTTGAGATTTGCTGGTCAATAACACATTACTATCTTCATTTCAACATTCGTCATTCAACTAGGAAAAGAGAAAACGACATCAACATGGGCTTACCATTAGCAGGCCATTCCGTTCCCGAGCGCCGCAAGGCCATCATCTGCGAAGATGTTGGAAAATTGACCATACAAAATGACCGCCCAATGCCTTTACTGGAACCTGACACCGCAATTGTGAAAGTCCATGCCGTCGCTCTCAATCCTCACGACATCAAGGGGCTAGATTACAGCGCAGCTCCAGGAGCCGTGCATGGAGGAGATTTTTGCGGCACCATCGTCGCATTGGGGGCGACAGCAGCTGCGGAAGGGCGGTTTGCGGTGGGTGATCGTGTCGCAGGGCTTGTTCAGGGCGAGAACAAGCTGGCGCCAGAGAAGGGTTCTTTTGCGGAGTACATCGAGACAACACCCCACACCATGGTGAAGGTCCCAGACAGCATGAGCGACGAAGATGCAGCCACCCTAGGTGTCGGAATCGCAACTGCGACCTTTGGCCTCTATAAGGAGCTGAAAATCCCAGGAGGTATTGAGCGACTTGTTAAGGGCGGCGGCAACCTCGACGAGAAAGATCGAGAATTCGTTCTAGTCAGCGGTGGCAGCACAGCTACAGGGACTCGGACTTTACAACTGCTTAAAATGTAAGCTTGTTTGCTTGCCCATCTTGCGCTTGCCACTTGCTAATGATTATTTCACACTTTCTAGTGCTGGTTTCCGCCCAATTGCAACAAGTTCTCCTGCTAATTTCGACCTATGTCTTCGATATGGGGCAGAAAAGGTCTTTGATTATCGCAGCCCGACGTGCGCAGCCGATATTCGCGCGTACACAGACAATGAGCTGGAGTACGCTTTTGACTGCATTGCAGAAGCAGAAACTACACAGCTATGCTACGGTGCTATGGGCCGCGCTGGAGGCCGCTACGTGACTCTGGAGCCCTTCCGTGACTCTGTGGCCAAGGTCCGCAGCTTGACTATTCAGCCTTCTTGGTTCATGGCGACCCAGATCTTCGGAGAAGACATTGCTATGGATGGTGTGTATGGTCGCAAGGCCAATCTCGAAGATCGGGCGTTTGGTACCAAAGCGTTTCTAGCATTCCAGTCTCTTTTGGATCGTGGCCTTGTTAATGCCCATCCCGTAAAGTCAATGTCCGGGGGTTGGGACGGTGTTATTCGGGGTGTTGCGAGCATGCGCAGTGCGCCACCCTCTGGCTATAAGTTGGCTTATAGGGTATGAGAGGAGTATGATAAATGGACATAACAACGTGTAAAAACATTTCGCAGGCCATGCACACAGAAACGTCATGTCGAAATAACAAAGGTACAAAAGATTATTAAGTACCTTTAATAGACTTTTTTCTTAATATAAATCTATTATATTATGAAATCTATTTGCATATACCAAGTACTATAAAAAAAGCCTTGTAATAATAAAGTATTACATTAAATAGAACAGTAGACTACCCTAAGCGTCTATGTGGTTTTCACGTTTTTACTTATTATTTATTACTTTCTTTTATATATTATTATTATAAAGAAAATCTTTATTTAATATTATTCTTTTTATTATTTTATTTTATTTATATCTTTATATTTTATAACTTTAAATATATAGTATTTTAAGTTTCTCTTTTATAATTATTATTATTTATATATTTAAATTTATTATAAAATTTATATCTTTTACTTTTATTATTAATATTATATAATATAAATATATAAAGAATAAATAAAAAGATTAAACTACCTTTAGAGATAGATTAAATTTAACTCTATTTATTAAAGAATATAATTAAAAATATAAAAGTATTAATACTTTTAAATAGTAATTATATATATAGAGGTCTAGAGATATTAGATTATATATATATACAGACAGTTAGTTATATAATAGAGCTAGTAGTTACTACTACTTCTTATTTCTATATTAGTAGCTTCTTCTTCCTTTTCTCTTTCTTCTACAAAGACGATAATACAACTTTAGTAGATAATAGAAGTCTATTCCATTGCCTGCTTCTAGTGCCAGTCCTATTATACATTATAACTTATAAACCCCCCCGTTTCTTTACTTTCTCTTCAATGTTTTTTAAACGGCTTTCTATGTCTTGATAATAACTGTCCTTGTCTAATCCCGCATTCGTCGAAATAAAGAGCACTTTTTGCATTATTTTAATTACCGGCCGCAGCACTTCTAGTATGATTTGCGACCGGAAGCGTTCCTGATCCTTGTAGCCGATACCAAGTCCGCTGAAGTCAAATTCGTGGAAGCCAACTTCTGGAAGTTCCGAAGAAAAAAGCCTTTGAGCGTCGGAGGTATCGGCGAGGAAGTCGGCACAGCCGGCTTCTAGAATCTCCACAAGTTGGTACATTATAATGTTAAAGAGAGCCAGACATTTAGTGTTGGGACACCCGAACTGTCCGTTGACAAGAGGGTCAAGTCTCTCGGTCACCCGTTTGACAATACCAAGTATAAGATCCAGAACTTTCAGCTTGTCGACTTGATACTTCTCTAAGCTGAAGATGATTTGGGAGCAAGCAATAACACATTGGCTATTACTCCCGCTGTCCGTAGCCATCATCTGTGGTGGTGTAGTGGTGGCAGAGTGTTGTAGTGAAAATTGTCTGTTATACATAAGGGAAGGGGGCGACAATGATCTTTCGTGATAGCTAGGCTCGATACCAGGGGCGTTCAAGCCACTCGCAGTATGTGAGAAAGAAGGAAGCGAAGTTGCCTTGGGATGGCCTTGACTGATTGGTGAAAGCTGCTGCTGCTGAGACAGCTCCGGCTGCATATCCTGTAGAGCGCCGAATATGTCCTCCGCTTGTCTTTCATCAAAGCCATAGGTGTTATCCAACACCCCATTCAATACGGTAGACCAGCCAAGAAGGGCATCATCAAATAGCCCTGTGTTTTCTGTGCCGGGTGCCTGGGAACCTGGGGTGCTTGAAAAGGGATATTCGAGTTCGATGGTTTCTCCGGTACTTGGACCTTCTGACGTATGGGGAGAAAGAGGTGGTGGTCTTGTATTGGCGGTCTCTCCCATGACTGAATCTCCGGTGTTCCCCATCGCTCTTGCATCTGCGGTGTTCCCTATAACTCTCGTATCTGCGGGGCTTCCCATCACTCTTGGATCTGCGTTCTCTCCCAACACTCTTGCATTTGCGTTTTCTAGTTTTCTCTTCCCTCGCATGCCTGGAACTCGACCAACTCTCGACTCGGCATAAACGCACTTAATACCTAGATTGTAGCAGCGACTACAACCAGTCTTTTCACCGCTGCATTTGATCTGATTGGATTTTAGTGGTTAACTCTCTTGTGGTGAGGCACTTTGAACAAATGACCTTGGTTGTGTGGCATTGGTTACACGCCGCTCTTAACTTCACTGGTTTTGCTTTGATCATTGTTGTATCGACGGAGACCTATGCCCTACCGACACAAGTAAAAAAAGATAAGATGCGGAAGATGTTGATTAAGTGATTCGGGATTTTGAGCTACTCTTGAT
Organism: Pezicula radicicola; assembly: GCA_003008705.1. NCBI lineage: Eukaryota > Fungi > Ascomycota > Leotiomycetes > Helotiales > Dermateaceae > Pezicula > Pezicula radicicola. Next base: position 133,879 of record PDUO01000071.1, on the reverse strand, counting down.
TATAGCCTCACTGCATTACCCCCGCGCTGCCGTGCCATAGGATTGCATGCGATTTTAAATATTAATCGATTCGCAAAGATAAGAAAGATGCCCTTAATAACGTTTGGAGTTCAAAGATTAAGTAAGATCTTCTAGATTTGATCTTCCCTTAGGCACGAGAGAGTCTGTTCATTGGTTAAGAGGCCGGTCAGCTCTTCTATTAAGGATATTAGATGCGAACCTGCGTTTCTTGAGGCTTACCTGCGTATAATTCTTACCTACTATCCCCCCCACCTAAATAATTGCTAGCGCGTATGTTTTGAGTATAGGGGCGGGTAGGAGATCTAGGGTGTTTAACCAGTGAGAAAGTGCTGTTTAAGCCACTGCCAGGTTAGAAAATCTTTAAGAACCTTCTATGAACACCCTTGAATTGATATATAGACCATTTCTTGCCCTGTGCAAGAAGGCTCAAGATCTCAAGTAAGGTAATTCAACCATTTAGAACTCGTACCTCATTGGAAACTAGGGCAGTAGAGGGGGGGATAATATATTCGGGTAATTAAAATCGCACCTGTAATATCAAATAGGGGTTCGGGTTACCCTAAATATCAAATGCATGTCAGCGCTGTGCCGATACACCAATACAGTAGAATGTAATGTATAAGCGTAAGCCTGACAGGTCCTACCCGGCTTTCTCGGCACCTGTGCCGCGATGGTACCGCTGTGGCGTCGGCACCTACAAGCCATAGCGTTCCGCCATAGTAGCCCTGCGCTCGGTAGTGTACGGTAGCGGCACGGGCCGAAGTTGAACTACCCCGAACGACTCGGAATTATTGAAAGGTTGCAAGAGCTCTTGAAAATTCGATTGAAATGGGATCGATTTGACCAAGTTTAAAGTTTTGCGGGGATTAGGGTTAGACTTAACCCTAGGTACGATCATTTTAGGGTTAGGTTAGGGTTAACCCTATCGGATACCTGCTTCCATACGGAGGTACGAGCTGCTCGTATGTCGTAATAGTAAGATCTTATCATCCTATACGGAGGTATTTCCTCGAAAGACTAGGAATGCTTTAAATAAGTGGAACTCCGCCGACGATACTGTACGGAGCCTGATGGAGGTACAGTAATACGCAGATCTCATACGATTTCGAAGATTAAACCATGTTTCCGCAGCTACTAGCTAAGAACACGCAATTAAAAAGGAAGGTACTAATCGTATCGGAAATACCATTGGAGGCGAGTTCAGGATGGACTTAGGACCGTAGCAGCACCGAAGGCCGAAGGGACAACTTTCCGCCGCCCGGAGAATGTTCCGATCAATTGCAACTTGGGACCGGGACCGGAACCGGATGAGGACGATAAAGGCGGATAACTGAGGTGCCAAAAGGGATTTAGGAGGTTAGTGTACGGAGGTTGCGGCAAAAAGTCATGGGAATTCCCGTATAGGGTCCTGTATTCGCTAATTTAGGTGCTGTGGCCAGGCAACGAGCAGCCTGTAGAGGTTATTTTCTAGGGCCATACTATAGGCTTATACCCCTAGAAATAATAGAATATAGACTGTAACCTATCGCATAGCCCTATAACTTATCACTAAATTTTATTTCCGGGGCATTAGCTAGCCTATAACTAATTCCCATGACTTTTTGCCGCAACCTCCGTATCTGCATGCAGGAACGAGCTACTGTACAATGCTACATGACAACGGGAAGTCTCTAGTCTACTCAATACTGTAATCAAAAAAATACGATTGGGCCTTAGCGGAACAGCACACTCAAAACGTGCCGCCTCTTTACTAATCAGTACAGAGATGCCACTAATTAGTAAGACAGATTTCCCGCCAAGAACATATCGAAAATCTGACTGTTCTTGGATTTAGTATATTTCATTTAGACTTACACTTTATTCAGCGATTCTTGACAATCTTATTGCGCTGACCCACTATCCGTCAGCTGGAGACTCTGGCTTCTGTGCAGCACCGTGAAGGCCGAGAATTCTGGCTGCCTCAGCCGCAGATTCATGTCTACATTCAGAGCAAACACAAGCGGTGAACATTTCGCCAGTCGGCGAAACAAATTCAGAAATCACGTCAAGCTCTTCGATTTCTCTAGCGTCAGGGAGCACCATCCGGGTAAGGATCCAGAGCCCTGTACAGACGAGGAACGAATCTAATGAAGTTGAATGCTGTAGCTCTCATCTGTTTCTCGTCGAAGCTCGGAATCTTCATCGGACATTCAACTACCCTTACTGCAGAATGAGGCTCAGCAAGGCTCACTGTTCTCTTACGTCCAAAACCTACCCAACAGCTCGAATCCGATTTCGGTCCTGAGAAAATTCTGGGCACAAGTCAAGATATCATCCTACTCAAGAGGGCAAGACCGCACTAAAGGGTTTAGACATGTTGAAATCAACGCCCTTCGAACGACGCCGCTGGTTGATGAACGGACCGGTAGACCATTCGTAAAGAACTGGATACGATCTAATAGATATACTCCGTTGACGTTTCTGCCTAGGCAACTCTTCGCCCAATTTTCCAAGCTTGCAAATTTTTACTTTCTGTGTTTTGCGCTCATGCAGCTCATTCCCGGACTCAGTACAATTGGAAACAAGACGAATATCATACCCTTGATGATTTTTGTTGGCATCTCTATGGCGAAGGAGGGATTTGATGATTACAGAAGACATCGATTAGACAGCCAAGAGAACCGCCAGGTGGTTCTGTCACTCGACAAGAGGACGCCCGCAATATCTGGGAGCTTAAATTGGCGGAAAACACAATGGCGTTCACTGGTAGTTGGGGATATCATCAGACTCCAGCGCGACGAGGCAGTGCCGGCAGACATTGTGCTATTGAGTTCAACAAGTCGTGGAGGGAACAATGTCGCTCACGTCGAGACCATAGCTTTGGATGGGGAAACTAACCTCAAGATAAAGAGGGTGGACAAGGCCGTTGCTGAAGCGTGCGCTACACCTGCCAAACTTGTCAACTGTTCAGTCAAGTTCATCATCGAAGATCCACATCCGGATGTCTCCAGCTTTAAAGGCAGGGTAACTGTCAATGACCAAGATTCGCCCTTGAACAATGACAATGTTGTATATCGAGGCAGCGTTCTGCGAAACATTTCCGAAGCAACCGCGATGGTTGTGTATTCCGGACAAGAATGCAAGATTCGGTTGAATGCGAATGGCGATGGACAGGCTCACATAAAAGCTCCCCGCCTACAATACATGGTCAACAAGATCGTTTTTGTTGTGGCATTATTTGTGCTTGGATTATCATTGTATAATACCCTTGCATATCAAATCTGGAAATCTGACATCGAAAACAAGCTATTTTATCTTTCTGGCGCGACTGTCCCAACTCATGAGTCGATTTTTGGTTTCCTTATTATGTTTGCTACAATGGTACCCCTTTCGTTATACATCAGCATGGAAATGATCAAGCTTGTACAGATCTTCTTCCTCAGCTCGGACCTCGACATGTACGATGAAGCGTCAAACATCCCTTGCGAAGCCAGAACGTCAACCATCAATGAGGAGCTAGGACAGATTACGCATATCTTTTCCGATAAGACCGGAACGCTGACCGCCAACGAGATGAAATTCCGGAAGATGTACGTTGCTGGAGGCATTTGGGCACACGAAGATGCGGGAGATCTCAATCAAGACCACATTCGAGCGGCGGAACGGCCAAAACTGTTCAATCCCATTTTAGAACAGCGATCAGGGTCCGAGAGGAGCACAAAAGAAATGATGAGACACTTGTCAGAGAGGCCAGACTCTGCATTTGGGCAAAAAGCGATGTTGATGCTGGTTTGTATGGCACTTTGTCATAGCTGTGTTCCAGAGATCTCACAAGATGGCATTACTATAGACTTTCAGTCATCATCCCCGGATGAGCTTGCATTGATCAGAGCCGCCCAGGCCATGGGAGTTTTTATGCGCAGCCGCGATCACGACTCCATTACTCTATCGCTCTCCACCTCAAAAGATACATCCATTAGAACCGAGACTTACAAGGTTCTGAACGTTATCGACTTTTCGAATGATAGGAGACGTATGTCAGTTATCGTGAGATTCCCCGATGGCAGAATATGTATCATCTGCAAAGGTGCCGATTCTGTTGTCATGGAGCGACTGAAATTGTCGAAATCTACTACGGAGACCAGTGTTCGATCTCACAGACTAGGGGAGCAAGTCGACCAAGGTGGTAATATAGGGGCAGTACTGGATGGAGATGGCCAATTGGATCTTGAGAATTGCGTTTCCAGCGTCACCAGATTTGCGAACGAAAGCCTCCGCACTCTTCTATATGCGTATCGCTTTCTCGACAAGGCAGAATACGAAGAGTGGAGAGTGAAGTGGGATGCAGCTACCGCAAGTCTTGACGAGAACGAAGAGATGACGGAAAAGGTGGCAGAGCTCATTGAGGTCAACTTCGAGCTTGCTGGCGCGACTGCCGTTGAAGATAAGCTACAGCGCGGTGTGCCCGGTTCAATCGACAAGCTCCTCCGTGCCAATATCAAAGTTTGGATGCTGACTGGCGATAAACGAGAAACTGCCATCAACATCGGCCATTCTTGTGGTCTCATAAAAGAGAATTCCACGATACTGGATCTCTCCGATGACAATCAATCTGGCAATATAGTGGAAGCGATTGAGTCCCACATTTCGTCTCTCAACTCAGCTGAACACAGCGTAGTTGTCATTGACGGTCATACTTTGACAACCATTTTCAACGAATCCATTGTATCTCTCAAAGCAAGATTCTTTGACTTGGCAGTTTTAGCAGACTCTGTGATCTGCTGTCGTACTCAACCCAGCCAAAAAGCGCAGGTTGTGCGCGGGATCAAAATTCGAATGCCCAACGCAGTTACTTTGGCTGTAGGTGACGGCGCAAACGACATAGCAATGATCCAAGAAGCTCATGTAGGCATTGGCATCACGGGAAAAGAGGGTTTCCAGGCAGCCCGCAATTCCGATTACTCCATTGCGCAATTCAGATTTCTGCCGAAGCTTCTTTTGGTTCACGGAAGGTGGAATTATGTCCGGACATGCAAATATATTCTGGGCACGCTATGGAAAGAGGTCGTCTTCTATTTGAGTCAATCTCTCTTCCAACGGTGGGTTGGATATACTGGTACGAGTCTGTACGAGCCTTTGAGTGCGACGCAGTTCAACACCCTCTTCACATCGCTATCCGTCATGTGCATTGGGGTCTTCGACAAAGATCTTGCAGCCTCCACGCTTCTAGCTGTGCCCGAGCTATACATATCTATGGGCCAGAGAAATGGTGGCTTCAATATTTGGATCTATCTCGGATGGACGGCTATGGCGGTCTCCGAATCGTGCATTGTGTTTTTCTCCATGCTCACTCTCTTCGGACGTGCGGAAACTACAAAAGATAACACCCTGTTCTCGATGGGTGATCTCAACTTCGTCGCGGTCGTCATTATTGTCAGTCTGAAGCTTCTAGTACTCGAGATGCACAACAAGTCGATTGTCGCGGCCATCACCATGTTTTTGACTGTCGGGGCGCCTTTTCTCTGGAACCTCATATTTGCTGCAGCCTATCCCCTCACGACAGCTTACCATGTACGAGGAGGCTTCTTTACAGGCTTCGGACAAAATCCGACGTGGTGGTTGACTTTGATTTTCATTATCATTTGTGTATATATATACGAGTTTAGCATCAGCGCATTGAGAAAGGCTTTTTTTCCAACAGATACGGATGTTTTTCAGGAGCTGGAGCAGGACAACGCCTTCATGGCGCGCTACAACGAGACTACCGCGTTAGAGTTAGAATGGATCTCGAATAGATATAGCGATGAGCCGGTGGATACAACAGGGGAAAGAATCCCGCTAATGTAGTTAAAGTTCTTTATAAGTTTATTGTTATTTTCAATTATAACTATAATTTAAAAACTATAACTTGAAAATCACCCTCTAATAAGTAGTAATTTTATAATAACTTTATAATACCTTATATTATTATAGATTTTTTATTAAATAATTACTTTTTCTTATATTATATACTTATTAAAATAAAAAAGTAAATAAAGATATAATTTTTTAATTAAGGTATACTAAGTAAACTTAAAGTATTTTATTAGTTATTTTTTAATTAAAGTTTAAATTAATTTATATCTTAGTATCTCCTTATATTATATAAAGTTATTTAATTATAATCTTTAAAATAAGAAATTTTTTCTATTAAGAATTTACTAAGATATAAGAAATTTCATAGTAATTATTTTTCTTTTTAAAATATTCTTCTTCTCTATTATACCCCCTTCTAAGAAGTATTACTTCTAGATTTCTAATAATATTTATTATAAACATTTAGGCACTAAAATAAAAGACCCGGGCACCGAAATAAAAACACTCGGGCGCCGAAACAATAAGCCCCCGGAGACTTTTTTTGCAAAAACGTACCTAGTGTTACAACGGAGCCACCGGAACACATGTTTTGGGGAGGATATCAGCCCATAGTAGGAGCGACCGGCGAGCATATGCAAAGGAACGCAGCATATATAGGTATTATTTAAGGTCAAGAGGATACCACTATACCGTTTCGACAAGGAAAACTAAACATTTCTCAAGGTATCTTCAACCATGGCTACTGTTTCTACTCAATATGCTCCAGGCCTTGACATAAGCCAAGGCGCCAAAATTCATGTTCAGCCAACAAAGCCTGCAAAGCACGATGTTACTTACGATATGATGTACTTTGCCCTTGATGGCGATAAACCAGTTCCTCCTTACTATATGGGGTAAGTTGCTCTCAGCCGCAGCAGAATCTGATTCTAAGAGCCAAAGTCGCCCAGGAACTGTTCTCGGACCCATGACATCATTGCCTGTTGTTATACATGATATTTCCGGAGAGGAGGATAAATATACTCTTGACACTCATGGCTTTCAGTTTGTCAAGCACGAAAGCAAGGAGAAGGATTTCCTTGACGTCGAGAAAATCAAGGCGGAATACTACCCTGAAACTGAACAGCTAGTGAAGGAGGTTACTGGGGCCTCGCGGACGTTCGTTTTCAACCACGCAATCCGCCGTCAACCCGTGGAGGCCGCTGATGGAACTGTGCCTGGTCGCGGCCCAACATACAACGCTCACATCGATCAGTCTTACGCCGACGCACCGAACCGAGTCAGAAGATACTTTCCGGATGAGGCGGACGAGCTTGTCAAAAAGCGGTATCAGATCATCAACGTAAGTATAAAAATATACCACCATCTTCAAATTTATTAAAAGGAAATGATTACTTACAATTACTACTACAGGTATGGCGCCCTATTAAGACTATCCTTAAGGATCCTTTTGCTGTCGTTGATGCACGTTCCGTGGCTGAGAAGGATCTTGTTCCGGTAACAATGGTCTATCCTAACGCTATCGACGAGAAAGTTGCCTGCAAACCAAACCCAGACCACCTGTGGTACTTTAAGTATACCCAGCGCCCTGATGAGCCGATGTTGTTCAAGAATTTTGATTCGGTTACCGACGGCCGCGCAAGGAGGAATCCGCATTCTGCATTCCAAGATCCAGCTCATGAAAATGACTATATGAGGGAGAGTATCGAGGTGCGAGTGTTGGCTTTTTTTGACCAATAGTTAGCTAGAAGGAAGGCTACTATGTATTGTAGCAAGTGGAGCTTTTAGAAAAAGACCATTCTATGCTATACACCAATTGGGTGTACCAGATTGAAAAAATGCGTTGGGTTATCTCCTATTTCATACATAGCAGATCACCAATTACAATCATTTAGCTGAATACGAAAAGAAGTCGTTCTTCTCTAGCTACTTGACATGTACCTCTTTAGCATCACTTCCTTCTCGATTAACAATTAGGAGATCTCCTGTACTAATGAACATCCCAATTTTTTCACAATGGTTTCCGTGAATTACATACTGAGAAGCCCTGACAGTCAAGTTCAAGAGGCTATGGAGTAAGTTATGAAGTTGTGGATAAAGATTGTTAAACGATACGTCGAGACTTTTTAAGTAATTAGCACGACACAGATTAAGTATCGTTTATATCGCCAAGCCGGAATATACCGGTTTTAAACGTACACTATATAAAAGATGTTAGCTAAATTTAATATTCTTTATAGAAATTATAGGCTTCGCATAGCCTGAATTATAGGCTCTAGTAGCCTGAATTATGGGCTTCGCGCAGCCCGCTTTGCGCAGCCTACACTTAATACACCGCCTGGTTCACATGAAGATAAGAAGTGGCATTCGTTGAGTTTTGTAGGCTTGGAGGGGAGTTGGACCTGTACCCTACCGCAGTGGTAGGTTGCGAATAGAGGGGTGTCTTTGCTTGTGGGATCCGTTGCTATGCTGGATACGAGAGAAACATCTGCGTTCTAGGCGATGTGAGGAGAAAAAGATGGATCACGAGAATATGAAGAGCTGCCGTGGTGAGGATGTCGTGTCGTCGCGTCGCGTCGACGTGAATTGTGGCTGAAACTGGCGCTAAAGAGCATTCAGCTGTACGAAGGCCACGGCAAAAAGTCATTGGACTACAGGGGTAGTATACCATATTCGCTCAATACGCACGCTGTGGCCAGGCAACGAGAACCTATAGAAATAGTGTTTACACTGTCCTATGCCCCGGGAATAAGCGAAATTAGCTTGCTCTCTACCTGAAGGCCCTATAGGCTATTATTTCCAGGGAATTAACTAGCTGTAACCGAGTTGGCCTTCGTATATGCAAGTTCACTCCAACATTCTTCACTTGATCTCGCCATTTCTAATTTTTGCTCCTGACAAACCCTTCTATTGGTCTCGCAACATGTAGCCCATCTTGGCTTAGCGCTGATGATTCAGGGGGTATGAAGCCAGCCTCACTCGCGGCTCTTGCGAGACTTGCCATGTACCCGATATCATGACGTATTACAAGCATACTTCTTGGAGTTGCAAGATGCGAAAAATTATGGAAGCAACGTGTATAAAGATCCGACATGACCGCAGCTATGGGAAGGACTATGCGTATATAAAGTACTTCTTTCTTTCCTTTGTCAAGTCACTCTCATAAATCGTTTGACATATCTTCGTGCTTCTAGTTCTTTACTACTTCTTATTCGAAGCTACCAATCAAATAGGAAAGATTTCATCGTCAGCACGATGCGGCAGCCTCATTTTCATGTCTACGTCGCAGTGGCAATGATATCTCAAGCACTTCCTCTGACAGCCACACTTATGAACGGAAGCAGTGAAGATGTATCTTCATCGTCGATTCCAGCGGAAAGCTATTTCAGAGAATACACTTCATCAAATCTACTTTATGCCCACATCATATTTATGTTTCTTGGTTGGGTCGGCGCTTTACCCATCTGTATGTTTCCCTCCGAAGTCAAATGCAGCCCAGAGAATTGATTTAAGCTAGCTATGATGCTCAATATCGCAAAGTCAAATCTCCGATATCCGTCTCAGATCGCATTCCTCGGTCTTCACGGCATCGGCACGATTTTTGGTTTGGCATATAACTCCAGAACTCCGGATCTGTACCCAAAAGCCTCGCACAATGATCTTGGGTGGGCCTTATCTGCTCTCATATTTGCACATTTCATTATCGGAATTGTCAAAGATTCCATTGGGAGGACATCGGATTCCGGGACCAAAGATGAACGCGCACCATTTATCGCAGAAGCAACTGGAAGGATGACCAGGGAAGAGGAGCGCAATATGGAGGCTTCGAATCAACCGAGCAGAAGTTCGTCATCCAGAGCTGCCTCTCCTTACCCCGAGCTATCGGAATCTTCTATTGAGACTGACTCCGAGACGCTATTTGATGTCCACTTACATTACAATTCTAGGCTCGATCACAGATACGATGAACCTATGACATGGAGTCGGCGGTGGGCCAACGTTTCCGGATCGAATCTACTTGTACGGATCCTAGACTTGTGGTACGGTATTGTTGATCGAGGACTGCTCATTCTTGGCTTTGTCGCCATTTGTACCGGAATTGTCACAATGGCTGGGATATTCGTGCGTATGTTGATCGGGATACTTGGACAACTTACTAATACCTACGGAACAGCACGAGAAACATATTTTCAATGGATTGGCACATTTCATCAAAGGGGGAGTTTTCGTTGGGTTTGGAATCATTACACTCGGTCGCTGGATAGGCTGTTTCGCTGAATTCGGATGGGCCTGGAATCTCAAACCTTCAAAGCAGACTGCCTCGATATCAATGGAGACGGTTGAATGCTTTGTCATATTCCTGTACGGGATTACGAACGTATTTTTGGAGCATCTTTCCGCTTGGGGTGAAGCGTGGGTTCCCCAAGATTTGGAACATGTTGCTATCTCTCTTTTGTTCATTGGTGGCGGATTAGTAGGTGACCCTGGCGAGCCAACAATTGGACAAATTCTAACCCATTTCCAGTGCGGGTTAATGGTTGAGTCAAAGGCACTTCGTCGTTTGGTCAAGGCATATCCTAAAGCTCTACCCCATGATGGCGAATTCTCTAAACAGCTGCAACCGCAACCAGGGATCTCGATAAACCCGATTCCAGCGATGATTATCTTCCTCTTGGGAATTATTCTTGGCGGACATCACCAGATGAGCCCGGAATCAACTATGATGCACAAACAAGTAACTTCCCGTTCCTTCCCCACTATCCTTAGAATCCTTGCTGATGTACTTAGTTTGGAAACCTTCTCATTTCCGCATCAGCAGCACGATGTTGCAGTTATTTATACCTTCTAATATCCCCACCAACCTCGATGTACCCATCACGTCCACCGTCGGAGCTCGTCTGCTCGTTTTGCTTCATCTGCGGGGGATTCATGCTTATGGCGAGTGTAAGATTATCCACCCCTCTTGCAATCTCCCGAGTCAAGAATCAATCTGACGTGGAGATTTCACAGAACCGAGACACTGTGCAATCTATGATTGACAACGGTGTCAATGGGATGGTCGTTGCAACTGTTATTATGGGTATCACGGCGATGTTAATGGTGTGGGTCATTTTCCTTCTTGTGGTGAAGGGTTGGGCGGAGAAGAGGGAGGAGATGTGGCGGAACAGAGTCGTTTTGGTTCAATGAGTGCCTGCAGTTTATCTTGACTGTATTCTCGTTGTCCACATACCCAGGGAAATGCTTAATTACGTCTGTATTTCACATTCAGTGTTGTTAACAATATGGTGATATATTATATTATACCTCTAGTTATCGCTAAGCTCCTTTAGAACAATTAGACTTAAGCAAATAGAGTATATAAGAAGTAGTTTAATATTAAAGATATTAATATATTTAATAGGATTAATAAAGATTTAAAGGATTTTATTATAGAAAATAAAGATATACTAGTAGAGCTAATAGGGTAGAAAATTAGTATATAATATTCCTTTATTTCAATCGATATAATAACTGCCGGTACAAGCCGATATGGAACCTAATCTCATAGCAACGGGCAAACTAGTGTAATTACTTAGTGGAATCGGTAGTCTAATTATACAACATTCAGAACCGGCCGACTAGGCCCAATCGGGCTAGTCTTGCGGAGCGGCCCGTATAAGCGCAGAAAATGCTTATGTAGAAGACTCGGCTTTATACATTCACACTTGCACAGAACTAGCTACACAGCCAATCTGTGGTCCCGTAGGACAAACGAGAATTGATTATTTGATTCTAAGTACACACCTATGGGTCTAACCACGTGACTAGCTCGGAACCGAACCCCATTGGCCCGGTATCAGACTAGCGCGCTTATATAATCCACACGAGATGTGGGAAATCGACCTCCAACAATAACTAAATCCCTTGTTGCAATATCATTAATATGATATTCGAGTTTCTATTATCGTATCAAATACGTATTGTTAACAACACTGTTCACATTCGGACTTTTAAAGTGATATCGGATCTGGATTAACCAAAGCAACCAAGTTACGAGTACGTCTTGCAATGCCGCGTGGTGACAATCTCTTGGGGTTCCGTTTAATTGGTGCTACGTTAACAGGTGTGGGTACGATCAACGTGTACATAAGCAAGCTGACATTCGCAAGATGTCTCCTAACTAAGACTAGCTTGGACGCAAGGCTTACCAATGGTGCATATATCTACTTCGATCTCAACATCTTCCTCCTGTCATCACTCAGAAAGGCAATATCTTTCGACAGCTGCCATATTCTCTCACAATTATCACGAGACTCGTAGCAATGCAAACATGGTAGGCGTAGCTGGGAAATCACAGGCATGCAACACTTGTAAAAAACGGAGAGTCAAGGTAGGCAGAGACCCACTGATGCTTCGCCGGGAAAGTTATTAAATGGGAACCTGGATGCAGTGTGATCAAGGAAGGCCCTCTTGTGGCCAGTGTACGAAATCTCAACGACAATGTACTGGATATCAACGAAACAGGCACTTCAAGAACTTAAGTGCATTGGATCGCGGTACCTTGATTGCGAGGAAGCAACCATTGAATCCCATCACGGAGCCGTCTTTCATCGAATATGACCATTTAAAGCAAGGGGTGAGAAATGTGAAAACCAAATCGTCAATCCTAGAGCAGTCTGAAAGAGTGTCAACCTCTTTGTCTCAGCTCTTCGAGCACTTCTTATCTGACTACATCCCCCAAGGCGGAAAGGCTGAGCAGGACCCCCCAGTATCTTGGCTCCAAACGGTTCAGAATACTGGTAATCTCGGAAACAATACCTCCCTACCCCTCGCAATAACAGCCTTAAGCCTAGCCCGACTAGGAAGGAAGCATCAAAACGTGGAGCTGCAAAACGAGGGCGTGGCTGTCTATGGACAAGCGCTAGAGGGGATCCAAGAGATACTGTCGAGCGATGATCTCATTTTTGAAGAGCAAACACTCACGAGTTGCATGACGCTATTGGTCTTTGAGGTTAGTCAAATCTTTCGTCCATCTCACTTCGTTGGAGCTGTCCATTCTGATATGCAGACTAGGTACTCGAAACATCCGGCTCGAATGTACGGGGATGGATAAGTCATATCCAGGGAATTTCTCAACTCTTTCAACTGCGTGGTCCTGAACTGCACATATCTGAATCGAGCCACCGACTTTTCCTCGGTTTCAGGCCCACTGGAGTATATTTCCCTTCGTCCTTCTCTTAACTCGACTAATTGATTGCAGATTGTTTATGCTTTGGCAACACGAAGATCAAGCTACCTTGGAGATGAGGAATGGCTGACTATCCCATGGCAAAGGGTTCCAAAATCTGACTTCCACCACCTTCTCGATATTATGGCTCGAATGCCCGGTCTTATTGAACGAACAGAACTTGCTATCTCAATGGATGCACCCTCGCCGACGGAGATGGAATCTCTACGTGAGAGATATTGGGCTATCGAACGTCAGCTTCGTACGTGGTATATTAACCTTGTGGACTCATCAACCACGCCACTACGTTCCGAGACGTCACCAAGGACAATCGCCTCCGCGACGCTATCCGACTTACAGCCATTGACCGACTCATCCCTTAACTTTCCAAGCTTTGAAACCGCACGTATGCATCTGTTCTACTGGGCAGCTCTTCTTTTAATCTACAACACCCTTACTTCTATACCGTCTCCTTCAACTTCTTTACATCAATTTCCCCACCTTCAGTCGGAAATACACACAACAGCGACGCTCATTGCACGATCCATCCCCTACCTTCTGTCTCCAGAAACACAAACCATGGGTCCTCAAAATGTATGCTTCTCTTTACGAATTGCCATGCATGCCTTTTCGGAGCTCGGAGAAGATAGAGAGGAGAGATGGTGTAGAGATGTGTTTGAGGAACTAGATAAGAGAGGATTCCCGTTCGGAAAGATTTTAGCAAATGTAAAATGGGAGGATATTCCTCGATTTTGTACATAATAGAAGGATAGAGCAAAACAACAAATAGAAGTTCTCGTTGTATTCCTTAATGAAACCTCTCGCCTTTCCATCTTTATCATGTTCCAATTTCAGAAGATAACAAGAGCAAAATCGAACTAGACTGCAACAGTCTTGGCCGTTGGCACCGCTAGCTTGGCTTTCCTCTTAAACTGCTCCGCCGCTCCATAACTTTCCTCGTAATTCTTGCTCACGGCTTGTTGTACCGTGACCGGAGGATACTTCGGCTCCTGTCCCTTCTCTGTACAATTTGGCAGGCATTCAATAACGTAATCCGGATTCCCGCTGAAAAATACAGGAATCGAATAGCGTTCTTTACCGGACTTGTTAATGACACGGTGCAAGTTCGAGATGAGATCTTGCGTCAGGTATCCTGAGTCCGAAAATAATATTGACTAATCTAATCATAAAGGAAGATCTTGAAAAATATCCACGACCAAAGAATCTATCAATTCAATCAGGTCCGGCTATTAGACGGAAATAGGGGTTGTTTGGGCCAGTACCTCCGAACGAAGTACAGTCTGCATATGCTGTATGCAAAGTTCCGGCCCCAGTTCCGATTGGCGAAAAGCGTAAATGGAAATTGCTTGCAGCTGTCTGACCTGCGCTTTCGCTGGGGGCTCGTGTGTGGGGGGTGGGAAGGCGTCAATCCTAGCGCCGATCCTCGGTGATCTTTACTCTCACCCACCTCGGTGATCTTTCGGTGATCTTTACTCTCGCCCACTCAACTCTGAACTCTTCCTCTTCACTGGCCTCGGTCTACAACATTTTGGGATGCTTGCAGTATATTTTTATCCTGCGAAGCTAAGACGGTGGGGGGACTTGGAAGGAGACCACCAACCCCGAGATAATTAGCGAATTGGAATTTGGGCTTCCGAGTTGGCGGTCAGCAAAGTCACAGGCGGATTGATAGGTTAGTCGACGAGGGATATGGCCTCTAGCTGGCACTAACCCTATCCGCATTAAGGTTAAAGTGTTTGCCGGTCAAGCCACATCCTGCACCCGGGCCACTTCAGTCCAGCCTCGTACTCGATTTTTGGTCGAGAAATCATTAGGAGTTACGACTACAAGTGGAATTTTGGATTTTTTTCGTATGTCAGCGCCCAAATCCAATTCCGAGAACCTAGCGCCTTCTGCAACTCCGTTCCGGAAGAAAGGACGATGACCTGACAGGAGAGCTTATCCGTCGCTCAATCTCCCCTTCATCCGGTACGCCTCATAATACTGACAATTCCAATCAACCGCATCCATATGTGGCTTTATCATATACCTGTGGTGAAGAGAAGCAGACTTTTCGGATCACAATCACCCCGGAGAATGGTTCCTCGAAGAACTACCCAATCAGGGAGAATCTTGACTCTGCTCTTCAACGGCTGCGTAAAGAGACAGAGAAAAGGTTGCTTTGGGTAGATTCTCTGTGCATTAATCAGGAAGACCTGAAAGAGAAGAGCTCTTAGATTCTGAGAATGGACAAGATCTGGCTTGGCGATGGAGAGGGAAAATATGAGCAAGAAATCGATCGCATCAAAGATAGTTTCAAAGATCCTAATCTATCGGTTAAACCAGAGGTCTTACAGGGATATTTCGAAGCGTTCTCAACTCTATCACTGCTCCCATGGTTCAGCCAGATTACACAGTTAGTATTACTATCTCATTTATATAAGTTTCTAGAATAGATAAGTCTAGCTTTGATACCAATTCATCTTCGTCCATTCATAACACCAAAGCTCTATGGGCATGTATCAAGTTGTGGAATGGTACACGAACTGCATTTCACCGTCTCAAATCATCATTCCCGTCACGAATCCAACGTGGAACTCCCCTCGAGGTCAAGCCATCCGATATCAAGCTTATGTCCATAGCACCAGCACTAGCACTGGCGACGAGCGGTATACCACGAATCGAACAAAGGGAGGCAACAAAGCCGTTGTATGTAGGAGTGCAGAATAACGAGAAAACACCCCAGAATACTATAAATGGAAAGCGAACCTTTCAGCAGTGGTACAACCTCGATGAAGGCCCTGATCAAGCAGAGAAGGAGGTACAAGTGGGTGCTAGACCAGCGCTGCAATCAACGCCGACCCGATCAAGCACATCAATTGTTTCACCTCTCCCCCCCTTTCCATCGATCTCGAGCCAAGTCGACAAAGGCTTCCTCCCCTGTACTCACAAATCAACCCCTTCAAACTCGTCGACTTCATGTTTACGGGACTTTCCTCTCGATACCGATCCGGTCCCCAGTACACATAGGGTTACGGTAGTAAAAGATGGTGTTAGGAGCCGAGGGTGGGATTGCGTATGGCCACTGCCAACTTCTGTCGGATACATATGGGTCGAACAGCATGACATACACAATGATGGATAAGAAGCTTCCACCATAGTCCTCAGAGGGAAGACACCTCTATCAAGGTTATACCATGTTTGAGGAGGAACTAGACAGCTTCCCGTAAGCTGATCGCATGAGTGTAACTACGTAATGTCCTGAGGGAAGGGGAGGCTTTTGATTTATTCTCTTCTATTCTTCTTTCCCACATCTAAATGGTAGCAGGGTAGAATTCTCAACTTTTCTGTTGCAACGGGAAAAAATTGACGTAACAGCAAGTTCAAATTCGGCCCAATCAGTTTCGGGTTCTTTTTCAGTCAGCGGACTCATTGCCTCCTCTCTGAGACTGCACCTCTTGCTTCCTCTTTGTGCCTATGTAAAACGTGCCATGAAGACCTTATAGCTGAATGTGGTATCTTGTCGCAGAACGTATACGATCTTCCATTGCCCAACTTTGCCGAAAGCGATGGGCAAGGGGAAGGAAGAAGGCAAGGAAGAGATGAGCTCTGCTCCCATGTTAGAAGCCATCAGGGGAACATTGTGTGCCACTTCCATTTTTGTTTTGTTTTTTGCTTAAGCTATTTAAGAATTAAAAAAGAGATTTACGTAAAGAGCACAACCTTAGTAGAATCCAAGGTAGAATAAGCGACCGACTATTATTCTATACCATTGCAAGTTCTCATTGATTGCATGGAAGATGGAAGGCGCAGTAAAGACGGCTCTGTTACTCCGTACATAACGTCTTTTCAAACTCTATGCCTCTAGGCAGAGAATAGAACGTTTTTCAGAGAAGTACTTCAATATCCACTAATGACCCAAACCTTATCAATCGAAATTGGACAATGTAGTGCCAAAATCAGGTCCGGGGCGGAGTAAACTACCCACAAGTCCTTGGCATGGGCGCCACCGTTGGACCGTCTCGAGAATCATTTGTATAACACGCAAGGTAGTCGAATTTATCGAGAAATTGGGGTATAATTGCAGCAGCGTAGACAGTCAGAGACCTACGATCTGTAGAAGGAGTAAACAGGTAGACCTACAAAAAATAGTTAGTACAAGTTTTGGTGCAGTAGCAGCCGCAACGTATATTTCTTAGCGATCAATGTTTACCTTAAGAGGCAGAAGAGTAATGATATTCTTGAGCCATAGTAATAAGTATGGTAGCAAAGTATGGATCGATTATTGGTGGCCCTATTTATTTCGAATTACATCAAAAGAGGGCTCCCTCCTTGCGGCGGTCATCGAAGAACTAGAATAGGATGAACCACCTTCTCCAATATCTCTACGGAGGTCCCCTACCAAGCGCATCACAGACCCTGACTTAGTAACTGGGGAAGGCTTTTCATCACCCACTCCACAGCTCTCGCCCCGCGTGTCTTCATCTCTTTCCTCAAGTTTTGGCATTCCTGGTGCTGATGCCAATAAGGCTGACGACCAGGAGCAGCACCAAGGCCGCAAGAAGAACGAGATAGTCACAGCTCGGATGATTGCTACTAAGTTCCTAAGAATCAGTCATCATCGATCTAGGCGTACGCCAGACCGATCATTATCGTCAACCCAGCACTCTCACGCTACATAACCGAGAACAAAGTACTCTACTATCAATGTGAAGATGATGGTTCTCTGGTATAGCATCACAAGCACGACAGCGCATGGGCAATCTTGCCACGAGGTTCCACCTGTTTGGTAGAGGTCAAGCCCGTTGTAAAGAAGTGGATGGACGAGCAACCAGAAGTTGAGGTACCGCTTCTTGCACAGTATATATGTGAAATGATGGGCGCAATTCTGGTTCGTATAGATGCAGAAGGCACAGTAAGAGAGCACTTTGAAACACTCCAACGTCTGTAGTAAGCTGTACTCAGGTACTTTTGTAGAAGTGTAAAAAACCGACACTTCCGTCCTTCTACTAGTGTGTTTTTGATCTCTGATACGGATAGGTTGTGTTCAAAGATGAAGCTTAATAACATAGATTAAGTACTTTTTGAAGTCACCACAAGTAAAGGCGATGAGCAATTTCCTATTACTCATCCTTTACACCTCTCAAAGGAAGTCTCTACATGGCCTTTACTACACTTCTATTCACATCAACCAGCGGGAACCGGCTCCCGTCGACGGCTAAGCGACGCCAATCTACTTCTACAGCTCTATTAATTTAGTCAACGTAGAGCTTGACTTGGATGTTTCTGAAGTTGTGTATACAAAGAATATACTGAACCTAGTACATGCAGCGCTGGGCGGATTGGAATAACTCTGGCATTGCTATAATAAGCAAGATGGGAATCCAATGGAGCACTTTGCCCGAGCATAGGACATAGACTTCTCTATACATTAGTTCGACTGCGCTTCCTGAGCTACAGAGGAGGTCGACATGCTTGCCAATTGGCTGCAAAAACTCAACCCACTTGGCAGGGGTTATTGGCTTTATTTCTACTGTTTCTAGTGTGGTATTGTTGAAAATAGAAATGCGCAAGGCACGTAGTAGTATGTTGAAATAACCTCTGAAATCACTAGATGCTTGACGTAACTTACAGACTTAGGGAGAGGAGAACCTGAGAAGGTAATCAATACCAACTTGGTAGATATGAGTGGGATCAGTAGCATTTAGGATCTGGGTTGAAGAGTTAGTGAGTCGCGCAAGAAAGAACATGCAGGAGATTGCAACTGATATCAAAGAGATATACTTCTTTGCCTATTTTTTTGTTCGCACAATCCCAAGCTGGCAGATGCATTATCAAAAACGCCGGTCAGGCTGAAGACTGTGCGCAGAGCCTCGAGATACATAAGTCGCAAGATGTTCACAAGAGAATACAGGGCCTCCTTACGATATACAGTACTTCAATATCGTTCATTCTATTGCTTTTGTTCTTGTTTCTTGATTGCGGCGATGCCTAGGGCATGGTGCAGACAGGAGACTGAGGTTAAGGTATGACCAAAAGAAAAATACAACTAAACTATCCCAATCTTAATGTCAACAACAACTAGCTCTCTATTCTCAATTCCATATTATTTTCATTTACTCTACTTCAACCTCAATCCATCTCCACCGTAGTCCATGGAGCAGGTAGGAAGAACCGTAAGCCAACTCTCCCCCAACACTTGCATCCAGTAGATCGCCAACACAAAATAATATCAGCGTCGCTGCTTCAACCTCCTCTTTCCCGCATTTCGAAGATGTCGGAGACAAGAAGCTGTCCTGTTCCATCACGCTACCTATCAACGGCGAGCCACAACCCATTATCCACGACGGAAAATGTATAGTTCACGAACTCCACTTGGTTTGCGGTCAACTTTTGCGACCTGGAACCTCCATCTTCGTATACTATCAAGACAGAATCTCCCTAGCCACAATTGTATAAATTTCCTCGCTTATAATAATAAATAAACTATAATCCTCGGACTGATACTCTACTGCTTTCTTAATAACTACTATATATGTTAGGTCACGTAGGCACTAGCCTACCACTTCTAGCTCTTACTCTTTCAGTTTCTTCTTCTTCTCTTCTTCTTCTCCTTCTTCTTCTCCAGAGACGATGAAACCACATTAGATAGAGTAATTGGAGTCTATTCAGTTGCGCTATCTTCCCTTGCCGTTACAACACAAGATTAATTCATCAAAGATGACGAGGCCTTGCTGTACAGGCTTTGACTATATAGTACCGATAGAAGAGGCAGGAGGAGGTAGTTTTGAAAATATCATACACAACTCTGAGCCTCAATGTATTAGTTGAGTTGGGGGCAATAATTAATTTAATTCTTTTAACTTGACCTCGACACTTTCCGCTTAAATACTGTACTGACCTTTAACGTAGCACCCTAAAATTCTCCGCGAAGTTATACTTCTTGCAATGATTATCATTTCCGAAAAATGAACATCATTTAGCTAGAGAGAGAATAAAGCAAGCGTCGAGCATTGGCCTATGGTTCTTTCCAATATCTCTTATATAACGGGACTCCAACGTTAGCCTACATGGGGACTGATAGTATATCACAGGTCAACTTTCTCAACTTTCTTAATAATACAATAATACAATACAACAAACAGTAGCCGCAGGACGATCGTATCAGAACAGTACACTTCTTAAACCACAAATATTCAAAGAGTTATACAAAGTACAGTAGGCTCATACTTCACGAGTCAAGCAGTCGAGAGGTGGTGAAAATCAATAGGTTTTCGTGATCGTACTGGTCGCAACCTAGGCCCCAGTAATGCATCCACTGGATCTAGTAGCACTCCACTCAATACAACATTGAATAAACCCCAATTAGGCGCAAAGCGAACAGGTAAATACCAACTTATCAAGCTAAGCTAAATACCTAGGTAAACCCAACCTACACTTCCCAAAGCGCACAATGAATCGAGATTCGCGATCGCATTTAGACGAAATCAATTCAACAAAACTTCTATTGACCTTAACGTATACTGTAGACAATTTAATATAACTTTACAAGGACTTCAAGCCTGGCAAGAGCATTAAGATTGAGAGATCTCCGGACCGCGATAACCCATCTCAAATAGTAATAAAGGTTGAAGAGGAGTACGTCGGCAGTTGTTATTGTTCGATTGCGAATGTTGGTGGCTAGGTATATCTATGTAACTTAGAATCTTCAAACGGCCCAAGTCTGAATAACAGAGCAATAGATCTCGATCCCATCCCATACCATTGGGCTCGCCGGGACGAAGTATATGGCAAAACTATATACCGAGATTGTTGAGTAGGCAAATAATATCGGGTCGCAAGTAAGGGCACCAAGTGATAGATGTATAAGTTACTGGAGCTGGTTACTGAGCATAGGCAAGTCAATGGGCTTGCTGTGTATCGATTGTGTGAGTTGGGGAAAGGCGCAAAAGAAATTGAGCGTGATATGTAGGAGTATGCTCGGAGCTTGTAATCTTACATCTAACAACACAACAGCACAACAACAAGGCGCCTAGTAAATATATTCGATGTTTCGAAAATCTTTAACATCTACAATATCTTCGTGGATAAGTCTACATTTATACCTTACTAATAACGCTCCCCTTTCACCTCTTACTATGTTTACCTCTCCTTCAGGGCTATCAACCATCGATCATCCAAGCCTTCCTCCATCTCTATTACAGTAATGAATATAACTCAAATAACTACACCATTACATTTAAGCAACCTAAATACTCGAATGTTTACAACTAATATATACTTCTCCATAATAGTAGAGGATTGCATCTTGAAGTTGTACTGTTTATTTGTGCCTTAGTCTTGGGCAATACTACTAAGAGCTCCTTGAAAGTACGTCGCGATGTTGAGGAAGATAGCTCGGTGCTCCTAAATTGGACAAACCTATTCTATCTAGGTCGATTATAATTGTACTCCAAATTCTTGCGTTTTTGGGGTTAGATAATTGCAGAACCTATATATATATATATACTACTTGATTTCGGTTGCCTATTATAGAGCCTATATAAATAGGCGAAGCCTAAATATATATATATATATTACACCTAATTTTAGTTTCTAGTTACCTATTGCAAAGCTTACATATATATATATATTACTTGGTTTTAGTTGCCTATTGCAGAGTTGACATCTATATATATCACTTGGTTTCAGTTGCCCAGCGCATTCGTAATAAATAGTGCAGTAGAAATAAATTAGTGCAACTTGTAATAAATAGTATAGTCGTCGAAAATAAATTAGTGCAACTCACAATCAATGGTGTAGTCGTCGACAATGAATTAGTGTAGAAGAAGCAACGAATAATAAGTAGGGCAATCGAAAGGAGTGGGCAGTTGGAAATGAGTAGGGTAATCGGAAGGAGAAGGTAGTTGGAAATCAAATGGTGTAGTCGCAGTAAGTAAGCTCCATGTGCCTTGTGATTAGTAAGAGCCCAATAGGCTAGCTCGCTGTCGGTATTAACGAGGACTTTCTTCTTCTTCCGGTTGTTGCTCTACTGGTAGAATGCGGCCTGGATCGCGCGGAGTTCTAAGACATTGATGTGTTGTCCTTGATGCTCTTTTGAGATTCTCATTGCAAAGGAGTGCTCTTGTAGAGCCTCTCCAGCGATCGAGAAGTATGGTCCTAGGCCTTGATAACTAGCGTCTGAGTAAAGCTGAACTGTATCTCGCTCTTCTTGGAATAAAAGAATACCATTGAAGTTAGGTAGGAGGGTATTCCACTAGGGTAGGTCTTGTCGATCAATTTTCTCTCACTTCTGCTTCCCATGCAGTTAGTAAGTTTTGACGACGATGCTCAAGGAGCCCAAACAAGTTCTCAGGGAACCTAAAGTAGACACTTTCCAAAAATATACCTACGGTATAAGTTTGGTCAAATACGGATGCCTAGGAGGAGAGTACTGCTCTTCCCGAACACTGCTGGATAAGCATGTGGACACTAGAAGTAACGCTTATTGAGAGCCTTACTTTTCTAATTCTCTAGCATACGGAGTACAAGTGCAAGAATCCTCTTTCCCCGATTCACTACATACTAATCGGCATCAAGGCGAAGTAAATGCATATGCAACAACTTATTGCAATATCTCTATTCGGTGAGGGGAAACGTCAGCCTCACTTTCGTCACCAATTATATTGCTTTCTGAGCTCCTGATGGTTGCCTTCATACCCGAGGCACATCCCATTTTATTGTGAAGTAATCTATTCAGAGTCGAAATTCAAATCGTTTTGATAGCTTAGGGTTGTATTGTTTAGGCGACTGGAAGGTAGGCGTCGCTGTTGATGCCCACAGGCTACATATTCGCAGGTCTCGTTCTGACTGGTGCACCAAGGGTTCGCTAATTAGTCCGGCTTTTTTTATCCACCGCGAGCCTGGGAATCACGAAAATCTCGTTGTAGAAGGGTTCACCCAACAACCGCCTAACCAAAATATCAATTCTTTAATTACTATGTCAACTTCTATCGAAACTATATATATTATATCATTTTCGACTCCCTGATTACTACTGATTCTTTTGGTACTACTAGTATTACGAGAATCGTCTATGGTGTTGAAAATTTTTGCTGTTCTTGGGGCGGGCTAGGGCAGAGAATAGTGACTTACGTTTGGCGGGGCAATAGGCGTAAAATGAAGTACCTTATGCTCGCCGTAAAGAATTGACCAGAAAATCACATATACAGTAAAGTACACTTGATTCTAGAAGGCTCAAATAAGACCATATATTCGTCGATCTAATTACGCTCTCTGATTGGCTAGAGCATTTGCCAGAACTTCGTCGTGGAACAGCCTCCTTTTGCTCCTTCGTCCACCAATTGTCCGTGTTTCTAGAGGCTCAATTACCTCCTCAACCGCTTCCTTTGCCTTCTTCCGTCGTTTTGTAGTCTTCTTCGGGGATCGTCGCTTTGAGGGAGAGGGAGGTAAGGGAGGACTCGACGGAGGAGGGAGGAGGACAGTAATCGATCGTTCCTTTGCAGGAGGTGGGGAATATCGTCGAACTCGATGTGAGGGAGGATATATTCAATTATAGGGGTCGCCGGCGGTGCTTTCTTCTTTCGGGCTCTTGGTGTTTTTAATGCTTTTAATGGACTTGATCCCGTCAATAGTCGATGCCCGAGATCCATATTATCTTCGACTTCTTGAAGAATATCAGGTCCCCATCTCCTTAGCTCAACTAAGGTATGATTATAGAGACTCTTCCACTCCTTTGCAAGAGATTTAAGCCTCTTCTCCTCCGCTGCCTTCTTCTAATTTGCTCCTCCACCGGGTTCAAGCGCTGCCGTCCTTCGTTCTCTTTTCCCAATGTATTCGAGCCCTTAATTCGATCTTGCAGATTCTCTCATTTGATTCCATGCTGTGCAGCTGCCTTTCGTATTGAGAGTTTCCCATTCGAATCGATACACGCCTCCCAAGCCAGCTCAACACGTTCGCCATAAGGTATTTCGTCAGGGTTATCAGGGAAGTCGAATATTGGTTTTTTCTTGACAGGCATATTGGCACATTCAAAGACCGAGTAAAAAGGAACCAATTGGCGTTGGAATCAAAAAATTTCATTAATTGGTTGTATAGTAATTGATGATCAAAGTGATGATATTTGGTTGGGTGGTTGTCGGGTGAACCCTTCGATGTTAAAAATAGCACCATAGCAAAACGCGACCCGTGGGCGCCGCTGGTGTTCGCGAAGAGGCAACAACACCAGACACTCCAAGACACAGAATGGCAGCCTCTGAACTGTCCGCCGAGCTTCTCAAAATCGCAAAGGTTTGCCGCCGTCTCGAGCACTGGGCCTCAATACCCTCGGGGCCGGATTCATCGTTGGTTGCGCTGGTAAAGGATAGCGTTCGACATTTGATCGCTGCGGTAGAGTATTTCTCGACACAGATCACGCATCCAGAGACGGATCTGCAGACTACCTCAATCAACATCCGCAGCCTGTTCCTCGTGAAGGATCTCCTCTCCGAGTCTTTATCTCTCCTCGATTTTTCCACACATCAACACACCGACCTTTATGGGGATGATGGTGCGATCAACGCAGTGTACGCATCGATGTTTCTCATGAGGGGTTCACAGCAGGGAGAAAGCGGCGAGACTATTTCCAACAAGGTCAAGCGTGTCCGTTTAGCTAATGAGCTCACTCAAATCGTCTCCCTGTGTTGTGATCCACATGCAAGGTCAAGTGGCGAGCTATGGTAAGATCCCAACAGGTGCCTTCTGTCATTGCATCCATCTGAACTACATAGTAACTCCTCATATAGGGCACAACTTGCTAATTTTGCCAATAAAAACGCCGATACGTTTTATCCACGGTACATTCACTCTTACTCGACGTCCGATGCCCTACCTTATATCGTCGACAAGTCGACTGTTGCAGCTTCTGGCAGCTTCGGAACCGTGCGAAAGGTTTTCCATAAAACGACGGGCGAATCCTTTGCAGCAAAGTCGTTTCATAATGTCTTGTGCAATAGCGACCGAAAAAAAATTCTCAGAGAGCTCGGCTGCTTAGAACTTTGCAATCACCACAATCTCATCACCTTGGTTGAAGCATTCGAGCTTAAGGACGATCCTCATACGATCACTATTGTTATGGCCCCTTGGGCACCCTCCACGCTCTGGAACTTTCTTCTTGCCACCGATGCTCGCCGAAAGACCGAATTCCTGTGGTTCGAGCCAAATCTTATAAGCTCGGATCGTTGCATTTACCGTATAATGCTTGACATTGTTGCCGCCGTGGCCTTCCTCCATGAGCGATCAATCAAGCACAAGGACATAAAGCCACAGAACATTCTTATGTACAGAGAAGCCACAGGCACTATTAGGCCTATTGTCACAGACGTCGGAGAGTCCAAAGTCTACAGAGCTGGCGCAGCTACTGAACCTAAAAGGTCTTCATACGAATACCTCGCTCCCGAGCAGCAATTAGAGACCGAAGATATGCAAAGCAGCCTTAAAGCAGATATCTGGCAGTTGGGATGCTGCTTTGCTATGCTAATTGCCGTAGCAAGATCTGGTTTGTCAGGTCTCCAGAAGCTGTGGAATAGTTTCACAAATACCGCCGAGAACTCTTCTTGCAATATCGCAAACGAGTCTGTGTATTTCATGGCCACACTCCACGACATCTGTTCACCGGGATCTATTCCACAGGAACATGCACACTGGGTCGTGGTCCGGATGTTAGACAAAAATCCGTCGACTCGGTTTGACATTCAAAATGTTATGATAGAACTCGCAAGATTGAGCGAGATGACTGGCCACGTTGTTTAGACGATGGATTGAAGCTTAGATACCAGCATTTTAATGAAGGCTAGCAGGACTAGTGACAACAAGATGTGCTTCTGTTTCCGCGCCTCCTAGCGCATTGTAACCCACCCGGTTCATGCCCGTTATGATTATGCTGTTTTCAAGTTTCTCCAGATTTCTCGTAGATCGAATATGTATGCCTGCTAGAATCTCACTAGTCTTCAGAGCCGTTCAATTTTGGTACAACTATTGGGCAAAAGATTTTGAGTACAATCAAATTACTTACGCATACATGATAGTTTAAGAATGTCGAATATTGCTCCTTGCTAGACGCCAGTGTCTGTCAAGCGCTAATACAACGGATGCGCTATCACTATAACCCAGCTGCTTTTCCTATTTGCCGCATTGCTTGCCAATCCATAAGGTAATTTCAATGTGGTACGGAGTAAGACTGTGGCAGAGACCGGGGCAGAGACCAGGGGCAGAGACCGGGGTCGTATACTGAGTGTCCAAATTCGGATCTCTCACATGAACCTTATTAGGAACCAGTTGGAACATTTCAGCTCAGGCTTTTGGTAATGACGTTTTACGTTACAAGAGCCTAGGAAGGACTCAAAACTGGATCTGGCAAGTCTCGATAGAAAACCAGAAACAAGCCTTGTTAAGGCTAGAATAGGATCCCTACCCTGAGCTTAGGTTCTGCTTAGGTAAATGCGGCCGCTGCTCATGCCTAGAGACGAAATTGGAACTGGCAGGAGAAAAGATTTACATAGAGTTTAGAGGAACTTACATGGCCACAAGCCACAAGCCGCAGCCATATTTGTTGATCTAATTTTAGACTTTTTATAGTTAGATCAATAACCTTGACCTTTCCTAGCCGATTCTTTCGACGATTTTTACTCCATCTCTCGATTCTATTCTCCTGAGCCAGAATTGGGCTCCCACTACATATACGGACTCCTCAGACGCTTTCGCATCACACAGTGTTGGTCAACCTAACTCGGAATTCGAGAACTAGCAGACCAGCGAAGGAGACCCAGAGAGACGGCGGGTGTCAGTGCTGCCCTTTACCCACTCGCTTTTTTTCCTTTTTACATCTGTCAACATGTCGCAGACCTGGGTTCGCAATCAAGATTCAAGACTCAAATCAGAGACATAACTCAATTTTGAGACTATGTGTAACATTTAAATTCTGAACAATTGCTAACCATTTTATTACAGGCCTGCCCTACAAAGTTTACACGGAATCCAAGCATTCAGTTACTGACGATGAATTCGACTCATTCGATAAGAGTATTGGAAGGAATCGTGATGGTTCATTACAAAGAACTGTCACGAATCACGGGACTAGTGGACCTGTCAGTTGAGCTATGCTCAAGGACCCTAAAGCTTACGTAATTATAGTGGCGTTTGCCACTGTGACGACGCTGAAGCCACAGCTGAACGAGCGCTGCAAACCAACCGTTCAGAGGGTTTAGCTGAACAATTCAGCCATCGGTAACGCCGGAATAGGGGCTAATTCAGGGGCTTTTAGAGGGACACAGTACGTATAAATAGCAGGCTATTTTACTACGATAGAATCAGTGCAATCAATCAGTTCAAGACCGGCTCCTGCGTACGCCCCTTCGTTTCCTGTGTGTGACACGTGATTGGCCGGGAGCCAAGAATCCCTTACTAGATCCGAGAGGACCATAGGCTCAGTAAGCGGGTGGCCTCGTTTACAGTAGACCCTAGGTCCCGTGATGGACCCTTTGGATCCAATCCCGCTAGGCAATCTAAGACTATAGGCTCTGGCTAACACAAGCTCTTCGGGAGGTTGCGGCGGAGGGTACAGTGGCGGCGGAACTGGTGGGGCTAGCGGGGGATCCAGCAGTTAGAGCACTAGTATGGGACACTATAGCGGAAGCAATAGACAGGGATTCATGCATGTTGGCGGTCCTGGATGGAATTGATCCAACGGATGATATAACTATAAAAATAGGGTAGTATGTCCTGCGATGGCGCTAGCGCTGTGGGCATGGCTATATAATGATAATTTCTATTACTAGCGAACTAGGCTTTCCCCTGAAACAGTAGTATTAGAATATAATACTTAGAACTCTTATTTTAACCTCTAATATAATCTTATATAGATAGAATTATCTACCGCCTAGTATTTAACGTTAAATGCTACTAGCCTTATAGTTAGAACACTAGACTTAAAAGTTAGTATCTATTTAAGCTTAGATAATAATAAGGATACTTATAAGTCTATTAATAACGCTCTCACGTTGACTATAGATAGTGTAACCCCCTAAGCCTTTACACGTGAAGCTTTAATCACTAGCGCGAAGATGGAATTTAAAATTAGTAAAATTAATGAAACTACAAAGTCTTACAAAGAGGCAAGGCTCCTGCCGAGATGCTCGTTGGTAACATCCTACAAGCTGCAGCAAAAGTATTCGAAACCAAAGACGACTACGCTGGGCTTATATCCACGCTAAAGAACTAGACATCTTTTAATAGAATTACCGGGTTGACTTGGGAGTACAATAATGATAATACAACGCATTATACGCAAAGCAACCAGGAAGACTAGTAAGTATAACTTTATAGTTAAGACATACAAGGAAGTCATCAAACTTTTGGACCGGATCGATATAGGCGCACTGTAGACGTTCTATATAACAGTACCTATGATATCTTAGGTATTATATACGAACAATTTCAATCCTACCAGCGATCTAACTCTTAGAGCGACACTACAAAGAGATTAAAAGCCTAACGCAACGCAACCTTGTGTAGGCGATAACTTCACTGAAATCCGAAATTATGTACTACACTATTGTACTTACAAAAATGCTACACAAAATGGGACCCCTTCAGAAATTCAATGATATCCTTGATGGTGCCTTTAATGCGTGCTATAAAGCATTAAGCCAAGCGTTGGTTGGGATAATCCGGCAACCCGAATATTCGCACTATAATTCTAGCAAATATGCAACTTCTCGAAAAAGAAGCTCAAATTACTATTTATACTTAGAATTTACGGCAAGACCCAACTTTGAGCGATAAGACTCAGGCAGAAGATACTACTTTAGAGAATCCAGAAAACTTCCAACAGATAAAGGGGAGCTTATAAATGACTTCTCTATCTACTGTGAAGGTCAGTGCGAACCCCTAAATGAATTCCGTGCATAGAGTGGAAGAGTCATTTATTAGTGCCTCGTATGCACCCAGTGCTCATTGTCCGAGGTTTTCTATTAGAAGAGGCAGGCGTGCAATCTCGGAGCACCGTCTAACCACCAGAGGACTATTGTGGAGTTAATCACTGGGATGTCAAAGGACCGATTAAGGGATGAAAAGATATCACAGATGGGATTATAACAATTGAAAGTGAGGAGCCGACAAGATTCAAGGAGACTTAAAGGATGCGAAATGGAAGGATATTTGGAATGAATTTTAGAGGAACAAGGATAAGTTGGCGGATACAGTTGGAGTATTAGGGGGGAAAGCTACAAAGCAGAAAGGTATCCAATAATCGTTACTACAACACATCGACAAATTGATCTAGCCCTTGCCCAAGTTCCCAGATAGCAATCCCAACACCCATTTCCTCAGCGAGCTGCAACCGATACAACAAGCTCAATAGTGAAGGATACCACAAGACAGACATTCCATCTTTACCCGCTTCAGCAACCATTCTATGTTCTTTAGACATATCATCCCACTGCAAAAGAACATCCTTATACTCCTGAAGAAAGTCCACGTAATTGGAAGCAGTATATGCCTCCAAACCCTTTGCTCTAGAAAGCTTATATCCATAAAAGGGTAAACCCAGCAAAATTTTAGCAGTCTTATTTTTCTTCGAGATTGGCCCACGACCAATATCCTCAGTCTCCCAATCCTCTTCCAAATCATCCTCAAGGTCATCATCATCCTCATCTGCATCAACCAATCCCTCCACTACCTCCCTCATCCAAGGCAGCGGTGAATTCGGTCCTTCCCTACCTGAAGACCCAGAATGATCATAGGTCATGACCGAGAAGTAATCCACTGCGTCCTCTAACTCTGTGATATCCTCAGCCCGGAAAACCATACCCACCTGGTCAGGTGTATGAAGGGGCGGAACCACCAAAATCAGCTCCTTCCCCATCGCATGCAACTCCTCGCCAATAATCCTTAACAAAGCCTTGAAAACATGCGGAGACGGCAACTCCACAGTCAAGCCATCATAACCAAACCTCTCCACTTCCTGTAGCAAAATCTCCACAATCATACCCGGCTGTCCTTGTGGATAATACAAAATAGCCTCGGCTGCTGCCCGGGAAAACTGTATCTGTACCCTGGGAACGATCTTCGGCGGCCTCGAAGCACTTCTTAGCTCTTCGAGCCAGGATCCATCTACGTCGTGCCGGCCATTCAATTGTGGTTTTTGGTTGAGCTCCAAGGAGAGCTGGTACCATACTGGAGAGATGTGGGTGAATTTTGAGGCGTGCCATTTTGCGAGGTCGTAACCATGGCCGTTCCAGGGTGTTACGTAGGCTAGTTTTACTAATGAGGAGCTAGGTTGTGACGTTTTTGGACTATAACCTGGTATTGCCACTGCTCTGAGGATGGATTCTGTAGAGGGTCTCTGGGTATGGAGGATTTGAAGGGAGGGGGATAGATAGCATGTCTGGAAGTCTGGTAGGGGTGTAAAGGCGTAGGTGGAACTTAGACAGAGGAAGATTAGAGTAAATATCTGGGGGAGAAACCTTAGCATTATATGAGAATGCATTTATTCCTCTTCGAATCCTCTCCGGGGTTGGATCGCGACTAGTTGAGAGCTCTTTTCTTTGGATGTTGTTGACGTGTCCTCGTTAATTACACTTTCAAGGGTCGCGATTTTTGAAGTCTTGTAACAAAGCTTAGTAAGCCCTCGTTATTACCCACTAGTAACCTTACTTACTTAAATCTCCTTTTACACAATAGGCAAGTTTGTTTATCTTAAACCTTACTAAAGCCTTTAAATAAATGGTTTATATTATAAAAGAAGTAAATTATAAGTTTTAATTATATAAAAGATAAAATAAAAATATATTTAATATATCCTTAAAAAGAATATTATAAATATTTATCTTTTTACTCTTATTAATAATACTAATTTAAAAAATATATTTATAATTTAAACTTTCTCCTTTCTTTTTTATAAGAAAGTAAAAGAAAAAAGATAAATAATTAATTATAAAAGATCTTAGTTCTTTAATTAATAGATTTACTTTTAATAAAGAAAAAACCTTTACCCTTAATTAACTAAGCTTATTAACAGTATCTACTTTTAATAATTTTATATTATTATAAATAAAGAAGTTTAAGGTTATAAGGATCCTAAGAGAGAGAGACACAGAGAGATTCCATCCATCGATACATAGGTAAATACTCCGAAGAGAGGGCTGAGTTCTACAGCAAAAGGAAGGTAATAAAAGGGAAAGGCTAGCTAGATAAGGTACACCTCAATTAGCCCTGTATATGTAGTGAAAAAGTATAGAAGAGAAAAGAATGTAAAGTCTATAAGATAGGTAGGTACATACTAATCAATGATGTTTGTAATATAGATCAAGGCAAACAGCAAACGATTGCAAGAACCAAGAACAAGACCACGATCAATACAACGAATTGTGGGCGTTTGAACTTGAAGCTGCACAAGCTCATGTCGCAGCACATGCAGCTAACGTACCCGCAACTATTAGCTTGAACATCATAGTTGGTGGTAGCATGAGTAGCATTAGGAGCACCACTATAAGTGTTGACGATGGGGGCGATGGGGGCGATGGTCTTGTAGCTCAATGACACCATTGTTGGCATTGAGACCGGCATTGTGATTGCCTGCATTCATGATGAAATGCGGATTGGACTGCGAGCTGGCTAGGGTTTGTAGTGCGACTTGAGAATACTCGGGTGGTGGTAGAGGTGATGGTGGAGATAATAGTGCATGAGGAGGAACTTGCTTAGAAGAAGCCATATTCTTGGCGGGGCCTATGATGATGTCGTCGACTGGACGATAATGTTGTTGACCGGCACAACATGTTGTGCGCACACGTTATACGCCATGCTTGACGATATACTCTGTCCTGGTTTTTCCGTTGATGGAACTGTAATTACTATTAACCAGAGAGGATGATGCAGGGGAGCATGAGAGCACAAGAACAGACCATTGGTGAATTGAACAGACATGTGTGTTGGTGCTTTCTTTGTATTTTAAGCAGCAGACTTTTAAGTTAAGTAAAAACAAACAGAGCACACATACTTATTATCCTACTACTTGTGCAGAATCACAGCCTTGCTTAATGCCTATCAACTACTGTGAGAAGCCAAAGAGAATTAAGATATTCAATAAATAGATTTTAGAGAGGATTAATTAGAAAATAAGAAAGACTAAACTTAGGCCTCTACAGCAGAGTCCTCTCCTAAAAGTAGGACAGCAAGGCATCGAATTGCTATGCAAATTGTGTCTACCTACCATATGTCCTTCCTACTAGCCTACGATTTTAGGAGTAGGCTTTAAAAGCTATCATTGTGGGCATTCCGCGCTCCAACACTTCTAAAACTTGCCCAAGACCTCACAAGGCGCTCGGAAGGGCTCACGAAATCATCTGTCAATTCCCATATCCAAAGCTGTCAAGTCATCAATCTCCATACCGAAGCTAGTAAACTTCGTGTACATGTGTACGTATGGACTCAAAATCAACTTCGCAGACGGAGAGACTCCGGCAATAGTTGGCGAACAGGTGTGGATGGTGGGTATCTTCAAATACACCGGTGGAGGGTCGATTAAAGGGACCACTAATGCTAGAACCACTGGCGAGAGCTGCCGGTGATCGAAGCAGGATCTGTAGACGGCGCGAGGGAGGTTTCGGACCTGGTGATGGCTGACAACCGTCAAGAAGCTGTGTATCTTTAACATGTACGCGAGGTCATCGCTAAGGCCGAAGTAGATATTGTGCTAGGTGGATAGAAGGTATGGATGGAAGGTAGATACGATCGATAGATTAGCTCTGCCTTGATTTAGATAAAGTTAGTAGAGGTTACGATACAGATTAATATGGTAAGTGATAGGTTGGGGACACATATACGCTTACCGTCTGCAGCATTGCCTCGAGGCTGGATAGTCCTGTAGTATGGAATATAGAGTACGCATCGACGCATCGACATCTCTTTGCTTCCTAATTTGCATAGGATGCTTACTAAGAATCTCTTCGCTGTGGCCATTCCTTTAGGTCTTGAGATTTGCTTTTGCAAAATCATGTGTGCTAATTATCTCCTCTGCTAGAGTCGACTCTGAGACACAGATCCATACTAATTCCCGACGATGCGCCATCTCTTTGCAGTCTCCTCTGTCTCGCCATCCCTCATCTCATTCTCAGCAGCCTAGACTCCATCAGTGACTTCAACTCCATTCTCTTCCCCCTTAAATCCGCGTTCTCCGCCTTCTCAAGAGCCTTCTTCCTATCCATGAACTCAGCCCACGAACCAGGACCGACCCTCGTCCTTGGGGAAGATTGCCATCAACCCCAGGAACCAGTTCATCTTCGGTTTCGCCAAAGAAGCTCAAACTTGCGCTTGGCTTTCTTTGCCTGGCTTGGACCACTAAGCTCAATACTACCGAAATCGTTGAGAACTTTGACCAGTTCGCTCTCATATTTTCTGCGCCTCAAACAGCAGCTTCAACCATTTCTTTAGCTTTCGCAATCATGGTCTCAGTATCTTCTGGTAGGGGCATTTCTGCAAATTCAGCTAGCAGTTCAACTTCTACATGTGTATAGGTTGTCTCAACATCGTCCTTACCCTCCACATCTGTATCTACATTGACACGTACGACTTGCCCCTCCTGCTTGAAGTATGGCTTTGGATTTTCATCTACTTCGGGGACTTTTGGTTCGGTCTCGATTGCAGCAGATCTCAAAGCCTGTTGTAGCTTCCTGTTCGCCGCTTTCGGTGTAGCAGGAGTAGGGGTTTCTGAAGGGGCTCTCGACTTTCGTGCTCTTGTAGTTCCTGTCTTTTTTGGTGAAGCAATCTTACCTGGCGAGGCCGATCGAAGAGAATGTGTGCGGCTGCTGGGTGTGGGAGTTGCAAGAGTGGCGCCTTGAGGAGTTGACCAGACGCCTGTTAGTTATAGAAATTGTGGATATGGGGATGAGGAAGAGTCCGAGTCGATACTGTCGAGTTGGTCGCGAATTTGCGTAAGGTAGGTACAGAGGAGAGGAGAGAGAAGTGATGCGAGGTGGGCGACCGTGGGCGATGGCTGGTGTCCCTGTAGATAAATGAGAGCCATTGTCTCGGTTGTGTATCATAACTCGAATATCAACCTTTAGACATCCTCCTTCCCTGTGTCATTGACCGTGTTACCATATGATGCGACACCGTGTGGATGAGCCGACCTGAGCGCAATTCTCTGACAGCTTTCAAGTGCTTCTGAGACTTCGTAATCTTCGTCGTCGGGGCCGATAAAGGGGCAGAGCCTTTTCCTCTCGAAACTATTAGAAGGCACGTTAGTAGGCGTCTTTGAGAGCTCGACGGGCTTTATGAACCAGCAGGTTTGACGGCTCCCCATGCTACCGATCTTCTCTTCCCAGCGACGCATGTGTTCTTTGTTAGAGCAGCATCCTTCTCTGGGGCAGACAGCGTAAGCTGGGCTTGAGGATGAGGATTCGGGTGGTGCGGGGAAGAAAAGGATGACGATGACAATGGTGATGGTGACAACGATGGCGATGGCGATGGCGGCTTAACCATGAACTCCTTGTAAGCTTCGAAGTACGAATGGAGCTATGCGACCTTGGGCTGCGGGCCGGGCGAAACCAGAAGACGTTCATTGACGATGGCAAGCATATCGACAACATAGGATCGCATCTCACCAGCGCACGATGCAGGAGATATGGGTTGTGACAAGAGATGAGGCATCGTAGGGGTGGATTATTGCTGTTGTTGTGGAGGTTTGAGGTTTGATGTAGGTTCGTGATTGATGCTAAGGGCTTACAATGACGAGGTGCAGGCCAAGGCCTAAGGTACAAAAAGTCTTCGAGATCACGTGAGGGGACAAGTAAGTCGGACGCGCACTGAATGTCTTCTAAAAAAATTACATTATCTACTAAGGTAAACTAATTATCTTAGTAGTAATTATTTAATAAAAGTAAATATATATGATTTATATATCATTATCCGATTTAATAAATTGTCCAATTGATCGTTTATTAGGATTTCTCTTTGGACAAAAGTCGGTTAGAATATACTCTGGAGCATAAGTAGCAGTCATTCGTTTCTCCGGATCTATCTCAAGCATACCACGGCAACAGACAGCTATCGGACAGCCCGGGTCTAGGGTACTGTCGAGAGACTTGAAAATAGCATCGAGATCTTTCTCTTCAACCTGCCTCGACGGCAGCTTGCAGCCGAGAACTTGAATGCCCACCAAGGCACAAGCCCAGTAGTCCACCTGACAACCGTGATGCAATCCCGGGCGCTGTTCTGGTGCAAGATAGCTCACGGTTCCACTGTAGTCGTATAAAATGCGAGCGCTGGTAGTTGCACATCCAAAATCAACGATTTTAGCTCGTGGGGGATTATAGGATATAACTGTTAAGTTGCCTGGTTTGATGTCTCGGTGTGAAATTCCATTTTGGTGGAGAAAGTCGATACCCTGCAGGATTTGTGCGAATAGAGTTGTACGAACCTCGAATGAGGCTTTGGATTCGATAAGGGAAGTAAAGGTACTTGTTGCTAATGGCGAATACAATATGTATTTGTCCACCACGTCGTTGGAACTAGGACGCTAGGTCTCATCCAACAATGTAAATATACGGCCCTAGAGTAAGTCTTAGCTTACCCCTAAGTAATTTAAAAGTTAAATAAATAAATAATAAATTTTATAATTATAATAAAAAATTTAATTTTTAATTTTTATAATCTTTTATTCTAGTATTCTAGTATTCTTTAATATATTAAATATATTTTAACTTTAAATCTTATTTAAATATTTATTCTTATAATTTTAATTATTATTTAAAATTATATTATTTTAATAATACTTTAAAATCTAATAATAATAATAATAATAGATTTATTAAGTTTAATTTAAATATTTTAATATTTTATTTATATAAAAATAAATTAAAATTAAAATTAAAATTATTTATTTTTTAATCTTTAGTTTAATTAAACCTTTAAAGATTAATTATACTTATACTAACTTACCACCTACCCGCCCTAGGCTTATTCGGGCCTAGGCGCTCGCTTAGGTTATATAACCGAGATCTAGACTCTACGAAGTATACCTAGTATACGAGGATCGCTTAGGCCAAGCTAGTCTCGCTTAGCGGCTGGTCCGCGCCCGCAGGACTATATGCAACCTGACGTGGCAGAGTAACATTATTATTATATACAGTGATATTTTCTCTAATCTAGAGATTCTTA
Source organism: Pezicula radicicola (assembly GCA_003008705.1). Taxonomy (NCBI): domain Eukaryota; kingdom Fungi; phylum Ascomycota; class Leotiomycetes; order Helotiales; family Dermateaceae; genus Pezicula; species Pezicula radicicola. The sequence continues at coordinate 97,626 of PDUO01000071.1, read as the reverse complement.
AGATATTATCAGGTTAATATTTGCTTCCAAGCAATTGCCACAGACACTATTCTACAACCTACATCACTGGAGATCTTATAAGTTTCAATGCCAAGCAGAAACTAGACTACTTACTCGATAATCCATCTCGTCGCATAGCCTTCCTTTACCTGTAATCCAACTTCAATTTACTCAGCCCCGATCGTACGGATGCCTTACACTCCCCCCTCCCAGCAATCCCCAGCTGCCCCGACTACCACCTCTCCGAAGCTCAGTCGTCGATTCTCATTCACCGATCAACATCCTCACAGGCCATACTCGAGCAGACCGGAACTCCCACGATCGGTGTCCTACCTCACTCGCCATCGACGGACAACTTCGGTCAAGACAAGCGCTTTGGCACCCTCACTCGGGCCAATACCACCCGCATCAGCAGACGAGGAGAACAATGATACCAACAGTCTAACTACCAAGGGCAGTCTTAGGCAGTCGTCGCCGCTCACTGTAACGGACGACTCTCAAATACCTGTTGGCGCTGTTATCTCCCCATCTGACTTAGCACAAAACTCGAGTCATGATGAAGATAACGAAGGTGCCATCAGGATAATAGAGCAGCACAGAGAAAGCTCGCCGAATCAGATAGCTGAGGACATCACGAAGGCTAATCAAGTTTTGACACTTATCATGCCACCATCGCAAGCACAGAACAAACCAACCGCTGTGATACGCAAAATTGCTCACAACAGGTCAAACTCAGATACCTCCGTCTTCGTTGATTTAAAACATGGCCAAACTCTTGAGACATCCCTCACTAGATCGGATGAGGACTCAATTAGCGATGAAGACGACCGAGAAAGATCATGGAGGGAGCCTCCAATGGTCAGGAAGAAGACAGGTGAACTTGTTAGACCAGCCTTTCGACCCTCGTCGGCGAGACGTCGCCCCTTAAGAAGGCCTAGTCCTCTAATATTCTCGGAGGCTGTCAACTTCGACACTCACCTCGAGCACATCCGACATTTCCTACAAGTTGACAAACCGCTAGCAGTCAGTGCTGGTTCGTCACCCGTCGAAGCATACGATAGCGATACGGAGTTTTCCTTCAACGAACCACGCGGTCCGCCTTTCGAGTGGGAGATCATGATGCCGAATTTCCCAGCTGAGACACCCATTCGTCTATCTCTACCAGTGATGGTTGAGAGAGTATTCTTATCTCCTAACGACAAGACATTGGTCGGCAGCGTTGCCGTAGCCAACTTTGCTTTCAACAAATACGTCGTTGCTCGCTTTACTCTCGATTACTGGAAGACTACATCAGAGGCTGTTGCTGAATTCAACCATGATGTTCGGCAACCCAAGCGCGATGGATATGACAGATTTAAGTTTCATATCAACTTAGCAGACCAAGCTAATCTCGAAGCAAAAACTATGTTCTTTTGCGTCAAGTACTGTGTGAATGGCCAAGTATATTGGGACGATAACAACGCGGCTAACTTCCAAGTGGATTTCCGGAAAAAGCTAAAACCAGGGAAAGGAAAAAAGGGCTTGGAAAGTGCAGCTTCAAAACCTGCGAATCCTTTACCGAGCAACAAGAGTTCGTCTCAGATCAGTGTACGACCTAAGTCGACTCCGGTTGCCTTTGACGACTTTGCTACTGGATTCGATGCCAAGTATCAGTTCGATGACTTCAAGCAACCAGTGGCCGATTACCTTGACGAATCAGGCACGCCACTCAGGTTGAAGGGTGCCAAGCCTACTGTCAACCTGAGATCAGACAACTTAACCAGACGGACGGCACCACCTCATGGACAGGCTTTCGGGAATCGATATACTTTCGGGAATCGATATGACTTCGGCGCCGCACTGTCAGCAGCTATCAATGCAGCGAATGCTACCTTGGTTGACCGCAGCGGTCAGACGATGAAGGGTACACCGAAGAAGCAAGCTAAGAATTTCGTCATGGATGATGACGAAACCTCATCGCCCCTGACAATGTTAAGCGACCAACAATCTATGAGCAAGGCCACACCATCTACCAAGGTTGTTCCCGCCGGGGCCCCCTCCTCTGACACAGTCCTAGACGTTGCTGACGAGGCTATGGGGGCCACACCTTCCCACCACCCTGATCGAGCGGGCTATCTAAACAACCTAGGCAACCAACTCGAGAGCCAGTATGAAGGGCCAGCAGCTCAAAACCGACCAGCTCCTGACCAGGATGCACTGTCGCTAGACGCTGAAACTCAAAGACAGCTCATTGGAAAGATACAAGAACCTAGAATGACGGAAGAATTCCTGGCTATTTGGCGCCGCACGGACTGTAATCCTCAAGAAGTCTTACGCATCATTAAGCGAGAGAATATGAGTGACCAAATGAGTTATTGGGTCAATGCTATGAAACTCCTTCAGCCAGATCCCGGCAAAGCCATTAGCGAGGGAGGCTCAGATATCGACAATTGCAGTGAAATCAGCGGCGCCTCCGACTCATCTTCCGTACCTTTGATTGCCAACATAACAGATGCCAAGACATCTTTCTCAAAAGACAGTGGTTACGTTAGTATAGTATCCAAACCGCAGAGAGCTACTCCCAATAACGGCCAAGGAGCGTATGACTCTGGAAGGTGGGAGTCCGAGTCTGTAATATCTGTTCAAAGTTTAGTCACAATGGATACAATGTCTTCTGTTAACCCCGCTGTGACTGGAGGGGCTGCAGAAGAGCTCGCAGAGACGCTCATTAAAGATGATTCGATCTGCTGCTTAATTGTCGAGGGTTATAAGAACTTCGACTCCGATCGATTTGAACGGAATTTTCGTCGCATCCTAAAGAAGTTCGCATTTGGTCTCCGGAAAGAAGCACAGAATGATTTGGAAAGAAGTGCAGTACACCTTGTGTACAATTACAGAGCCTATGTCATCAGACTTATTAGGAAGCGCCTCGAACTGGTGGAAGATGAGCATGCAGCGACAATGGACGAGCTTCTAAAGCAGAAGGCGTCACAACTTGCTCTCGAAAGGTTTTTAAAACAGCTTCCAGGTGCAGAGGGAGTTAGTTTGGAAAATGCAGGCGAAGAAAACGACTCCGCAAGCGACAACGATAGTGACTTCAGTAATGACGAGCAGCTATCTCTGCCCAATTTGGAGAAGGTCAAACTTTACCTTCTTTCATCGACGGCTTATACTGAGCTCAAGCAGCAACTCACTGACTTCGTGAGGCCCTCGAATATAATGACAACCACTCTCGGCTGTGACAAAATTTCTCAGGCTAGGTTAGGCATTGGGACTGATGATTCAGATTCGAAACCTGATGTGGGAAATGGAGACTCAGTCATTGAAGAACGCAATGTTTTGGACCCTCTGCTCCCAGATTCAAAGCTGGAGGCTTACTACCCACAATCCGGGTCTTCATCCGCTCAATATGTGCAATTCGCATGGAATGCTGGACATGCTATGCCTCAGCAAACCACAACGGATCAAAGCCTTGAAGAATATGATCTCAGCAGGCTACGACCAGTCTCAAAAAAGACCTCAAATCATCAAAAGTCCCCGGAGACAGTCAGCAAGACAGACCATCTTCAAAAGTCAATGATAATTGAAGAAGAAAAAGGGGTGCCGCGATCTCCCAACGAAGCGGCGCATCTAGGGAACCTAGGACCCAAAAAAGGGCTCGAGAATGCTCTGATATCGTCAAAAAAGGGGATTGAATTTGCTACTAGTCCACAATTTGCATCACAAATATCACTCACGTTGCGGAATTGGTGGGCACGATCGAGAAAAAAGCCCGTCGCCGAAAACCACTCACGAATTGAATGGAAATGTGTAAGATCATGGCATCTGTAATAAACATAAGGCAGTTCTAACCTTTGATAGGCATGTGGACATGATCTGTACGCGGACTTCAGCGCCAAATCGCAAGATAAGTTAGACAAATATACTGCGATTCTGAGAACGACACCAAGCAACTCAAGAAACAACGCAGCGCAATCTTCAACAAATACTTTGACGCCACCACCAACTGCGCATCTTCATTCCACAAATTCTTCGCGAATTATAGGCCAGCCCACAAGCCAGGGAGTTAGCAGCCTAACTCCAAGCTGCACCTTACAGACAACTCCTTACATGAACGCTAATAACAGCTCAAATCTCTCATTCTTGGAACTATGTGTCAACACCGGAGCCCATCTAAAAACTTTAGGAGAAATTGACCTTGCCAATATTTCGACCGACGGCGCACTCTTTAAGGCTGTCAAGGACCAGTACCTCCGACTGCGGGGGTTTCGTTCTAGATTCTGGCTGTTGAAACCCGCATCTGTCTCTTTTGTCCGTGTAAGTGTACATATCACTTTCTATAACTGATACAGGGCTTACACACCATGTAGTTCTCACTTGAGAATCGATACCGAGTAGGAATTCTGCAGAGGCCTCTAGCCTTGCCCCCAAAGAGCGAAGTTGACGCAAAGAAATGGATATACGACCCCTGTCCTCTAGAAGGAGACCCACCAATTGCAGAAGATCTCTTTCTTCACTACCTGCAATGTAGCGAAGGCTCTAGCACACTATTTTGGATGCTACGATTTCCTCGTAAGCTCGAAACAAGTCTCGTTACAACAACAGGTGCTTCCACTGCCTTTGGATGGGGTATTCATATCGATGAAGGACTAGATTTTGCAGCCTTATTCCTGGCGAACTTTGTTGTCTTGCTTCTGAGTGGAGTAGCGGCGTCACTGTGGACGTTCTTCAAGCATGATTTTCAAGGAGCGTTCGGGTTTGCTTGCTGGATTATTGCTGTGTTGAACAGTCTAGTTATGGCGTATATGTTTAAGTGGAGACAAGAGTAGAAGAGGATTTCTGATTTCCTTTAGTGGGGCATTACGGGGTAAAATAGCGTTCTCACCCACTAAAGCGTAGCTGCTGTATTAGGCACTCTGCTGCTTGCTGCCCTTGCACTCACTCATCCTCTGCTTTAACTATAAATGCAAGCTCTACTCGCTACTACCAGCCTAGCGCGAGGGAGTAACCTTAGGCTAAAGGAGATTAAACTTATTGATAACGCTATTAGAGACTTAGATAAGACTTTATGTTATATATATATAAATTTTTATTTATTTAAAAAGAAGAGTATTTAATAAAAATTAAAAGTTATTAACTTTATTATAAATTTATATTATTAGAATTAATAAAATTATATTATATAATAATATCTTTTATATAATTTCTAAAAAATTTATATTTATATAAAATTATTAAATTAGACTCGAGACTCGACTGTAAGACTCCCTCGAGTCTCCCTCTCAAGATATCTGCTCCAAGTGACATAGCCAGCTAGTAAGGAACCCAATCGAAGGAAGGATCGGCCAGTTATCTAGTTGCCTACCTCCCTGCCTGCCTCTCTAAGTTCAGTTTCAATTTCAATTTCAAGGTCGAGTCTCTACTTTGGTTTGTGTTTTATCGTGGTTTTGCTTCGTCTTTTTTTTTGTTAGATTTATTTTGTTCTCCCCCGCACCCTAACCACTTTTCTTACCCTTATCCTAATAGGTATGATTTTGTTGTTGTTTGAAAGGAGTGATAGAATTCCTTTTTTTTTATAAAAAAAAAGACCTAGGAGAGGGTTAACTTTATAAAATAAAATTTTATAGTAACACTCCTATTCCAGGAGTATTGGTTTTAGGAGACAGAGACCGAGCTTTTAAGAAATTGTATTTGAAGTTCATGATGTTCGATTTAGAGTTAGAGTGGTTGAGGGATGTTATTAAAGACTGGGAGAGGGGGTGTAACTTTTAGGAAATGTTAGATTTAGTGATAGTGACTTGAGTGACATTTGAGCTAGCTTTGGAGGTATTGGATTTGGAGACAATAACTTGAGAGAGTAACTTGAGAGAGTAACTTGAGACATTTAAGATAGCTTTGGAGACAGTGACTTGAGTGCTACTTGAGCTAGCGTGGGTATTGGAGCGGGCATTTGGAGGTGTTTAATTTGGAGGTGTTGGATTTAGAGATAATAACTTAAGTGACTTAAGTGATTTAAGATATTTAAGCTGGCTTTAGGAATATTGGATTTGGGGGTGTTTGATTTGGAGACAATGACTTGAGTGACTTGAAACATTTGAGCTGGCCTTGGAATTGAGCTGGTGTTGGGATACTTGAGCTGGCTTTGGGTGCCTGAGCTAGCATTGGAGAGACAGTGACTTAACTGACGTTTGAAGATGTGAACTTCGCCGATATAAAGTGTGTGTGTGTGTGTGTGTGTGTGTGTCTAAGAGAGAGAGAGTAAGAGAGAGAGATGTAAATCTAGCAGCTAGCGGTGTATATGTATATGTATGTTGTATGTTGTAGTAGTTATTTTTAAAGCCTAAAAACATAGACGTTAGAAAGAGAGGAGAGAAAAGGTTTGCCGACAGTTGCTATATAGACAGAATCGAAACAGGATAGATATAACTTATAGTTTTACTAAAGGTTTCGGGGATTGTAGTCGGTCGGTTCTAAGCGAGGGTTTAAGAAAGTAAGGATACTTGTTGAAGAGTAGATAGGTAGGAATTGTCGTAATTGTTTTTGGAGGGATTGATAATAAGGCGGCTAATTTGGGTTGACGTTAAAGTTAAGGTTTACACAAGTCTGTCTACCTGTCTACCTTATAATCTTCAATCAAAACCCTGCGACATTAAGGACTGGTAGGCGCCCTACAAATAACCAATGACTGAAGAAGGGTGAAAGAAGGTCGAAAGAAAGACACACTCTTGTGTTAAACGTAGAGGAGTGAGGAGGAGTGAGGAAGAGTGAGGAGTGAGAAGAGGAGAAACCTGAAAGGCAAGGAGCTGTAATTAAGACAGGATCAGGGCAGAGCAGAGAAATACAACCAGCAAATAGTAAGTTAGAGTCCTGCATTCCAGTATATGCAACTGGAATTGGAGTATACACTATACACAACTTTATTGCATTAAACCGTACATGATACAAAGACTAGCTTCTTTAGTCTTTAACTTAAGCGCTACTATTCTAAGCGTTTCTTTACCTAACTCAATACATTTCACAACCGAGTAGCTTGAACTTGGCTCTGGGATCAAAGTACCTCGTCTTCGTACCCACCTATCTAAGCTACTTTCAAGAACAAGCAGCTGAAGTTCTAGAACAGAACCCGGTAATTGCAGTACAGCATTTACAGTACGTCGCCCAATGTACAAAAGGGGGTATAAGACATGGAGAGAAGAGAAGCGCAAAAACAGAGGACACAGTACATCGCCTAATACACAAAAAGGAGCACAAGAAGATGTGGTAAAATAGAAGCCTGAGGCAGTATTACAGCATACAGAGTATACAGTACATCACACAATACACAACAAAGTAGTAGAACAACGAGAAGAACAGAAAAGGAAAGGGGATGTAGATGTAGATGGCGAAAAGATAAGAGCTTCTGCTTTGGTACTGTACCCCTTAGGTACAATGGGTACTTCTGTTGCAGTATACGAAGTTAGGGAACAACAAGTAGGTAGAGCTAGACTTGTAGAAGCCTGGCATTGTATGTAACAGGTATAGTATATCCAAACATCACTTAATACCTTACACCCAATATACACAGAGTCGGCATAGTACAACAAGAAAAAAAAGAAGAAAACACTGGCCTAAGTTTTCGAAGACGTAAGATCTAGGCGTTATTTAAAGCAAAACTACATCGCATTGCATTGGGTTGTATATGCATAATCCACTAAAAGATGCAAAAGAAAAAGAAAAAGAAAAAAGAACAAGGAAAGGATAAGCGAGGAAAGGAGATATACAATAATACCTTACTTATAACCTTATAACTTTATAACTTAAGGACTTACTTCATGAGATGATATAAACTACATCTATATCCCTAATTTTCTATTTATCTACATCTTCTTGATTTCTTCTAGATTTCTTCTAAACTTTCTGTCTTATCTATCTGTCTGTCTTCGCATCAGCCAACATACAATTAGTTAGTTGTGCGCTGAAAACAAAACTTCAAGAAACATCAACACTAACATTGACATCAACACCAACAATAGTAACACTAATATCAATAAACTAGACAAAAAAATTGCATCCCTCCCGTCCCTACACAACTCCCTTGGTCCCTTACAAACCCCTCTCCTTCTATCGCCACCGCTACCGCCACCTTCAACATCAACACGAAACCAACACTACAACACCTACCGAGGTTAAGGTGAAGGTGAAGCCTAACAAAGTGAGGCATGGAGAGATGAAGAAGTATGGAAAGGTGGATCCTCTTATACGCAGAATTTTATTGGCGACTTTTTTCCTAGTACTTATCGGCCTTCTCGTCATCCTAATCATTACACAAGTCATGGAAGATCTATTGGATCACTTCCAGTTCGGATCGGTCAAGTAGTATTTCGCATCCTTCGGTAGAACATCCTTCAACATTAGTCCGTATTATAAACTGGTCCTTCAGAACCTCGTAATACAATCTTTCCTGACAATATGCCACTGGACTCAATGCTCACTTCGTGTTATTGATATAACAATACCGGCCCCGATCTAGCGACCGTGCTTAGGCTGTTGGCAACGAAACCGACTGTGATAAACTCGACTGTGGCAAGGATCTATCTATGCTAATCGTCGCCTCTGGCATTACCTGACAGCTACTCTGTCTCTCGAGAAGAAGCTATCTCAGGTCTATGTAGATGACTTGATTTCCCTGGCTGCTATGGTATTGTTACCACAGTCCTCACTGTGGCCCGTTCAACACAAACAATGATAATGTTTAGATACCTGATCCTTAAGAAAGTCCTTGTCGAAACCATCTTTATATGAAAACTCATCACTCTTCCAGTCGCGCTCATCTCCTACACCTTGTTCTTCCTACTTTTCGGGAGAGTGAGAGTGTTTCGAAATATATATTGCTTCGGTCGAACTTGTGTCTTGTGCCTCCTCTAGAGTCTGGACCGTCTCAGGATTTTGGGCCGCAGCAATTTGGGTTTGCATTTGTGTGTATCGTATCGTCCACATTATCTGGATTTGTCTAGGTCGGGTATTAGATACTCGTGCAGTGAATCAAGGGGATCAAGATGGTGTCTCCAATTATCCTGCAAATACAGTGGTTAATATAGAGAAAGTGGATAAAGATGGTGTCTCTGATGAGTCTGTCTGTCAATTCCAGTTCTCCACCCAATGCTTCAGCTCTTGACGATCACAACCCTCCAGCTATGAGCAAAGATACCGCCAACAGCCTTCCTGGTGCTCCAACCCTTGACAATCGCAACCCTCTAAGCTACGCCAAGACTACCCGTCCGCCCATCCACAGAGGTACCGCTCCAGCACTTGACATCCACAACCCTCCAACCAATGCCTACACCAGCTATCATACAGCCCTCAACAAAGAAGTCATTGAAAAGGCAACTTATCTAATTCCAGCTTCAGTAGATATCGATTACCCAGTACCATCCTCATCGTCTCCCTCTCACCCTAGCACTCCTACTCCCACTACCAACGCCGCCCTCTCAATCCCCCGCAGTGGACCAGGACACACTGATGTCGAAGGATATGTCAATATCGATACACAGCGGTATCGAAAGCTAGCTAAGCGAGTAGGCGTATTTTTCGGGAATAGGAATCGAGATAGGGATTGGGATGAGATGAGGGGTGGTCGTGATGGTCTTGATGATGATGATAGTGGCGATGGTAAAGATATGGTAATAAAAGAGACGCAGAAGATGTACGATTTTTGTACAGGCTGGGGATGTGGAGAAGTTGAGAGTGTTGAAGGGTAAGAGTAAAGATGCTGATGCTGCGGCTGAGAGAAACGACCGGGAGTGATTTGAGGAACTGAGGGAGGAACTGGGAAATGAGAAATGGGAACTGGGAACTAAACCTCGATTGTCGAGTAGGAGATAGATTTGGAGTTGGAGTGAATTCCTCGGAGGCTAAGTATAGTCGTTGGTAAGGACCTATTGGGTATATATTTTCTTGGTAAGCTACTTCTTGATGGCCTCCTGTGTGCGTTTAATCATAGTACTTGTCATCTCCTCACTCAAAGGCATCATTCTGTTGTTCTATCTCCAGCTTTTGAGCCAGATTCTCGCGATATTATACACAGAGGATCTCAGGTCTTAGATCTTGAGGGATAGGTTACCCATTTATGGTAGCGTTTGCGGAAGTGATGGCGCAGACACCACAGGAGACACAATCGGACTATTGGGCGCAAATCTACACAAGCCAAGTGTAAGTAGGCAAACGGTGCAACGAAAAGCAGAGATAGGCAACAGACGTACCCGGTAACTAATAATCTGAAGGATGCGTGCATCTTTGTTACGTTTTTGCTGGGCTAGTGCTCTCCTTTTCACTTCTTCGAAGATCACGTTGCAACGGAACGAGTCGTAGTGTATTGCGCGATGTATTGGCCAGTCCATTACTACAAGCGATCAATGATGTAAAGGAACAATTTCGTGTTGTGGTGACGGATGACTGCGTTGTTGCCGCTAGTAGGCAAATGTACTGATGTTGAATATAGATTGAACTACAATGTTCCTGTCTGCCGTGCAGGACTTTTCTCCTTCGTACTCGAGGCATTCATTGATCGCCTCGTCGTTCAATTAACCTGACTCCGAAAGACTTTGGACCGCTGCTCGAGAGGAATAAAGAGGTCTTCCTTCTGGAGCTCCGGATCGCGCTCTTGGGTAGGTAAGGTCAACAGAAACCTGTGTCTGAGTAGAAGCTTGAAGATGTGTTGGAAGCCGCTAAGATAAGGTCGGTCCTAAGAAGGGGAATCTTCTTTTATATATTTACTCTTTCGACCACGCTCAATACTACCTCTTCTAAGAGATGATGTGCCTGTGCCTATTCCTGCGCATATTCCCAGAGCCTCTTACTTTATCCGCTCCTTCGTCGCCATGTCGCATCTGAGTTCTTCGAGCGGTTGTGTAAAGAGAGGTGCGGCCGTCTGTCGCGGTAGGAATAGTTCCTATGTAAGTAAGGAATCGATCAAAGTTTGCGAACATCTCTAGAACCACAGTGAGTGGGGGTGCAGCATGATCTTCTATACTGTACAAGGATTCTTAGATGACGATATAAATATTACTGCAGTAGGCTCGAAGATGCTAGTGTACTAGTACAGCGACGTTCTCCTATGGTATCCGGTATTCGGATATAGGTAATCATTAGCGTTTGCGTCGACGCAACCCGCCTCCTCCACATCCTTGCGTATATCCTGCGGTGTACGCAATGATGGTATTGCTTCATGTAGTATACGGAGTACATACAAATGGGCAACAGGAGGAGAATGGAGACGAGAGAAAGACAGACTGCAAGTACCAAATGTACTTCGTACTTCGGTCCCGGCTGTTCAAGCCCGCTAGTAAGATACTCGTAGACAACCAAAGAATTTAGTATATTGGTGACATTTTTGATGACTCGGAAATGTTGAGGTGCGTATGTGCTCTTTCTTATGATGCTACTCCCGACAAGTAGTGGCTGACATCTATCGTATTGAATCCTGCCCTCAGAAGATGAAGAGGGCTAATTCTTCTGCGAATCTTTAGCACCAATAAATTCTCGTGCTCCTCCAATTTGGTGTGCGCCTGGTCGAGATCTCCTTTGAGTCGCTCTGTATTTTGGGTTTGCGCCGTCTATGCAGGGCGATAAATTCGTGCGATCTGCCGCCGTAAGAGTGTAAGCAAATGCGGTGAGAAATAGATAGGATACTAGGTAAACCAACTTATTGGACTGTTATGTATGCGGTGATCCTCTTCCTTGTTGGCATACTGACAAGATGACAAGAATGAAGACGAGTTGTTTATCTTTTGATTTTTTTAAAGTAGGACAATTGGATTATGTATAGTGTCTGTCTCTCTGATGTTGAAGAAGACATATGACAAGAGAAGCTAACCCAGATCAAGTGCGCAGCTCGAATGTGCAAATGTAAGAAGAAACGCCCCAGATGCCCTATGCGCCCCCAAATGCTGTTCATGAAGTCTCCCGGCAAAAAGAAACACGCCAATCAACACCAAATTGCGCCCCCAAATGCTGCTCATGCTCTGCGGAAAAAGAAACCAATATGCCAATGCCAAATGCGCCCCGAATACTGCTCACTCTCCCAGCTAAAAGAATGGCAAACTAAGCCAAGCCCCAGATCGAGAAGCCATGGAATCGTACTTCGAGAAGCTAGTGATGTGCATCAAGAATCTAACATAGATAGGTAAGCCAAAGGACTATATGAACTGCTAAATAAAGAGGTGTAAAGGCCGAAAGAATGTTAACTAACCTCATAGATTACTTGGGTGCCTTGAAAAGAATCTAGAGGATCGAGAATACTGCTGCGAGGGCAAGGATACTTAAAGCATATGTTAGGCGTTCGCGTACACTCATAGGTGGTTGTGAACCGCTGACATGACACTCCAATTCACAACAGCCGCCCTATGTTCTACTAGTAGTGGTGTCATTGTTGTTGATGGGTTGATCTCCGAGATCTTGGTGGGGATCCACGTTCGTGGTTGGTCGTTCTTGTGGAGATGCAACGTACGGTGGTGGTGGTGGTGGTGGTGGTGTTGTTGTTGACTGTGGCAGTGGCTCCGGCAAGCTGCGCTTGTATTTGTGCTTCAAGGCTGCCGGCATCTTCTCGGTCTCGGCCTCAGCCTTGGAGTCGGCCCGAGAGTTGGAGTGAGGGTTGGATAGCTTTGATGATGTTGTCGTCGTAGACGCCATAGTGCGCAGACAGAGATCGTTCGGTTGCGTTGCGTGAGTATGTGTGTATTATGTGTAAGGATATGTTCTTCTTCTTAGAAAGAAGAATGATTTTACTAGCCCATGGCTAAACTTCGGGATTAGAACAAACTACTAGGAATTACATTTCACCAGAAATGCCTCTCTTTGTTAGTACAGTGACTTTTGAATAGCTCTTTAAGTCCAAGCATGCGTCAAAAGCACTTTCTTCTACCCAGCTCTACGTGGCTCAATTAAACATAACAGGATAAGCAGATGGGATAGGAATATAGATATCGTTGAATACAACAATCTTGTTTTACTCCTCTATTTTCATAAACGTATTCTCTGGCCCCTTGCTATCATTTGCAACTTGAGAAACCTTATGATATCTACCGAGTTCCTGTCTCTTTCTATAAAGATAAGAAAGCCTTTCATTCTTACTTACACTTGATAGTTATGATAGGATTGGTGTGCAGCATAATAAACAGACCTGGAAACCTCTACGAAATTCCGTTTTCGCAGAATGCTAGAAAGTCTACTAACGCACAATCCCCACTGATCAGATTGTATGCAGACATGGCAGGGAATCATACAGCAAGATAACAGTTGGGATTACGGCATCTTCCTCCTTGCTTACCTCGAGCATTTTCTGGCCGATCCTTCATAGTTCCTAAACCCATTCGAAGGAGGCACAGCTGCAAATAGATGTGGAGAGGAACAGGACTAAAATCAGGGTCTTTTCATGGGAGCTGGTTCAGAATCAAAAGGATATTTTACCCCCAGGAGTCAATCTCCAAGAGCAGCAGCCCAAGCCTGGTTAGTTGGATGGTTTTTTTTTCGGGAAAAACTTGAGCGTACGGAGTCGCTACTTGAAATGTACAATCAGAGGCTGTAGAGGACGGAGGGCATGATGTAGCTAATATGGGAGCTTAGCTTAGCTCTTAGGAGTACTAGGTGTAAGATAGATATATTCTATTAAGAGGTTAACGAGTAGGAGGGCTTCCTCGGTCTTAAGATTCTCTTGGTAATTTACTATCTTCTATTATAGTGGAGTCCTAGGTGGTCGTTTTCTTTTTGGGCTTACAAGTTAAGGAAGGATGGAGTGCTTTGGGCTCTCCAGACGTAGACCAGCTGGTTCACGAACAATCAAGCGCCGGACTCAAATGGATTTGTATATTAGATGGTAATCTTAGTAGACACAGGAATATCTAATATCGTCATAGAATATTTCTTTTTCCCGACACTAAATTAGTTGTCTTACACAACCTTAAATTCTCCTCGTCCCGACCTTTTCTTCCTCCTCCTTTTATCTTCCTTTCATCTCCAACCTTCGTCTCCAACTTTCATCTTCCATCTTCAGTACATCATTACCTCTACTAAGTCAACATATTAGAATCAACATTTCAGGGAAGTCATATTCTGCATTCGATATTTTGCCCTTGCTGGCGTAGCTGATCATGTTTGACTTTGCCAGGGCAGTAGTGACCGACCTGCAGCATTTCATTAATCGGCAGCATCTGTTAGTACTTCAACACATTTCCTACCGTTATTGACGGCCACATACCGGCGATGTGCAGGTTGGGGGAATTACCAGCGCCCATTCACACGTTTGGCTTTGGCTATAAGTTACAGCCAGGTCTTCTATAGTCGATTGCCGAGTTTAGTGGAGGCAACTATTCCTTTATCCCCGACTCCAGAATGCTTGGTACTGTTTTTATACATGCAGTTGCCAATTTACAGTCAACCTTTGCCCGACAGGCTGTTCTGAATTTGACGTACCCATTTATTCTTAGGCTTGAAGAGACAGGGATATATGTCAACAAAAGAAAGCCCATGTTAATCGAACGTGGGAATATGATGCAGTACACGATCAACTTGAGCACACTCCAACACGGTCAGTCTCGCGATTATTACCTCCGATATACATGCCGTCGTGAGGTACTTGCTCATGAATATCATGGCGGATGGACGGTTATTAACGGTCCAGTCCACATTCCAATATCGACATAGGAGGGATATCTACCAGAAAGACGCTCTTGCTAGACCGCTTAGCTTCGACTTCACAAGTCTAGTCTCCCCGACTCTGAAATAGCCTACCATGGCTCACGCGCTAAAGTCATTGCTTTTCTTTCTAGTCTTTTCCCACTCGATTGATAGAGCGAACACAAGCCGTTGAAGAACGACCTGGAAAGACCTACAAGTGCCGATCAAGAATCTGCCCGCCAAACAAACAGAGCACTTCGAGGTTCAGCAAAACCGCGCCCTCGTCATCGAGGACCTAATTAGCGACGACATAGAGGACGATGGCCAGATCGAGCTTGCGCTGCACCAACAACACCGGAAAACATGGGGCCAGCACTTCTTACCCAGTCTGCTAGACCCGAGGCACACAAGTCTACGGCGCCGATAGCCCGCTGTTCCTCAAGCGACTCGATGTGCTCAACAAGGCCTTTAGCCCCCTGAGTCTGCTCCCGTCCTACAGCGAAGCGATGGTATCAACATGAGTATGTATAATACAGCTAGCAATAATTGCTTCGCGGGGCAGACGAGAGTCATCTTGGCGCCAACCGGCGGCGAGAAGGATGAGGAGAAGGAGACCATCACCATCGTAAAGCTACGCGCTGGGC
Source organism: Pezicula radicicola (assembly GCA_003008705.1). NCBI lineage: Eukaryota > Fungi > Ascomycota > Leotiomycetes > Helotiales > Dermateaceae > Pezicula > Pezicula radicicola. The sequence continues at coordinate 82,354 of PDUO01000071.1, read as the reverse complement.
ATGGCCGTGCAGATGCTCTTGTGTACCAGGACGGTGAGGACTGTGTTGAAGTGCCACACTGACCCAGAAGCCGGTAGAACTATGTGCATATTGGGTGACGGCTTATTGGTGACACTGTGGGATCTCATGTTAGTGGACAGCGGGGAGCACTTGGAAATACCCGCCAGACCTCAACGTGACGCAGAAGATTGACAGCTTCAAAGAAGCCACGTACACGGTGTAGCTGTAGCGTAAAGGACGACGGCGACCACGACCGATGCGCACGCCATCAACATGAACGAACGGGTTTGTAGAGAGTCACCATGGGCCACGGACTGGTCGAGCCTGGGGGAGGCTCAGAATCGAGATATCAGGAACAATGTTTTCTACGGGAACTATGATACTGTGGATATAAGTCTCGACACATTGCACATAGACGAAGGCGGTTTGGCATTGAGTGCGGGAGTAACGAAGAAAATTCAGAGACAAAGTTGATCGAGGCCTTTATTCCAATTCATAGTAGAGATACCTAAGAATATAAGTACTTCCTTTTGTTCTTTTATCGTCGAGATTTTGTCAAATTGATCTGTAAATCGTTGCTTTCAGCAGCCGAAAATCCTTAAGGGGGGGGGGGDGGGGAGGAGCTCATACTGCATTATTGATTACAAGCATATGTACAGTAGCAGCATCGACTCAATACGACCTTATATCTAGTTAGCAACTTCATCAACCAAATGTGAACATTCTTATAGGGCATTCTCCAGACCATTTACGAATAGCCGATTGTAGTACACAGGAGATATATAATGTTGACAGTATCTCATACAATTATAGTATCTGTATTATTCTATCGCAATTCGCGGACGCAGCCACCTAATATCGCCATATTAAATTCACTTATCGAAAGAGAAGCTTTACTCTCGCGACAACAAATTAAAGACATAACCACTGCTGGATATTATATTGTTATCGTTGAGTAGAACATTCTCAGGCTTAACTTATGGCGGGATCGGTATCTTGGTGGGACCAAAGTCATAGATTATATGGTGGAGAGGAATGCTACAGACGAAGTGAATACGTAAACTTAGGACTTATACCTAACTGGTATAAGAACCATCCTCTAACATAGTTTAAAAATTATAGGCTTCATTCACAAGGAACTGAATTACGAATGATAAACTATAAAAGTGGTCGAATTAATAATCGCAGGATTAATCTTGTCCCTTAATATTTCTAAAATAATATCATCGGGTAAAAAGCCAGGGAGAGACTCTAAGAAATAGAGGTCAAAGTATTCGAATCTCTAGAATCGGAATAAGAAGAGAAGCAACAGTCAGGAGTTCTAGAAAGTCTACAACAATACTAAAACAACGGCATCAGCCAGTCACAAATAGTTGAAACCGACTCTTTATTTAAAACCTCAAAAGCCAATGAATGGTGAAAGTCGTGGAATCCCTGCTTTTTTTTGGATTTACTGTATACACGAAGAGGGAGATTGATGTCAACCTTAACAAGTACCCGGCTCTTGATCCAGCCACCTAAGATGATATTACTTTAAAAAATACAGGTAAATGGTCAAAGCTACCGAAGTAGAAGGAATACATTAATGTAAAGCAATATTATATCTATTCGAGTCATTGAGATACTGCATTTTATTAGCACTATGCTCTATACTCTTAGTAAAGGATGGTACACCATTGCTTGGATTTGTCTTAGGGTTAGTGGAAGCTTAATAGCTGTTGTCTAGGATGTATATAAAATAGGAAAAGAAGAGTTAAATAATTTCTGCAATGCCTAAGGTCTACGGTAGGATCTATCGCCGAACTCGATCCTTTGCTTTTAGGTCTATACTTTGAACCCGACCCAACGCCAGAGAAAAAGATAGCTTTCTTAGAGCCACCACCCAGGATGAGTGAGGACTTAGAGTTAGTTGTCTTGAGAACTCGTCTGCTTTGAACTTGTCAGAAGTCCTAGTAAAGAAGGTCTTGGAGCATAGTGGATGAAAGCTAGGGCCAAGTAGCAGAATAGTACAACGACAAGAAGTATATCCTCCAACGCATTTCCTAGAACCCTCTCCTCCCCATCCTTCCAAACTGTCAGGGTCAACTCACCCGACTTCCTCCCTCCCAACGCAACACTCCCCCGCAAAACCCCCATTATTCCACTCAACCAACTACACGCCATCACCCCTATCCTCGCCCTTATTTCTCAAACTAGCCCTCAAGTTCTCCTTCGCGGCATTTGTCTTAAACTCGTCTCTGACCTTGACAAACACAGCGGCCTTATTAGCGAGCACACTCTTAGCAGCCACGAACATATACGGCAAATGCCTCAAGTCGAGCTTAAGCGGCATCTCTTGAGGCGAGTCCTCAGCCGAGCGCGTCAGGCGGTAGAAATCATCTGGGAAATCACGGTGAAGTTGGAAGAACCAGCCCATCCCTGTTTGACCTTCGGCCATCTGCACGGCATCTAGGATGGGCTTCTGTAGTTCCGTCTCTACAATCTTTCGCAGTGCTTCGCCCCCCTCCCGCGCGATGTACCGCACCTAGAAGACCACGTCGGAGATGGTGTGGTAATCAAACTGCTGGAATTTATCCGGGAGTATGAGACGCCAGGTTGAGATTGCTCCCGCATACTCGAAAGGGAGCTTGCGCTCGTCGCGGAAGTTGAGTTCGAAGAGGCCGTGGTCGGCTATCCCGGTGCTTGTACAGATGGAATCGAACTGCTTAAAGCCGTCGCGGAAGCGGATGTCGTTGTCTCGACGGGTATATTTGTCCTTTGCGAGGGCGTTGATGCGTGTTGAGCTTCGAATCAGGGAGAGAGTTGCGCTAACGGATGTGTAGGGTCCTACGACGGCGGGGATAGTGATCCCTACTGACTTCAGACGTCGCATGTAGTGGCCTGGGTAGCTGGTGTCGAAGACTGCTTCTGAGAATCTGAATGTGCATTCTCCGACTGTACGGAGTTGCATGAGGGCGAGGGGGTCAATCTGAGCTAGAGAGATGTTCTGGGTAATCTCATATTCCCGTTTGTTCTGCTCGATGTATGCTGATCCCAGTCGTAGGAGGTCTTGATGAAGATGATCGCCTGCCAGCAGGCCCTTCTTTAAACTGTCCCAAGTCCCAAACCGGACGAGATTCGCCGGGTCAGCGCCAACTTCCTGGATGAAAGCTCTCTCAGCAAGCTTCGCAGCATCATATGCCAGCTAGTAGCTCTGGAAATAAGCAGAAGTAAGTTGAGAGATCATCCAATCGTAGAGCTCGGTATTCGTGAACTTGCTATGCATCAAATCGTTCACTTTCTTGGTATTCTCGAGCTGTCGTCTGTGATTGTCAAGTTCTTTCTTGGCGCTTTCGTAACGGATATTTACGCCGTTTAGCTGCGTGTTGATCTGGGCGATCTCTTTTGTCGCAAGATTGGCCTGATGGTCCCAATCCTCTTTCCGTTGACCAAAGCTTCCCATTTGGCCGACCATGCTGCTTGTGTGTTTGATAAGTCCCCCCAGTTTGCCCATGAATTCACCGAACTTCGACGCTGATCTCGCAATTCCAGGTCCTCCGATGGTAATACCAATACTCGTGGGAGCTCCTAGTTTCGCATCTACATGGCATTACTTTCGAACAGTTACAAATTTTCAAGGGGCCAAATTACCAGGAATGAGATGCAAAACAGCAGATAGTGGCTGCGATCCACTTTCCAAAAGATCTAGTACTGTACTTGCCAATTCCAAGCCCATATGAATTTCTTCCTTGGTATCCATTAAGTCTCTATCCATAAAATAATCTTTCCTGGCTTTCACAACATCCAATCCTTTCTCTAGAGCGGCGTAGGCGTACTTCGTCTCTACAACCGCAGCTTCTTAACAACAGTTACTCTATCGAGAATGTCAATTTCATTTTCAGTCTGCAGACGAGACAATGCGTTCATGTCTTTCTTCTCGAGCGCTTCGAGGAAACTCCTTCCGAATTCTTTAACTTGCGCAACCAGCTCGATAGCTTAGGTTGAGAGAGTTGGGTAGCGATACTGGGACAAGGCCACATTCACGTCGTTCATGGCGCTGCTCACATCTACGCCAGAAGCCGCAGCTCGAACCAGCGCCGCAGGGTCAAGCGGAGGCTCAAAAAGTGCTAATTCTCGAATAACGCCTTGCAGGTTCATACAGTTTCTAATCTTGAATAGTCTATCCGCCACTTTGTCCCAGTATCCTACCAGCTTCGGGTTGTTCGGGACACAGAAGTAGAGCATAGACGGAGCTGCCACCTGGTACTGGCTTCCCACAGATATTCGCACGTCAGTGACCTCCTTCGTATTTGCTGCAGACACCATTTTTTCAATCTGGGCGAGAGAGTTCCCTATCTCATCTAATGAATCCGCAATGGAATCAAATGTCTGGACTTTAGGGATGGCCCTCCTCGGGATTTGCTCAGGGCGGTCACCAAGGATCTCTGCAGCCAGCACGTAAAGTTGTGTAGCCTCATTAATAGCCTCGATCGAGTCTTGTCGAAAGAGCTGATCACCCTACGCAATCAGGTTATCCAGGTATTTCATGACTATCCATTTCTGGAAAGAGGTAGTGCGAGCTCTTGCAACAGGGAATGGGTTGAAAGGATTCTTTCTCCATCTATCAACATCGGTTTCCAATTTCTTCACAATCTTCAATTCCTCCGCCGTCAGAGTGACGCCAGCTCCACCTTTCGCCAGATAAAGCAAAATATTTGGCAGAGTTTCGTTGGTATACGTTTTCTTACCCGTGAGATAGAAGTACCCCATTTGCCAGAATCTATTCGGAGAGTCTAATGATGAGGTGTCGGTGGGGTCGAAGATATAGTGGTGCCATTTTTGAGCTTCTCTAAATTGCTGATTGGCACTAAGTTGGCCAGCAATCGCTATAGGAATATGGCAAAACAATTCCCAATTGTAAAGATAATGTATGCTATCCCTAAGGAAATCAATATTTTCGACAGGGTAATCTGACGTGTCGAAGTATTTTTCCATAGGCTTATATGTGCTAGTGAAATTGCACCTGGTGGATAATTGTAGCGGTCTTTGATAGAGGCCATCTAAGCTATCTCGATTCAGAGCGTAGATGAAGTCAGTGACAAATGGATGATATAGAGTCGAGAGCTCATAGTACGGCAAAGTAGCTAGGCGCACTGAGTCGATTGGGATCCTCATGTTTGAGCCAATAATACCTTTAAAGATATCTTTAGTATTGAGCCAACGTCTTGAGTTGAGAATCGTCTGTGCTGAGCCTAGCGAAAGCGAGGGACTAGGTGCAACAAGTGTTCTGGTCCCACCAGACAGAGATGGAAGCTTTGCGAGCGCGTCGCCTTGAAGGTTTGGTAAAAGATCGCCAGCATAGGTCCCACTGTGAATGAATTTGGGAAACCTAGCATCTGCAGGTCGTGGGAGACCTTTTCGCAGGATGGGTATTTGTGGTTCAGTAAGATAACGGTCTATCATGCCGCCTTCCAGGAATCCTGGGTGTATTCTATCTGGGAAAGGCAAGACACGATTTGGAAAGTTGAAAATTGTCCTCCTACGAGTCTCGACGAAGAATGTTTTCTGGTCGTGTTGGTAAAAGAAAGATGAGTCGTTGGAAGGATTGAAAGTCTGCGGGGAATAAACCAGAGTAAACTCGTCCCCTGGATTATTCTGAATGGCGTTAAGATCTGGTGCAAAGAATACTGCTTTGGCTGTTCCCTTGAACGTCATAATATACTCTCGTGTCCCTCGTGGCACTGTTATTTGAGGTCTAATCAATGGAATGAGGTTGAACTGCGCTTGAAGGGGAATACCAAATCCAAAAGGAGTAGTCGGGAACGTCACCCACGGAACATAGCCTCAGCTTGATACAACTCTCACAACTCCTTTCAAGTCTCGAAAGACGAATTTTCCTTGCTTAGCTGGACTATGAGTTGAATGTATGCACAAGATTGTGAGGGAGTTATCGTCTTCGTCAATCGAAATACGGAAAGTGTATCAATTATTGAAATCGTCAGCAATATTGGGACTAGCATCCGATTTTGAGAGTACCACTACCTTGTCCGTGATTTGTTTCGGTGTCCAATTGCCGACTCTCAATTCGCTCCAACCAAGTGAAACATCGACAAAGGTAGGAGAGGCAGGAATGCTGTCCTCAGGTTTGGGTATTTTTATAGAATCCTGCGAAGGTTGCCTATTGGTGAATATACCCCAGAAGAGATGCAATCGCCGATTCCAAACAACGGGGATCAAATGTTCTCCTTGCACATCGACATTGAGTTGCTCCCAAGGCGTCCATATTGAGCTGTCTAGCCTCTTCGCATAGAAATATCTCCACGGTACACTACGGGTCCGTGTAAAAACGTGGAGGATGTCAACAACTGTGCCGGCGCCTTGAATTCCCTCCTTCTGGTGGTAGCACGTAAGAATATACAAGTGGGAGATAATGTCGAGATTGTCTATGTAGCTCATAATTGCCAGCTCGGCAGTCTCTTTTGTAACGGTGTTCTGGAGGAGTTGGTTCTCAAAATCATTAAAAAAAGGCGTCCTATCATCACGAAATGGTGACTCGAGGTAGTTCTTGGGATAGCAGTAGATTTCCCAGTTTGCAGTTGTCAATAAGATTGACTTGAGATAAGAATTCTATTCGTCCTAGCCGTCGTCTACTTCATTATTTGCCTCGACCTCAAGCTCCAAGTTTAGAAGACAGCGCTAAACAAATATTTAAACCGATCCAATTGCTTGTTTAATTCGGGAACTAAAAGCACAAGGATTTTGTTCCACATCCACAAGAAAGAATTCGTAGACGTTGGAAGGTGTGCGCCAAGTCCTACGTTGGTTTCGGTCAGGGTGAGTTAGTATGTAGGATACTAGAGAGCTTCGTTGCTTTTCGCGTAGGATATTTTGCAGAGGGCGAGCAACTGTATTCCACGTATCCTGGTCGTATTTTGATTTCACAGCTTGCCTAGATAGACGTGTTTCTTTCTCGGTGACGACCTCGCTGGCCAGAGACAATGCATTGGGAACAGAGCAACCGATCTTCTTCGTTAATCTAATAGCAAAGGAAAGTTTGGCCATGGCAATCTCATTGAGGTAGGACCTCGGAAACTCAAGACTAAGAGCAGTAGTACCCTTTAGTGACTTCAAAGCTTCTAGGTCCTAGGTTGCTATCTTAGCGACTTGCTCGAGAAAGTCGTCCTTAGTTGTGTCCAAGGAACGCGCCGCAGTCTAAATGTAATTTAGCAGATCTCTGCCCTTTAATATCGAATCTCGCAGCTAGAACACTGCTACAAGAGGCTCCTATGCAGGGAAGCTTGCGCTTGCTAAAGTGGAGTGAATAGGGAGAGTTTCAAGGTCAAGCCACCTATTTGACTGTTCCCTGTACTTAAAAATCCATCTCAATTCAACGAGTCCAATTTTGAATCCAGAAACTACTATCCCGACTTTTTTTTAGTATTCTAAAGGCTTGAAATTGAGCTGTAAACCTCGCCGGAGCGATAGCAATGAGCTTGTTACTTGCTGAGCAGGAAACATCCCTGAAAACGGTACTAATAGGGCTCCCCGACCTAGAGCTGGACTGAGTTTTTGTTTGACAGCTTGATTACTTAATGTATCCAGAAGCTGCGGAATCAACTTCTTAAGAACTCTTAAGAACCGTTGTAGAATATCCGGAGTGCTCGTTGTATCTAATAGGAAATCGATGTCAGAAGAATCTAGAAATCCATCTCCTGGCAAGATCGTTTGATTCAATGTTTTGTCATATAGGTCACTAGCAGCCTTTGTATAGATTGCATTAGTAACTCTAGCAATTAGAACTAAAAGCGCGACCTCAAGCAGAAGATTCTACAAAACAGGCGACCTAATGCGGTATGATCCCAATGGTAACCTAGAGTATATCGGTCGAAAAGATACTCAGATCAAGCTTAATAGATAGCGTATCGAATTAAGAGAGGTGGAATTCCAGATCAAGAAAGGAATGTCCTATCTAGTACCAGTAGCCGTAGAACTCTGTAGCCTGCAAGAGGATGGTGCACGAGCTGCGACATTGCTCGTAGTATTCCTTCTTCTCAGAAAGGACATAAATGGTAAGCATAGGCCGAATGCGATGGCTTATATTTTGAAAAGTAACGAGGCAAAGCTTCTCTAGGTTCTTCCTTCGTTTATGATCCCATCAAAATATATCTCCCTTGAAGAATTTCCTAAGATAATGTCTAGAAAGCTTAACAGAAGAGTCTTACGACAGATGGTTACTTCACTTCATGAAGATCAACTTTTGGAGACGGGAGCATTGCCAAAGCGAGAAACAGAAACCGATATCCAGCGAAGAATAAAACAATTATAGCACAAAGTCTTAAACGTTCCCGAGGACAAGATATTCCTAGATACAGCCTTCTAAGCCCTCGGTAGAGACTCGATATCTGCTATATAAGTTGTCGCTAGATGCCGCTCGGAGGGTATCTACTTCACAGTCCAGTCACTATTGCAACTTAAAACCATAGGTGCACTAAGTACCGGTTTGGAAACAAGTATTGCTTCCACGTCTAATGAGGAAGAAGAAATTACTGATGTACCATTTCCTTTGTCTCCCATTCAAAATTTACATCTGAGCGTGGATCTAGCAGCTCCAGATCAGTTCAATCTTTCTTTCTTGCTTGAGGTTACAAGGCCAATCACAGAAGACTCGATTCGAAAAGGGTTGGATGCTGTTGTGCAGAAACATCCCATACTAAGAGCACGATTCATCGAAACGTCTCTCGCGTAGTTCCAGGTGATCCCAGAAAGAGAAGATGATGATGAACCATATATCCTTACCTGTTATAAGGCCAGCGGAATGGATGATGTTGTCGCCATTTACCAAGGGACGCAATCGAATCTCAACATAAGGGAAGGCCTATTGCTAGCTGCCAATCTAATTCAGATCGACAACAAATAATTTTTGTTCTTAACAGCTCATCATCTGGTAGTCGACTTTGTATCTTAGAGAATAATCCTAGGCGACCTTGAAGAGTTCCTGAACTCGACTAAATTATCCGGTCCATCGTCATTATCAAATCCGCGCTGGCTTGAGTTGCTACGAGAGCGAGTTGAAGCTATGGCGGAGGCATGCCCTCCACCAGTCGAAGCAATTCCTGTGACCCATCAGGAATTTTGGGGGCTTAATGACTGTCCCAACCTTCAGCAAGATGTTGTAACTTACTAATTCGAGATCGAAGAAGAGCTCACCTTGCAGATTCTAGCGAACTGTAGCAACGTCATGGAGGCAGAGCTCGTCGAGGTTTTCATGGCCGCTGCAATTTCTAGTTTTCAGCTCATTTTTACCGACCGAAGTGCGCCCAACTTTTTCATGGAAGGCCATGGCAGAGAGCCATGGGATGCTAGGCTTGATATTTCTTCCACCGTAGGATGGTTTGCGACTTTCATGCCTATAATCCTCGTAGATTCGGCGACTAACTTTAGCAACGTGCTGGAGCAAGTCAAAGGTGTAGATCAATCTGGTGATGATCATGGCCTTCTCAACTTCTCGTCAATATTCACTCTTCCATCGCGCGAGAAGGAAAGAGTTGCCTACCAAAATATGGAAATTGCTTTCATTTATGCAGGTAGATATTAACAGCTCGAACGAAAGGATGCCCTATTCCGCGAGGCACCTGAGTCTGCAGTTGCCAGTTTAGCTGGATTTTCTCCTAAACTACAGCGATTCTCCTTGATCGATGTCTTTGTTGCCGTGGATTACGGTAAACTCATGTGGTCCGGCTCTCTCCGGACTTGGCATCGTCATATGCGAAGTGTTAGCGTACTCACGAACATGACATGATGCTATCCGTATACCCTCATCACCAACAATCATGTAACCACGGGCAACAGGATGTTATTTTGGTCACCAATCACAATCATGTGGCTAAGACGACTGGAGTTACGGCGGCGATCTGGGTTCAAGGAGGAGTTGTTCCTCATGGTTCATCCGTACTAGATTCTCACTAATTTCTTCCAGACCACCAAAACCTTTTTGACTTCCTTCCTCATACCCACATCCTCGACTTACTCATTGTCTGCTGACAACCTACGATCACCCGTTGCTCCTGCTATATCTGCTACTCTAGTGTACCGTGATTATGTCGACAACCCACCTCTGCCGCCGTCATAGACGTTGCTAAACGTACAATAGCTTCCGTATACATTCCCCCGAAGCTTCTCCAGCTCTGACACCAGGTGCTACCTCGTTATACGCCTCCAACAGCTAGTGCTCATCGGACAGGCCGGGCGACATAACTCATTATGATACTGGTCTTGGGGTGTACGGAATTACGAGTGATGGAGATTCCCCGAACGTGGTGGCCCTCCCCCTATAGCATGATGGGCCCTAAATCTAACGACAACACATATTGCAACAAGGCGATCACGGTCACTTGCATTACGACTGGCAAGACAACTTCAGCTATTGTGGTAGACAAGTGCATGGGGTGCGATGGCATCTCCATCGATCTCTCCAACGCAGCCTTCCTCGACCTTGGCGATCTTGCCGTGGGCCGTACTAGAGCCGCTGGAAACTCTGTAGTCGAATGTTTCCTCTGTGTCGGTGGACCTGCGTCCCTGCTCCGAAGAGTTGGTTGGAATCCTATAGGCACGGCCTTCTAGGAATTTAATGTCTAGGTACTAGACACAGTTACCTGAGATAATAGGAGGAAATGCACCAACTCCGAGTTGGTTGCTGCTGGATTTTGGTGTATGGGCCCTGTACAAGACGCCGACGCCCTGTTGCATTTAGTCTTGCTAGAGACAGTCACCGTATCATCCGCAACTTTGCGAGCAGGGGCAGCGACCACCACCCTGAAGACTGCCGACCCTGGGCCCCTCCTCAAGAATATACAGAAACAATCCTAGATGGTCTGTTTTAGAGTATAGAAGGCATCGATATCACCACGAGGGATATTACGGATCTGATGACTTTACTACGTTACATCTAGTAAACCGAAGCAGAGCACTGAGACCTCGCCAGCGCCCGCGGTCTGCGAGTAGAAGCGAAAGAAGTCAGGTGCGTTTTGGGACAAGAGAGGATCAATGGATAGCATGGCCATTGAGTCAGGCGCGTCGCTCTTTGGTATAAGGATCTTCCCCACCACAGTAAGTTTCTGAGCAACGACTCTCTCCTCCAGTGGCATTCTATCACTTCTCGGTCCAGAAGCTGACTTGTTGTCGGAAGCACGCACCAAAGCCAGCTCTAAAGCTCCGCTTGCTTGGCCAAGAGATGAGGCCTCCGGGTGTAACGCCATCTTTGAGAGTTTCCTCCTGGAAGACGTCGAGCGCTTAATGTATGGCTGAAGACCCACAGGCATTTCACCTTGCAACTTTCCTAGACCTGTATCTGTAACTGGCGGTCCACTGGATGTAGTCTTCATTGTAGTCAGCTGCGGCGGTTGTGTATGTTCGGCACGGCTGGTGTCATTGAGCAAATCTATAATTGGCAGTCGCTTGATTGCGGATGATATTGCAGCAGAGATGTTGTCGCTTTGAGGCTGCCCCGACGGAGGGCAGGTGCCCATAGGCAGTTCTTGATGTGTAACTATACTTGGTTGCGGTGGCAACGGCTTGGTTGTATTTGTGAAAACTATCTCCTTCAATGTTGTTGAGCGATTCTAGCATTCCCTACGTCCTTCACCTGGCTTCTCAAGGGTCGACAGCACTTCAAGGGCTTTAAAAGTCGTCTCTTGGTTGCTTGAGGGGCCCTTCAAACCTTCGCAGGGCAGTGGAAGAGCAGTGGAAGAGAATGATCGATTTGAGGGGAGTCCATTAATGTCTTAGTATACGACGGAGTAGGGCTGTAGTTCTACTTCGGGACGGTTGGAGAGCTCCTTATGGACGTCTGGTCGATACGGGAGGGATTTGGCTCGGTGTCTACGTAGGTTCAAAGTTCTGTTGCGGATGTTTCACATTGGCCTATAGATAGTTTGTGAGTCAAACGAGCGTAGAATGTTCTGGATTTTGCGGGTAACAGACCTACGATAATGTATGCTCCAGCAGAGGAATTGACGATGGAAGGTGTGGAAGGTATAGAAGGCCCAGCTTCAGCAGCATCCTAGGAGCTCGAGCTTCCGGCACGGCCCTTCCCACAAGTGTGTATTTCACTATCTCTGATATCATTGCCTTGGGCGTAATCTCTACGATATTTCTTCATGGCTCTGTTGCCACTGTATCAAAATAAGTCTCCATGATAGTTTAGGATGCTAACCTTTTGTGCACCACCAGCTTCTGCACGCTGTACGGCTATAACTTTCTGGAGGACATTGAGACGGACTTGTTCCATCTCTTTCTCAGAATGCTTGCGTACCCGCCCGACAGGAGCGCTAGCCAAATTACAGAACTCAACATCTCGACGCGCGTTAGATTGGGTCCAAGGTCGTATGATGAGCTGTGGACATTCTGGCTCGAACTTCTGGATACTAGGCATTACGGTGTTGCTACGCGATGTCAAACAGAGACACAAGCCGAGACAGAGGGTCTTACGATTTAATAGACGCCTTGGTTAATCTACAAAGGCGATTGCTGTTTAAGCTGAAAGAATATAGTGAAGATATACGGCAAACGAATTGTCCTGATCATTCTAAGGGAGGTACAATTCGAGGTAAGCTTCATCTTAAATATTCCTTTCGCAACTGCCCCCGAATGGATGTTGTTAATTGCAACTCGTTCTTGGATTTCTTGGGCATCTTGGACAACTCTAGTAGTTGTTATTTTAGATTCAGTATCTAGGATTACTCGAAGAAGTGAAAAAAAGTGTAAGTAGAGAGGGAACCAGGAAGGACGCTACCACCCACACAAATCAGCTCAGAAGGTTCGTTAGCGCCACGTTCGAGCTCTGTGCATGGGTTGCAGCCAACGGGAATGGCTTGATAAGCGTAGCAACGAATAGAAATTAGCTATAGGTAGAGATATTCAGTGTGGCTGTGAATAGGAACCACGATTGTCAATTAAAATATACATGGCGATCACTTGGCATATGTGTAAGAGGATTCCTTGTCCCTACTCTCCCCCCCCCCTAAATAAACCCTATTTCAAGTATAAAAAAGCTCAAGAAATATATCGTCTGAGAGGAATTCTTGTTGGATGCAGGTTTCTATTCTAGTTCTCTTCCAAGTGGAAGATTCGAATGGGGGAAATGGCTCCTATGTGAAATCGTAAACTACTTTCTTTATACGTACCCATCCCCTGCACAAAATGCCACTAGCAATGCCCTGCGTGAGTACTGCAAGGCACAGCTCCGCAGATCCCGGAAATGGTTGGCTGCGACGATATACCCCAAGTCATTGTGATCTCACCCATCCAGTGAACAGGGACATCAGTCAGGATGAACTCACATTCTCCGTCGGCCCTTTTCCAAATCGCACCTCACTCCAAAGCCTGGGTCATCTTCAAGTGGCTTCTTTACGTCAGCCAGTTTTTGATTGTGAAAGGCATGAGGTTGCTCAGGGAGCGATATATCTACCACCTTGAGTGCTATTTCGGGTCCATTATGCCTGTCTTCCACTTCTAGCTGCCCCTGCGGTTCTTCAGGAATCGTCGGGAGCCTGGTTTTATTCTAGTAGCCTCTCATCCACTCGCCGGGCTCCAACACGTTCGACCGCCGTTGGCTATCTTTGTTAGTTAATACGGAGGGGAAAGCGGGTTGAGCGTCTTTGGCAGAGGATATGCGACCATGGTGCTCATTATCTGCATCCTCTAGGAGAGTTGACAGCAGTTTACCGATTGCGGAATCATTGTGAGAGTCCGGGCTAAATCGGAAGATGTTCTCGCTGTCGTCACCACTTCCCAGGAGGTTCCAATCGCCGTCTGGAATGTCGCCAGATGGTGATAGCAGCCTGTCTTTCCACTCGTTGTAATAATCGCCAGTATCTTTCCTCTCAATTTTTATGCCAATAGGTCTTCTTTCCTCTTTCTGGGACATTATTTGATCGTGAAACTCACAGGGCGCCTTAAGAGGAGAAGTGACAGTTCTGACTGAAGTCGACCTAGGGTAATTTATAGCTCTTTTCCGAAGAAGATCCATCCATTTTTCAAATTCTAAGACCTTATTTGTCAGTGTGAATAACTCGAAGTCTACGTCCGAGCCCCTAATTCCCGACTCCCCGCAAACTCCCCGCAATTCATTCCATTCTTTGGTGCTGGCCTGGCCCAGGGAGAGTTGCACCGCTCCGTCGGTGATCAAAGGAGCCGGTTCTCCTGGTCCCCAAGGGAGACTCCGGCAGAGAGACTCGACCGACTCGAGGGAGACAGGTTTATCGCACGACATGTTGACACCTCCGATAACATTGGGTGTGATAGCAGCCTAGGATGGCGATATTACCTTTGATGCGTTGGAGGAGGCATCCTGGTGTGCCTCTTTTGTAGCACCAAAGTTGGGCGCGAGCAATCCATCTCCGTTGGTGCCATCACAAGAGTCCTCGCCTTCCCACTTGAAGATATCAGGAAGGAGTGTGACAAGCCAAGTCTTCTCGTAGCGATTGAAAGCCTTCGAAAGCGTCACGTAGTTGTAAAACATAAACCGCTCGTCGATCCTAGGGATGTCGAAAGTGTTCTGCAGCGCAGCACCATGGGAGCGGCACAAAGACGAAATGTGCTCGAATATCATCGCCTAATAGTTCAGTTTCCGGGCCTTGTTTTTGCGTATAGCAGAGAACAGGTCTGCTCTCTGGGAATAGTTCTCAGCGTTTCTTTCTTCCGACTTTTCAGATCTCATGCTTTCTACACATCGCTGATGGACAACCCCGCAAAGGACGTCTTGGATTCCGAGGCTCAAGATTGCCCGAGTATGGTTGCTTTCAATGAGATCTACGGCTGCCTTTGCATGTGTTTTGTCTTCGTAAAGCCTTGTCGCACATTGAAGTAAAGGGAAGCCTCTATAGCAGCTCATCCCGAGATGTGCATCCCGAAATGCGCTCACAAGGGTTTGCAGCAAATCCTCTCCTTCTTGCTTCAGCATTGTTGGAGCCGTGAAGTGTAATGGTGGCTATTGTTACCAGCTAGGCTCACTTATGAAAATGATTTCCAAATATTTATTCACCTACGTTGTGGTAGAAGACGACTGAGCGCCGGCAAAATTTGGCTGCCAAAGGTTCATAGTGGAAGGTGGAGTGGGCTTTTAGGGGCCAGATTTGGAATTTCGCTTATGGATACAATTCCGGTAAGGGGGTCAATATTGGAGTTTGCCAGAAACGTCGTATAATCACTTGACATACAACACCCAAATGGCTCTGATGACTTCTCTAAAGCTCCAATTTCCGCTCTTCATCTTTGAATGCCGATTGGGACAGAAATGTGTGATGCAAGTAGGTGAAGATGCGACTCTATTACATCCCTTTATACTATACCATCATCAATCTCCCATTGAATAATGCCCATTCTCTGCCGTCTCTAGAATCTTTCCCAAAAACGGAATGAACCAAAAACAACTCTAATCGAAATCAAGAAGGATAGATTAGTCTAGGTATCTGAGCCGAACCATACGCCGCTTTTGGAGCAGTCAAGGATGTGGGGGCAATTAACAGCATGGACATATGAAGCCAACTATGACTGCAACACTAGCCACTAGCAATAATGGCTATTTTGTTGGGCATATAAACAGCTTTCCACCTACCGCCTTTTCTCTTTATATATCTGCACACGTCAGACGCACCCAACTCACTAACCACAAACAATCAACATGTGCGGCATCATCATTTTCGACGGCGAAGAATCCGTAGACCGATACTAGGAATGGAAGATGGCAGCAAGAGAAAAGAGGAGGAAGCTTCTCTAAAAAGTTCTGCCGGGCCTTCGACCTGGGGTCAAAAAAGACAAGCCTAGAGCACTAGAGCAAGCGGATCAGAATCCGAAGCAGGGCACACCACCACGTTATACATCTACAACATCTCCATTGCCCTCCAGGGAAGTGATGAGGTGAATGGTAAATGATGAATGGTGAAGAACCTCTTGGCGAGAAGGGATAGATTTAAGTTGCATATTTAGGGGATTTAGGCACTTAGCTGAGGACATCTGCGAGATATAAGAAATTTGCCAAACACTCAGTAGCCCGCTTTATAGGTTTAGATGCACCCGTGACTGGTTCCGGCTTTCCGATGGTATCATTTGCTTACTAGAAGGCGACTACGAGTTGACGTCGCAGAATCTTTGTATATCGTAAGACTCTTTAATTGTCTCTAAGTCACACCACTAAAATCAACTTTATATAGACCACCAACCCTACAGCAAGCAGAGTCTACAGTACAGGTAGTGCCAAAAGCTTAACTCTGTTAATCCCCGGCCCACCAGTAGGTGTCGTCACTCATGATCCACTCGTGCCTTTTAGCTAAATACCACCAAAATTCAACTAATGGTTCCCGAACTCCCTTCTGTTTTACTTAGTAGGCAATGGATTCAATATATCAATCTATTGAGTGACTTTGAAAATCACAAGTACTATATCCCAGGCCTCTGTAGAAATATAATCCATGGGAACATGCTGTGCGTCAAGATTCACAACAACGGGAGCAGGTCTGCCAGTGGTGTGGTTGAGTCAATATCGGGCAATAGATACAAAATTTTAAACTAGTCATAAGACGCTATCCTGGAAACTAGATTACTCCCGAGATCTTTCCTCCTGGAAGCCACAATAGTCCCATGAGCCCACAGGCTTCCAGGAACCTTTCTCCTAGGATCCACCAGTATCCTGGGAACCTTGCTCCCAGGATCCCTCCTACCCCTAGAAGCAAATGGGTTCCTAGAATCATCAGGCCGATACAGGCCTAGTATTTATACAGTAGATAAAGAGGCTAGTATAAACGGAGGGAGAATTCACAACCATCCCCATACTTCTCTAGTTGGTCTACAATAGCTGGATCTGCAGCTGTGGAGCGGTTGGATTTAATTTCCTAACATTTCACATGTTGAACAGCAAGACGAACAGCTCCGGTGCTTCGTCTGCTTGAATCGTTGCCCATGACAAGTTTAGCGAGGCCAATTACTGCCAAAAAAAATTCCCTTCAAATGGCTGAGTGAAATCATGGTGCTTTATTCAAAAAATAAGGGGGAAAGTCATCCTACTACAGGCAAGTTGGTTAACGCGCATGGAACGGAGGGTTCAACGATGTAAGCATTACATTCCAACTAATGCTGCATACATGGACAGGATCCAGAATCGTGAAGCTGCGGGAGTGGTGTGGCAGCAGAGTAGCTGCTTGCTCAAAGAATGCAAGAGTGTGACTGCAAAACTGGCTGCTTGCCAGAAGTGGAGGTTAGTAGTCAGAAGCGGAGCTCGAAAACTTGAAGAATATCCCCTTGTTTGGATCAAGTTTGCAGAGAGCGCTTGTATTGACACTGGTGCTCCTAAGTGGCTGCCATCAGCGAGTTGGCGCTTTTGGTGTCTGTCTATCTCAAGCGGGTATTGAAATGAATGTTATGCTAGTGGTAAGTAACTACCGTTGTTCCAGCGAATGATCTCGCCATACCAGCGAGGGCGAATATACCATTTAAAGTCAACGCATAAAATGCACAGTCCTGTTTAGGGTCGCTTTTAGAGCCAGGTGCCACTTGCAGAAATCAGTTACTCATGCTTTATTATGGGTTCTATTCTCACCCTCTGCCCTTGAGCCAGCGTCCCCGCCCCGTTATCCTCAGACACACCACAAAAATACAATATGGCAGCAGTCCCTCCAACTCCCAAGATAATGCCGACTCATCGCACTACAATCTTCCCTCTAATAGGGGCCCTATTACCCACAAATACTCCCAATCTATATTTTGCTCTTCCCTCCTTCGTCCGCATCAGTGGCCGCCGCACGACAGTCAGCCCAAAGTATGATCTTATCGAGCTTCCAGATTCTTTCTGTCTTCATGGTGAGCTAGCAGGTGTACAGCAGGACGTAATTGAGATCGAATTCACCGATCCCCAGACCATGACCATTCGGGGCCACTCTGAGCGTTTTGGTGTTCCACCTATGGGACTTGTTAAAGGAGCTATGACTAGGAGCGCTACTACTAAGGATAGCAAGATATCCAGTCTACACGAAACAGTCGAAGATGAACGTGCCACACACAAAGAGACTTGCACCGCTACTCTTCAACCGCCGCAAGCCAAAGAGAAATGCTGGCTTTCTGAGCGTTCTGTTGGAGAGTTCAGTCGATCTTTCAAATTCCATGTTCGCGTCGACCAAGACCGCGTTCAGGCTTCAATGAAGAACGGTCTCCTTAGCATCGTGGTCCCAAAAGCTGAGAAGGGTGTGAACTACAAGATCACCATTTCCTAAACTTTGATCACTTAAAAGCAACCACCTTAGCGTGATTGGACTGAAGAAGCAAAAGCTGATTGAGACGGTCGTCCGAATTTGGTTAATAGTACAAAAGACAAGAAAGCAGTAACTAAGTTTCTGAGTCAAAATTGGCCGCGCCATTTATGGCCGTTAAGGAGGAAAAGCCTCTTTTACTTCTACATTTATTCACTAGTCATACCATATCAGAAACTCAACACTTTCATAGAAGACTGATCAATTGAAACCAGTACAAAGTGACAATATCACATCCTCGTCTCCGTTATTTACCCTGGAAAAGACGATCGAGCACACCGCGATTGAGGATACCGTGATCGATATGTTATATGAATTAAGATCGCATTCACGCCAACGCAAGATGCAGCTTCTAGAAACATACAGTTTACTAGACAGGCTTCAAGCCAAAAGAGCTACCTATCGCTTCCCCCTATTATCATGGCGCCAGTTGCCTACTTGGCAACGCGACAATGAATTCATACTCGCTAGCTATCGGCCTTCTTCTAGATCTTGCCGTCAATCCTTCAAGGGCCTAATATATATCCATAACGAATCTGTAAATATTTATACTCACCTTCTTGGCGCAATTATTTTTGCGGCTCTTCCATTCTATATGCAGAGCAAGGTCTATTCCCAGTATCCCAATACCGGACTAGGCGATATTGTCGTCTTCTTGATCTTCTTCCTAAGCGTCGCTATCTGCTTTCTTCTCTCGGCTTCCTTCCATATTATATCAAACTATAGCGCAACTATGTCAATCCTAAGTAACAACCTTGATTACTTGGGCATTGCAATTTTGATATAGGGATCGACTCTCCCTTCCGTCTACTACGGATTCTATTACAATGCAAAGCTCCAAAAGCTGTACTAGTTATTAATTACGATCCTGGCAACTTCATTCACCGCCGCTACTCTCTTCCACAGACTCCACAGATCAGCCCTCAGGTCGCTCAGGGCTGCTATTTACGCTGAGCTTGGACTTTCTGCAGCTTGCTTTATCATCCATAGCCTCGTACTTTATGGTTAAGATATGCAACATGCTAGAATGGGCCTAAATTGGATGGGACTGACAGCGAGCCTTAATTTAGTTGGTGCTATAGTTTATGCTACTAGAATACCGGAAAGATGGTACCCCCAGAGACACGAATTTTTGGGCAGTAGCCACCAAATACTCCATATCATAATTATAGTGGCTGGGTTAACACATTGGGTTGGTTTGCTTAGCGTATTTCATTATCTGCATGGGAATTTTTAAACTCTATGCTAGACGGCGGTGATGGTGGTATCAAAGCAAAGGAGAAAATCGCAGAATACTTCCTGGATTATGCTGCATCTATTGGAGACTATGCAGAAGGGGTAAGTTAGAATCAGCGATGAGTCTTTAGCTACTGTAATGTCACTTATATATTCTATATCTTTGGTTATTGACATTTGGGATTTGTAAAATAGAGGTCAAGGGAAGAAAGGGAAGTTAGTTCTATAGGGACTATTACTGTAATATAGTACTATGAAATTAAAGTAGGTTCGGCCGGTACCACGAAAGTTCCTTCGAATGGTTAGGGTTGGACGACCCCAAAGCATTCCTAGGAAAATCTGCGGCAGGATTTGATACCTTTTTAGAATATTCCATTAATGTAGTTGGTAAAAAAGGAAAGTGTCTGAGGGCATTTTAGTTAACAGGAATAAATGTTGAAGAGCAATAAGCTTAGATTGTGGAGAACAGCTTCTAGAGTTCAAATAGCCTAAGAGAGCAAACTATAGTACTGTACATAGATCATTTGATATCATCTTCTGAAGCATCATCCTCTGAAGCATCATCTTTTGAAGTATCATCTTCTGAAGATTGGTCATCGATGCTAAAGGGATTCTCAACATATGCAGTAATCGCACCAAAATACATCCTTAGCATGAACTAGTGACGTTCTTCGTCTTTAGTGTCTTTTCCATGATTGCACTTGTTGTTCGTACTATAAATCATTCTGCCAAAAAGAGAGTCGTCATTTGTCAGGTATGAGCGTGACCAGTTCAACAAAACTGAAATATACGCCCGGTGGATTCCACACTCTTTACAAGCCTGATATTCAGTCTTCTTGTCTAAGTTTTCTTTGAGCGTAGAGAACTTCGTGGTGGTAGATGCGCTTTGACCCCATCTCTGTGCCTACTATATGTTTCTTCGTAGGCTTTTCAATCCCTCTGCCCCTTTTTCTTTCTCGCCTATAGCTTCCCGCTTGTTCGAGTTTTTGTCCGTAGCGTGATGAGTGCTGAAGCCTGATTGGTTTACTTCTGCCGCGCACCTGGAGTCGGGGATAGTAAGTGATTCTACGGCTAATTCAGATTAGAGGATGTGGAAGATTTTGTTGGAATATTTGGGGAAAAGTATAGACGATAAGTATTGAAAGAAGAAGTTATGGTTGCAGTGGAAGTGAGGGGAAGGGGGTATATATAGATCTTAGGCAAGGCTTAGCTGCTGAGGCAATTTTGCTATTGGGCCTATGATCTTAAGATCTACTAGCCTTATATACATAGTGTCCGTAGAAACCATTGAACTGGAAGCTAGCCTCTGCCGAGAAATCCAGTCTCATAATTTAGGGAGGAGAACAACGGAATGTTACAATACCTTGCTTGCTCGTCAGCGATCAAGTCTCTTCACAACTACACCCAAGACGGCTTTCAAGATGCCCATGGCTATCTAGCCATCATGGGAGATGTTGATAATGAGACCGCCTCCACGGCAGTGGCCCCCGGAGGGCCAGCGGAGCATCACCTCGAATGAATCTTTGGAGAAGGATGAATACTGTTTGTGTTTCTTTCATAGGGGCAAGCCCCCAGACCCCCGGGGCTCGCTGCGTTCGATATAGGGAGGAGTGTAGAGAGATCCCATGCAGTAGTTGCTTACGGGGGATGATAGAGAATTAGGGGTACCGATTTACATCACTTGAGGGTGTATAGCTAGGGATGTGCATGGCTAGGGACCTGACGTGTGTCTGCAAAAGTACTTTTCGATGATCAATGATTGACTGCATTTATACTTTTTAGCAGTCCCTTCACTAGGTGAAGTTTTGATCCGCCTCATCGCTGATAGATGATTAAAGGCGGTAGGAATGATGTTGCTGTAGTTGTCTAGCTGCCTGCCGTGGTGGTGGTGTTGCCGCACTTAGCCGCCGGGCAGCTCTTAGATCGGTGGTGAAATTTAAATATATGTCACGTACACGCAACGGTGTGGAACTAGACGAACAATTATTAAATCCTATTCAAGGTCTCATTGTCTATTTCGTCTGTCCAAACGCCGAACTACGCTCCCCAAACAAACCTTCAGAATACCATCGCCAGTTAAGCCTACACCACCCTCGCTGGAGCTACTGCCACCAGTCCAGGTAACAGTATCAACAATATCCCTAACACCGCCCTCAACTATGTTGCTCAGCTCATCATCCAACTCCTCAAGTGCCTCCTTCGCGCCCTCCTCATTGCTCACCTAAAAGAACTGTACACCAACCTCGAATGGCGGCGCATCAAGCCTATCCAATTTCTTTGCTGCAGGCAGCAGTACTGACTCCACGTCATCTGAAGGGACGCCATCCGTGAGAACGATAAGATTCATTGGCTTGAATTCCTTGCCCTCCCCTATCGCCTTCTCTAACTTAGCTAAGTAAGGCCTCAAGATATTGTGCACGCGAATACAGATAGGAGTTCCTCCCTGTGGTCTAACGCGCTCGAAGATCTTAGTAATCGTAACAGCACGTTTGATGCCCCTGTATCCCGTAGCTGCAACACCCTCAGACGGTTCACCCGTATCTTTAGTCTTATGATTCAAGAAGTAGATGTCTATACCATCGGTGTCATGCTTGGTGACAATTAGGGTGATGGTAGCGAGCGCTTGTGAAACTTCGTGCTATGAGCGGCCGGCCATGGAGCCGGAGTCATCGACCAGGAGGACGGTGTCGAATATGCTGAGGAAGTAGTAGGGGTCTTCGCTTATGATTCCTGTAGTAATTAGTGCGGCTTGCTCATTTAAAGATGTAGCGAGCTCTAGTGGCTGCTGGGGCGTAAATATTGGGCCCGAATATGCAAGCGGGGGAGCGTTCGAGGGAACAGTGAAGGCGTTCATGCCTGGACGATCAGGGCGTTGGGTTGCTGGTGATGGGTTGGTGAGAGAGCTTGGGCTTCTTCGTGGTATTTCGCTGCTCTGGGGTAGAGGATTTAGGTCCACTGAGCCTCTGGATTTGGGTGCTGTTGGTGTATGATCAGATGTAGCTGAGGTAGTTGATCGTGCGGAAACGTTACTGCTCTTACGACCGAGTTTTCGTATTTTGCTGAATAGGGAACGTCCCTCAGATGCTTGCTCGGGTTTGAGAGTCCACGGTGATTCGGAAGCCATGGTACTTGAAATTACTTGGGTTGGCGAGGCTGTGGGTTATATTGTCACACAAGAAAGTTCTTAGATAGGTAAATGATTAGGATGAGATGTCTGTGAACTTTGGGCTTGACGGCATGTTCTGTAGAAGGCTAGCAAAAGAGCGTAATCGAAGACGTGGGGCTGATGGACGAAGTTAATTGCATGCACATGTTACGCAGAGCTTTCGTTCAGGGATCGATCAGGACAGCCACCCTCTCCGGCCGTTGTAGTAGAGAGTGGGCTTCAAATGGCTGCCTCCAGAAATGGCTCCCCAGAAATAGCCCCTCCATAAATGGCGCCTTATCAAGTCGCTCTTCCCAGCAAACGCGACTAGGGTCAAAAGTAGAAGCTAGGAATAAAAAAGGTAATTCTAAGGAATCCTAGCAGGTGCTAATGGCAGATACTGCTCAGGTGTGCGTCTAATCCAGCCTCATCCGGAACATCCTAAGTTCCCCTTGCTAGCCACAGAGGCATGGTCCAAGAATTACGAGATGACGAGTCAACGAACAAGTAATTTGAATCGCTCCGAGTGGAACAGAAAATGCAGAGAGAAATTATCAGAACATCTGAGTAAAGCCTACACTGCTTCGTTGCTCCTTTTTCTCTAACACAAGCTTTTAGATGATAGGTTAGGGATTATGATAGAGCCCTCTCAAGTACGACTCAAAACTAAACCCTAACCCCGACGACGTGTATGCTTGGAAGAGGTTAAGCGACAAAGAGCACTTGTTCTCCAAGAATATAAGCAATCACTCAATCGGTGCTCTAAAAGAGTTGGACTAGGAAGTTGGTCTGTCATTCGAAGCAGTTGGGAACGAAAAATCGCGCGAGCACGCTGCTGGAAGCGTAGCTATAACAGTACGCAAGATCGTATGTTTCTATTCGTACTTCAACTAACTTTAGAGTACGTACATTGCCCCAAAAGTGGTGTTAGCTTTAGTTCGAGAATTCATGAGCTACAAAACCGCTTAGAAATGCAGAGGGAACTCGAGCAATGGCAGAAACGAGCCGAATCGGAGGAAGAAATGAGACGGCAGGCTGAAATAAAGACAGACGAGCTGCAGAGAACTATAGAAGAGGCTTAGAAATATAGGGAAAGACTGGGAATTGATGTACAGGAGTGGAAATTACTAGCAGAGCAGTGTTAAGCTAGGACCACGAAATATAATCAGGCGATGAGAAAAGTCTTGGCCGATCTTGAAGAAGCGAGGCCTAAGCTTGACGGATGAATATTTCAGTGGATATAGTACTATAACAGATCAATTCGAGAGTAACTCTACAACTATAAATAAAAGATTAGGTGAATGAATGAGTGCACGAAACCAAATAAGCTAATACATTACGCCGACCCATCCTCCGAAAAGTCCTCTAGCTGTAAAGTAGAATTAGAAGGACGTTAATAGTTCGAATGATTGATTTTTGTAACTACTATCATAGGGATAATCCTCAACAAACTTTCCCTTCCTAACTGTCCTCTTCTGCTGGATTTTAGTAGTGTCGTCTGCAGCCTTCCTCTTTCTAGTTTGAGGAGCCATCTTCAAAATGACATATCGTAATTTTGATAGACTATCAAACTCCTTATCGCCGTGAAGCAATAAGGTCTATTAAAGAATTCGTATTCTCTAATTCCTTCTCCAGAATAGACTGAATATCCTCGAAATGTTTGTATGCTACCAGACCATTTAGCTCCTTGTGGCCAAAATTTAACTGTTCCCGACCTTATATAAAACGCCAGCGTGTATATGACTTGCACTTGGACGGTTTGCCCGTATATTCTCCGTTATCATCTTCCGCAAAAGCCCTCAAACCTTCTATCACACCTTCTGAATTCACAATTACAGCGAAACCTACTCTGGCTCCGTGACATGGATACCACCGCACTAAACCGTCTCTGTTCTTATCTTCGAGCTTAACCCACACTGCTTCTGTAACATCTCCTGGGAATGGCAATGCTAGCGCTCCAGCTTCGCATACTCGATTTAGCTCCGTGTCCGACTTCGCTTGCATTTCCAACTGGGAGCATGTATCGCATTTGGCCACATCGGCATCTATGACAATATTTGCGTCATTACCGACTCCAACTAAATTATCTCTCCTGAGCTGGTTCGTTTTCTGGGTCTCTTTGTTTTTTTTTCCAAGCATGAGTGGGTTTGCGTTTACTGGTGTAACGTTCTCAGGATCAGTATGCTTCGTATGTATAGCATCATAAATCACAATCTGAGGCGTAGCTCTAGATGACGCAACCCAGTGACTGCCCTTCCTCCTTCTCTTGCTACTCACCCAATAACCCCCTTGTGGAAAGTAAGACCCGCTTGATTCCACAAACACGTAATCAGATTCACTCTCGGATTCGTTATCCGATGTTTCTAACTCATTCTCAGACTCGAGGCACGGCACATTATGACTTTGGGAGCTTTGCTGAGCGACAGGATGATCCCGTAGATGACGCACTGTAACACCTTCTCGGTCTTCCCCTCGTTCCCTTAATTCCAAGCTTCCCCTGAACCATTGAGGGCGATGCCAGGCTTGGTTTACTATCGTACTTCCTTGGGCGCCCTCTCTTTATTTTCGCACTGGGCTCGCCTTTCGGAGCGGGAGAGCGCGGTCCCCTATATGATTTAACGCAGTGCTTCCTCGGCCTTCCCCTCTTCCTCTTAATACCAGGTATCATCCTCTGGGGCAAAAGGCTCAAGACACAGAGACGGTAATGTTTCCACAGTCTCATTACGAAATCCATTTGCGTTTTCTCGTCTAGCCATGCTGGTACGCTTGAACAGTCGGGATCCTCCTTTGACAAGGCACGGTTTGTAGAGTCTCGTGGAGTAAACTTTTGAAGCTCACAGCAGTGAGCGTCCTAAGTGTAATATCGTAGCTCGTCCACAGAACTGAAAGCCAAGCTGCAGCGTGAATCAGGACACGGAACAGCTTTAGCTCCGTCAATGGTTGATATATGTGCCATTTCCAATTCCAGAAAGTGGTTATTCAAGTGCTCCTTCCAGTAATAGATGTTCTTGTATTGCTTGTACCTGATGGTAGCAAGCAGTTTCGGATTGAAGAGGCAAAACATGCATTGAGCCGCAGTTGCAGGTGTGTACCAATACTTGATTTGATTGAACCGTGCCGGCAGCTCTGCGTAATTATCGACGTGTTGCTGGCAGTGGTCCTGCTATTCAACGGTATCAGTGGTCCATTTGTCACATTGGAGGCATAGCTCTGCAAAGCCATGCTTGTTTTCAAGATGCATCGTTCGACACCGGAAGACATGGTCCCATCGATTGGCTACCAGAATTCTGCAAGCACACAATTAGCTATAATCACCGGATTCAAGGTAGCTGGCTCTTTGAAGGGATTACGAACGATTCCATTGATAGAGCACACGTTACCTCTGGGCAACGGCCATTCTTTGGCTGTAGGCTGGGACGATAAGCTACCTTCGGATTCTCTTGATACAGTCTGATCATGTTGCGAATAGCGCTGCGGCCTTCCTTGCTGCGGAGTGGAACCTGTAGAAAGAGCAATGATGCCAATTCATCACGTGGTGAATCCAGACGACGGACATGATTAAAGAAACTTGGTAGAGCATGACGGAGGCTTCCGTATCAAGGATGTTGCGTGGTTGGAGCTTTTGCCACTTCTGAAGCTCGTCAGACATGAGTTGGCGCCTACGCTGAGAAACTTCATCACGGAGATTACAAAGAGCTTTGATCTCATCCTCCTCAACTAGGGGCTTCAGCTTCTCGCCTAAGCCCATGATCTCTTCGCTAAGGGCCACAAAGTCGGTTCGCTCGTGCTTATCGAGGATGTATATCCAGGCAAGAAGATGTTACATCTATGTCCAGCGAACTGCTTCCTCGCATCCTTGGAATAACCATTCGCTACAACTGTAAGCCTTGGGACAACATGGTGGGAGAGGTCTACTTGAATATACTCTCTGCTTTGATAAGGGCTTCCCTTCTGTTGTAATAATCTGTAAGGTTCACTGGGAAACCAGCCCTGTGACCTAACTTTACCTTCCGAGTAGCTGACGGGCCAGCTTTCTCGATCTAGCCTATAGGACCGTTTGCATTGAATCTATAGAAGAAAGGCACCTCTAGCATCTCTTTTTTTATTCGAAGATGGTGTACCGTGCCTGTAAGTGGTGGCGGAACCACAAAAATTTCCTCTTCAGAGTGGTAATCTTGGAAAGCATCATTTGCTAAAGCAATCGCAAGTACGGGAAGCATGACACACGCGAATAGCGGTTCCATATCCTCATACATCCCGTGTTGCGGTCTTCTAAATTTTGTGTTAGATTACCAGGCAATGACATTAGGTCTCTGGCAGAAATGCTTACCCCTGGGGGAGTCAAAGACATTCCCTTCGCGTCTCTGATCGGGCAAATGGCAGTCTCTGCCTCTCCTTGCTCATTCCTAGTCACGACAAAATTCATATACTACTTTCATATCTTAATTAGACTTCTCTGTCAATTCGTAAGAGTGGCAATTGTATAGCAATCCACGGCCAGAGCCTTTCCGCGTACTTGACTTAATAAACTCACCAACTCTGCTCGAACTGTAAATGCTCAAGAGTCGTCTCCCATAGTCGTTCACCAAGGTTCCCCTGTGACTATATTGGTACCAATCTTTCGTCCACATATGTTCCATCAAGATTCGAAAATACGGCACTGTCAAGTAATGCCGTATACGGATCTCCGTTGACACAGTGGCTCGGAACTTAGCGGTTTTCATATGCTAGAGTAACCCAGAGACTTTGGCATGGAGCCATAATTGGACTTCTCGTGGGCTGCCTGCACAGAGAGACCGACCATCCCATGGCATCGCCAAAAGCAATCGTGGACCATTTATCGAACCTCACAGCCACCATTAGCAGTTGGATTCAACGCCTGGAAGGCATCGGGAATGTTCCCATTCGCCAGGCTAAACTTGAACAGTCAGTAGCCTCGCCATCACAGACACGACCTGCGAATCGCTGGGAAGGACGAAGAGGGGCCTATCACCGTTATATTGCGTCGAGACGGAGTACCTTTTAACAATATGTAGATAACAGTGGATAATAGTACTGAAAAACTACCTGTTATCGTAGACTACATTATAACTTTTATACCTGCCGCGACGGCTGTCCTGGTGGTTGAGAAAGGAAAGGCTCCCATTTAGAGTAATCTTCTATAATATTATTACCTACGATCTAAGTTAGCACACCAACTGTGACTTTATTAGCATCTGCAGATACTTGTAGAAACTTAGTATACCTGATAAATACAACTTATGCGGCAACCTTGTATCTAAGAGTATAGGCCTATTCACGCCTTTAAATCCTAATGTTTATAGTATATACGTTTCATTCTAGGAAATTTATTGAGATACTAGTGTTGCACTATAACCTTGGCTTATAGATCCTGGCACCGCATCGCGTTTCTGCTTCTTTGCTTAACTTCTACGCCCTCGATTACGCTTGAGCGGCCCTTTCTCAATGCTTTCTTTTGTTATGATTCGAAAGGGACCATTTTTCGGCGGTCCTATTGTTGGGTTGTTTTATGTAGGACATACGAAGACTAACGTTCTATGACTTACAGCGATTGATGGTTGCAAGGAGTCTAAAGGCGGTAGACTTTGTGAATTTACTAGGACTGTTCCTAGGAATAGTATATCGCAGGTAAGCGAACCTTTTACAAGAGTCTTAGCAGTAGTATTCTCCAATAAGGAACTATCCTCTGCAATAGCTTTCGATGTCTTCGCAATCCAAGCAGGAATAAGTAGGCCTCGGTCTTCAAAGTCTTTGTTGACTTGTTTTGTAGATACATCTTGAAGTCCGAGTTCTTTGACCTTTTCAAGCTGATCTAGGACTAGCACGAGGCAACAAAGTATAATAAGATCGAATCGAAGAGCTCTTAAACCCTTTTATTCGTACTTCTCTCCTGCAAAAAGTTTTTATAGTATATATTTGAAAAGTTTCCTTCAATGGCTAGAACATTCTTCCTTACCTACTAGTGATAACGCATCTAAGTGGTCCGAAAACGAAGAAGCGGATGATGACGAGGACGAGATGGATTGGAAAGACTTACCTAAAACAGGGTCGAGAATTCCTGAATACTATATGTTATTAGTATCTAGGATCGTTTTATGGAAATCTATTAAAAATGTCTTCGGCGAGATTGATCCTAATTACACAATAATAGCAGAGGAAAATCGTGGTGTGCTTCGACTATACAGCATGGTGTTAATTGCCGACTCCCGCATTTCCCCACCAAACAACCATCAAGGAACTTATGGAGCTTTGTCAAGCACAGTGTACCGGCTACTCAACATCTACAAGAGGTATGTCTATATCAAATATCCGTTATTTTTCGCCTATAAGCTAGACTCCCTAGTTGAAGGTTTCCTGAAGTTAATAAATACTGCATCTTCGATGTTAAAGGATAAGACCGGCAGACAGCGACTTAAGCAGAAACGATCAGACGATCGAGTAGGATTGTCAATTAACACGTCTACATGTTTTAAGGTATCACAGGGATTAGTTACGTATACCATTGCCCTGGATATTCTTGCTGTTAGCAAGGTCTTCGGTTATAAAGAGGGTGTTAATTTTCTACAAGAAAGCTCTTTAGGTGGCCCTGTACATTTTCAAAGTAGTTACCCATCGCCTAAGGAAATAGACTAACCTATGGCCTTAGGTTACAGTTCTACGGAGGAAGATGTTCTACAAACACTTCGCAGTCTAGCTGTCACTCTAGGACTGACATACTTTACTACAGCTATAGATATCGTAGGAAAGCACTTTGGTAGCAATAGCCCGCGCTACGTACAGTTGAACATCCTAGTAAGTTTTTATCTTAGCTAGTCGACCCGAGTTTCATAGTGTTAAGTATACCTTTATAAGGCTACTTAGGCAGTCCGGGTTATTTCACTAAGGTAAGTTGAACTTAAGGGATAAATGTGATTCTCTATTTTTAAACTTATACGTTACAGCAAATCCTTATAGTTTCGGAAATTAGTAGCAGAACAAAAGATAAGTCAAGAAGAGGATAACCTCTTCTTTTTGCTTTTTAGACATACTTTTAGTTAGAAAGGTATAGACAAGAGATCTCTATAGGGACTACAATCTTACGTATTGTAACAGTAAAAATATCACCAAACTACAACTTCTGTGCTCCGGCATTCTTTCCTAGGCACAGTACATACCGTGGCCTAATGGACCTGCGGCCGTTAAAGCCGGAATGAGCAAGCTTCAAGTACATAGTTACATGGTACACCTCATGCTTCGAAAGTATACCAATACAGTTATCACGGATTCCAAATTGTGTTGGACTGTTTGTGCATCGCGCAGTAATTTTCCGGACAAGGCTGTACAAATGACGTGTGACCTTTTGCAAACATAGAAAAGAGTACAATGACCGACGATGGGGCGGCGGGACAGCGTAATTTTTAAATCTCGAGGATATGCAGTGACACGTTAGGCTTATTAGTATGCCTTACTTATTTGCCTTGGGCGTTCGCACGGCGAACAGCCTCGTCTGTTCAGTATAGCCTCTGTGACAAATCCACACAAAGACAAGGTGGTGGTGGTTGATTGCTTTGAGACGAAGCTGAGCAGGACGAAAATGCCTCTGCCATGGAACTTATATCATCAAGGGGTGTAGAGACTGCAATCTGTCATGTATGCCTAATTGCTCTTATTGACAAGATTTCACTTACTGTTAATGTACATCTATAATAGTTGAATTTGAATATAGAATACTGCTACTGAACACTGTCGTTGATGCGTCGCTGCTCCATAGTGATTCTCTAGCCGCCCCTTTTAGAAACTAGGTCTCTAATGAACTTAAACCATATACGACTAATACCAATAAACAAATTTCGGAGGCCCGACTTAGCAAGAAGAGCCCTTGCATACTCTAAGTCCCGTTTCGATGCTTGAACGTGGCAAAGGTAGATCTCAATAGTACTACTAGCGTTATAACTTGTTCCTTCTATGAAGCCTGGTTCAGCCCAGCCACATTTCGCCGCAGCTTCTAATACGTTAATCCATTTGCAATGGGCTTTAGCTAGATTCCTATGGCCAAAAATTGCCTTAAGAAGCGAAATTCTTCCTGCGATAGTTGTAACACGTAAGTAGCCCATTCTATCAACTTTGGCAACTCGATCAACTGAATTAGGTCGACCAAAATTGGAATTAGATTCATATGAGTGCTTGACATTTTCATATATAACCTTAGCTTCAGCAAAGGCAGCTCGGGAGTCTTCACCCATAGATGGTATTGGATGATAAATACAGTCACGCATGCTAAGGTGCAGAAGCCCTTCTGCTAATAGTATACTTAGACGTCTCTGCCCTCTTACATCTCGAGAGCCTGTTATCGTAGACCGTGCAAGCCTTATAGCTTCTGTAGGATTGCCCAATTCGTAGTGAGTGCCGGCGATAAGACAAATAAGACTGTCATAGAGTTTTTCGTCATGATTTAATACCCCTAGTTCGTGTTCCAACATTGGCTATGCTTCTTCAAAGCGGCTATCAAGATAAAGATATCTTGCCTAGTTGAACTATACTTGCTTTTCACGACAAAGTTCTAAAGTCGATGGTTTTGGATGGAACGGCGTATACTCTGCTATCCTGCGCGTAGCACTAGAATAATCGTCGCGCTCAACGCAATCCTGTGCCCTTAATAAACGAAGTTCCCAATACAGCACATTAAGCTTTGGATTAGTCGGACGGAGCTGTGCCAGAGTGATTGGTTCCTCATAGACTTTTCCCCAGACTAGGCGAGACAAAGCTTTTCTGCGTACAGCGGCCGATATCTGTAGAGAAGCTTCTTTGTTAACAGCTATCATTCTCTCTGTTATTTCTAGCGCGCGAAACTGCCAAGCTGTACCAGTCAAAGGATCTGGAAATTTATATGACTCCAAAAGTGTCTCAGTTACCTCTAATTGCTGCTGAATCGAAAGATAACCCCCGGCAACTAGCTCTAGAAAGTACTCTACAGTACATTAAAAATGACGAAGCTACAATCTACCTAAATCTCGATAGTGGCTGCAAAATGTCAGTACGTCCACGTACAAAATAATGATTGCTTTCATACAAAGGGTTCTATGTTATTGTCTAGGAAACAAGTGACACACAAGTATAAGAGCTCGAATTTTCGATGGGTCTAGATCTAGTATATATTACTCAAGGTATTGTTGCAGGCCCATATCTATGGTAAGCGTTTTATATCTGTCTTCGTTTATTTTGAAGCTCACACAGCCGGAAAAGTGAAGATAGTCTAGAGCTTTGATGGTTTAGGCAGGCTCGAGGGCAATTTCAGGATTAGGGTGCCTACTGCTCGTGACGCACAGACTGGTAACAATCATTCCAGGCAAAATTGCTCCTGCTTAATTTTTGCCTGGCGGATACGGAGGTACAGGAATTCCCATTAACTTTTTACTACAACCTCTGTACAAGTAGAAGTATCGCGAATCGATTTGATTTAATTTAGTAGTTCTGCTAATTGATTTTTCATGTAGAGGCATTATAAAATGATTTTATTTAATTTAGAATTATAAATTAAATTGAATTTAGAATACAGCTATTAATTCCGAGTTACCAGCCGTCGGTAGAATAGTAAATCATACTGGTATCAGTGGTTTAACTTTAGGTAGAGGCTACGGATATATCTATCTAGTAAAGATGGCATGGTGGTAGACAATTTGCTGAAAGTTGAGTTTGTGCTTGTAGATAGTAGTATTGTCACAGCATCGGAGTAACAGAATCCGGCTCTCTTCTAGGCCGCTTGAGGAGCTGGTGAATTTCGGAGTTGTAACCTCATTTATCTTTCGAGCGCACTAACAAAAAAAAACACAAATCCCGTCTAGGGTAGCCCATTAATCTTCCCTATGGTCGAAACGTAATGGTCGTTGTATTCGGGAATCCTTCTCCTGTTTTGAAAAGCTAGCCGTTATAACTATTTAATTCTTCGATGGCTTAGAAGAAGAAGAGAAGGCTTTCTATAAACCTGTACTTAGTCTCGATCCAATAACTAATAGTATGACTCCGATGTTGTATTCCTCCGCTAATGGAATACTAAATACATATTAATATTACAGGCTTAGGAGTATAAAAGGATCTGTATTTATTATCCCTCTCTCCTCTATATTTGCTACATTCCTTTTTAAAGACTATAAGGACTTTTGTTAAAGAATCCAAAATGCTAGTTATTGATTATCTTTAAATACTTTTCTTTCAAAAAAAGAATATTAAGGTTCTATAGACGGCAACAGCGTTTGCGAATCAGGTAGGTATAATAATATTGTGTTTTGTCTGGTTTGGACAGATTGGCTATAGTAGAAAGGCGAGCGAAAGTTTTAGTAGTTGTATTACTTTGATTTATCGTTACTCTGAATAAAGGCGTAGGGGTATTCTTTGTAGAAGTATATCTTTACTTGTATAGTAGGAGAATAATTAATTCGAATTGTAATTGCAATTCATTTTTGTTGCACATTAATTAAGAAATTTAATACCTAACTAGATAGGTCAAAGATCTCGAGGGGAACGACGGGCTCGGTTTTGGTGGCAATGATCTTTGATTTGTGATTTTATTTCTTTGTTGTTGAAAAGTGGTGCAAGTTTGAGTATAAGTTCAAGGTCGAGGAGTGTTTGTTTAAACGATACGATCTGGTGCGATTATTAATTATCCCTTGTCAGCTTAATTTTAGCTCCAGGGCTTGAGGCCAAGGCGGACAGCTTGTAGTTCTGCCATTGGGGGGGGTTACAGTTGGGAACTACAGGTTTCTACGAGTACTTTTGTCACCAATGAGTATGCTTGCATTCATATAACCTTTTGCGATGCGCAAGATTTTGCATAGGCTACTCCATTATTTCTAAGGGGCGGGGCAGAAGAAGCCTGTCCCTATGCAGTATGTAGTGTACGTCCGAAGATTGTGTTACCCCGACTGCTCTGGGGCATGTTGGCAGACTCCTCAGGGATTAAAGCGGTGTATAAAACAAAAAACGATACATGATAATCATACAGGCGGGCAGGGCGATTTCATTCCATGTTCTGTCTACAGTAGACGGGAATTAAGGAAGTGCTTTTACAAAAGTAGTATGGTATCATCCCATCCCGACATTGTTTGCTTGGTACGTACATATCTACAGCATCGCTGGAGATGGAAGAGAGGGGTGGGGAAGAATGAAAGGGGGGAAGAGAGAGAAAGGGCGGTGGGTAAGGAAGTGAGGCACTCGTGTTACCTACCGTAATGTCATTCAACGGCTTTCTGCATAGGACCACACACACACACACACTCTCTCTCTCTCTCAAACCACCAAAACAATGGGGAGAAACGAGACCCAATTCAACTTGATTCAATTCAATTCAATTCTATATAGTACCTTCACAGCGAGAATAATGGCATCGCCATTCTTACCAGCTTACGATTACCGTGGTCTGCCAATTGCTACGGCTACGGCTCCGGTATCCAGGACGAAGACAAAGCCGAGTCGGCTGAATACCTCCTCCTTGGGTAAATTATCACCATCGGCATTATATCTACTCGGAGCCCTCCACGAGATGTAGCCCCGGTTGAAACTATGGTACAATACGTATGCGAGACCACACGGGCACCTGTCAGACAAGGAGGACAAGGACGACAAGGGAGAGCAGGCTTAGGTATAGGCTAAGGAGATGGCTGTGTAGGATGACAAGGGCGGAGATATTAAGGATCATAGAATACTTTTGAGTTCGTCGGCAGGAATATTAGTTAGCACTAAGCAGTCATAGAGTTACCTGAATGTGAGCGATTTCTTTCGCATTGTACAAGAAGTACATTGTCGAGCACAATAAGCACAAACATAAACCCCCTCGACGCCTCGGAAGCGGCACCTCGGAAGCGACACCTCCTCGACGCCTCGGTAAATAATTCCGATGAGTCGTTTCCGATGAGTCAGGTTGGTCACGTACTATCTAGTAACCCTAAAGAGATATATAAGAAGTCGGAATCTATGTTATAGTGTCTTAACAACGAAAAAGAGCTCGTATAGTTTTAGTGCTATAGCACGAATCTCGTTTTAGTAGTTATTCTAAGCTTTACACGTAGTTTCTAATTGGTTGATTTAACGTCTAGCTTTATAGATACAAACTATACCTTGTAGCATTTCAATTCCTCTTTTTCTTTTCTTTAGATATAGTATCTATGTATCGGCAGGGATGGACTAGTACTAACTAGAGTTATAACTAGGTTTAGAAAATCACTTATTTACTTATTTAGAACACTAAGGTATTGAGCTTATAAAGATGACGAGTAACTTCAAGGTAATGTGCGCTAAAGGAAGAGTGGTAGACGGGTTAGAAACTTTAGAAGGTTAGGGAAGAGGGTATCCCTAAAAAGGAGAGTCTCGTACTCTCCTACACTCATTCATTGCCTTACTCCGCTTTTCACTCCATCTCCTAGTCCTCCTGGTCCTGACCCTAGTTCTAGTAAAATGTGTGGCTTCAGCTCGTCGCCTCTGGTAAGGAAGACGAAAAGTACTAGTTGTACTACTGAGCCTATGGAGACTACTTCGCCGCCGCTACTAAAATTTGCACTTGGCAATAACGCCTATTAAATTTATTACAACTTATATAGCAATCTGTCCCGTTGCAAGGCAAAATGATTGATTTCTGAAGATCGATAAAGTTATAGGTGCTGCAACGTTATCTAGCCTCTAAATCTAGATATTACCGCCAATCTTCCCCTTCACATAGTGTTGTTCTATCCCTTGATACTAATGCATTCCAAGAAACGCCACCCGTAACATATGCACTATGTTTCCTTCAATACTCACCGTACCACAGTCTCTTAGCCCGCTTAGCTCGGCGAGTCAATAGAAGCTCTCTTGTAAACTCGTCCGCTCTTCCGCCTATTAAGAGTGTAGCTGCCTCTTGTTCGCTATCGTTTGCATCCACGGTCTCAGAATTTGACTGAGTTCCTGTAGCTAAAGCTGGAGCAGATGCTTCCTTATCTATCTCGTTCCGCAGAAATTGAGCCCGCTTCCATCGACGACCAAAGAAAGGTAATTCTTCTGCAGGTGATGACTGTATCCCTCCATCTCCAGTACCTCCAGTATCTCCAGCACCTCCAGCCACCTCCAATTGTCTATCGAGCGCCCTATTCTGGTCTGGAGCCTTCTCCATCCTCAGCGTAGATGGTGTCGTCTTGCTTTAGGCTAGCGAAAAGGTTATTTGTGTAGATGTATCAGGGGTGAGAGGACAGGGGATGGAAGAGGCCCTGCTTGGATTTCTTTGGTATTAGTGGGCGTAGAAGGGGCGATAATTCGGAAGGGTAATCGGAAAGGATTGGTTGAGGTTTAGCAATCGCCGAAGCAATAGATAGAGAATTAGGCTAACGTTTCAACAAAGCGCCTGCAAGAGGAGAAAGAAGCATTAGTTCGCTGCAGGAAGAAGTTTGGAGCTTCTCTTCTTCAGTAAAGGGAGATTTTGAAGCCTATCGTAGTTCATCATTGCCCCTCCTCCAGACACCGGCGAGCAGTCTCAGTTCTTTCTTGGTGGGGTCGACTTGGGATTGCGGCAGATTAATAAGGATATCGCAGGTAGCAAAGGCTTCATCGAGGGCTGCAGTAACCTTTTCCATGTTCTCGGCGGTTCCCAGAGAACTGTTGATACCGCTGAGGTGCTTTCTAAAAGCTGTATAACAAGCACCCTTCACAAGAGCGATCGCATCATCATCCTCTAGGCCGGACGCATGCTTGAGCGCATGATTGGTAAAATGTGGCATCGTCGCAGTTGGCAAATCGAAGAGGTTTGATGAGGTGATAGGCGACAGAGGGTGGGAAGGGAAGGGAGGAGGGTGAAGACGGAAGGTGGATGGTAGAATTCTATCTTCCCCTCCTGGCTCTTCTATCTTCTATCTACAGGCGCGTTCTTTCTTTTCGACACCTCCAACCCCCAACCCCCAACATCTGAATATCCTTTTATTAGTGTCGCATTCCTAACTAACCTCCCTCCCCTTTTGGTGCAATGACCAGTCAGAGTATACCTCCAACTCAGAGAACAATTAATTCAGTACCGAAACGGTCAAGATGAACAAGGCAATGTAGCAAGTAGGCCTTTACAGCCCTCTATTCGCATTAATCTCTGTCCCCTCAACTAACCTTCGTAATAATCTAGTTCTCCTACTTTCAATTCTTGCATGAAGAAAGTACGCGGAATCAAAGTGAGCTACAAAATATACGCGCGGGGCATAATAAGCGGGAGAAGGAAGTGAAGACAAATCGGTGGATTATCTCCGCGTACGAGCTCGCCGAGGAAATGCGAGGCTTTACTCCCTATGATACAGTTACAGCTAATTAGATATCATCCTTATTTAGAAAGGTTGCAGCACTTGTTGTAATGCACAGCTCGAGCGCGGTGCCTAGGGTTCTTGGCACACGAGAACTTTCAGCTACCTGGCTGTGCCTGCGCAAGGTGCTAGTACTTGGACAAACAAACAATATCCCGCTATAACAGGAGCTTATTTGCTCAGGAACTTCCTGCAACAATAGATGTACACAGGTGATTTTCAAGCATGGGGATTTGGAGCTGAGCGTTAAGTTTTCAGGTTAAAACTTCCAGGGATAATACTTGCTGTGATGCTTATGGACTATCTTGAATACACACAATGTAAAGCTATCGAGCTTGGTAGGTTCAAACCAAGGAGGAAGTCTGTTGGAACACTTCGCTGACTTTTTACGCATCGTGTAGCTGTGTAATCTGCTCCAATATTCCACAAACACCGGTCTTTAATATTAGAACACAAAAGCCTTGCGGGATTTTTATTGCTACAGAGGATGGTTGGGAGGGTGGAGTTTTGCTACTAAAAATGTATAATATTTTCTAGTGTACGTCCATGGATTTTTCTATACTCTATTTAACGCACAAAGGGATAGAAATAGGGAGCGGGGAGAGCGTGCAGGGAGTGTTGTAAGAATTAGGCGGCTGATTTTAGTACAGGCCAAACAGCTTACTAAAAGACAACTTAAGAACTAAAATAAAATTTGAATTAAATAATTAACTACACTCCTGACTTGGGAGTAGCTGCGAACAGCAAAACCATTGTCTTTGTCCTTCGGGACTAGGCTGTTTGTGGGCTGTCCGTCTGTTGTGGGAGGAATCCTTGAGTCGCCTGATCACCGGCTCAAGCTCTTCCTACTCGGCCTTTGAGGGGAGGTGGATTGAATGAAGCTGGACACAGCTGGCTCCTTCTCTCCTTGAAGCTGGACGGCGATCTCTTGTGGAGAGCAGATGTAGGGGTGATACCTGAACAGCGTTCATTGTAAGCTATGGTTGGTTTAAGGCTACGAAGAGCGAATTGCTGTCACACCGCGTTGTTTTCTGCCTAGCAAAATATAGCGGTGTGTCAAGACTTATGCTTCCGAGGAGGCACGACTAAAAGAAGTGTTTTCTGGAAGGAGTATTGGCTTCCGGAACAATGTCTGGATAACCGAACTTAGCACGTAACGAAAATACTCTAAGGATGAGAAGCTGTCAGCCATTGAGGCTTATTCTGGTCATATGGTGGAGTATATCTTCATTCTGGTCATAATTGCTTCTTCTTTGTGGGCCTTTTCCCCACTAAATCAATTTTCAATTGTAGCGCTCTACGCGCAAATGCCGCTACATCAAGAATACCTTATTTTGTATGGAAACCAGGCTCCAATTGATGCTCAGCTTTTATATATAAAGGCCTACTATCTCCCACTCATTTTTTCAGAATCAGACAATTTAGACTCTCCTTATTTCCCTATATATTGTGCTCGAGAGCTCATAGAAGCTTATGCACAGAGGTAGGTATGTGACTCGGGGTCTATAACAAAGGCTAGGATCGCATCCTGTAACTCAGAAGACAGAGTAAAAAAAAGGGTATTAATAATTAATTCTATCGTACTTAAACTAGAGATCTACCTGCATTTGGATCCGACATACAGAAGATAGAGAAGTTACAGGGCCTGTTGCTTACAGGCTCGACATATTAGGGGAAGGCAGAATGACATCGCTCGACATCTGCTATAGCAATACCTAGGATTTCCTAAACTGTTTTCCAGCGCTCTCTCCCTCCATGAACAATCTACTGTGCACCAACAGTATAGATTAGCTGGTTATCAACAAGGACAGCGTCACCCTCGTCAACAGCGTCCCAGGAAGTAGAGTTCATCTATTAAAAGTGGGACGACTACACTAGATTTCCAATTCCTATATTAAGCCGCAAGACCTTTTAAGAGCTCCGAGAAGTCAACATCTCTAATGCAACACACGCTTCAAGTCATTATCAGCTTCCATGGTAAGCAACAAGGGAAACTAATATGAACTCTATCCTTCTCGGCCGGTATCTTTGCTTTCCTTATAGAAGGCTAGAAGATTTTGTTGCTTCACCAAAGATTCGTTCGAGTTTAACAGCTCGCTAAAAATGTATAAGGACTTCTTCCTAGAGAATAAGATGCACTGCCAATCGTAAAGGCTTGTAACGTAGCAGGTATGTGGATTTAAAGACCTGGTGCTCTGCTTGAGGTTTAATCTCTAGATCTCGAAGTTGATAGTTCTAGTCCTCCCTAAACAATATCTAATTTCCACTAAATTTATACCTATAATACATAGAGTTTCAGATACGTGCTCTGCGAAGTAGGACATTATCCGTCCTTAACTTCTCAAAAAATTCTAATTCATGTCTTTCGTAGGAAGGAATGTTCAATGTTTCGTAAATAATACAGGAACTAATTAGCGAGGTAGACAAACTATTAAGGCCTTTAATCTAATGGAAGTGATAGGCTAATTGTAGTGAATTGTAATTGAATTGACCTCTAAAATAGGAGGTCAAATAGTAAGCTATATGTTAAGTTTCTACCTAACTACTCGCAGGCAGAAAGTAATAATTCACATTTCTGCCTGATATTTTCGGCCCGAACGATTGTGAATGTGGAATCGTCTCCAGATCTCCTATACGCAATGAAAGAGCAGCATAATTGCAATTGCAAAGAAGGCGGAATACACTTCCGCTTTTAACGTTAAAAAAGAGTTTCTAAATTTATCGGGAACTGCGCTACACAAATCTACCCCAAATCGTCTGCCACCTAGCAAATGATGCCTCACGTACCTTTCTCTCGATTATTGAAATAAAGCCTACACTCTATTATAACTATGCCACACACATCTAGTCTGAGGCGAGTTAGAGCTTACAAGTAAACATTATAGTCGTGCGCTTTTCGCTTTTCCGCTTTTTCGCGACCGATGAATTTGTCGCTTAGCTTTAGATTCATTCCCATTCCTGTTACGAAGGGTAGAAATCTTGCTTTGTAATCATAGAACTGCCGGATGCATTAAGACTATAATTCCCGAAATCTATATACAAATTAAAATCTCAAATTTCCTCCACCAAAAACTACCGTGACCTATGTATGTCTCATCCTTCCTATATAATTTCAGACGACAATTTTCTCTACTAGAGTCTGCTTTTGTTTTTGGACTGAGCAATCGCTGCTCTAACCTGAGCAGAGCCCTGAGTCCTGAGCGCGCTAATGAGTCAGCTGGATTTTGCTCAGAGGGGGGACCGAAAGAGGTCCCTTTTCGGTTCGGCTACAGTTTCTATATTTTTGAGGGAGACCTTTCTCGACCCCCATGTCTATTTTGGTCCTCGGAGTACTACAATTACGATTGCATCGGATGGAAGAGTACACTTCGAAGTGCTTGGTTCTGAAGTACAACACCTGTGCATGCTACAAAATGGCGTATGTGCATTACTTTTACTTCAAAGATAAATGTTGAAAATCTTAAGTTATATAGTGATGTCCACTGCAGTCCAGAACATGACTACAGAGAATGGTTTCTCTGAATATGAGGAATCTAATTCACTTCATATGCATTTCATCTAAGTGCTGGAAAGCTTTCGAGATCCACAGGTTCGACCTCCAGCTCACACAACTTGAGTCCCTAGTCCTATATAGCTATGTACTATGGCAAAGAAAAGCGGCCCCAGCAAGTCATTCTAGCTACTAAGCATTCAGAATTAAATCTCACTCAAAAGTAACAAAGTTCTCTCTTCCGACGGACGTAACACGAAGCTCGATATTAGACTAATGTAAAAACCTCTTCTCCTAAGATGCTTATATCAAAAAGTTTATAGTCATCGTCGTCGACTTTGAACATCCCAAGCCTTTAATATTCGCCCTTTACCGGTATCTTCTCGAGAATAAGACTATAAACCCCCCAGTCTCCTCCTTCCACTTCAAAATAATAAACTAGAACACACCACAATTCGTTATTATCTTTCGATCTTTCTACGTAATCCGGATAAGTAATACTATCATTTATATCCGTCGGGCCTCTGCCATCAAATAATAATATATATATCTAATCTTCAGGAAAGTAAAATAATCGAGTCTACTTAACATTACTCGCCTCTTAATTCTTCCTAACACTACTAAACTAGTATTATTTAGTCCAGCGTTCTGAACTATAGCTTCAATAATACTCACTAATATTTCTTCTCTATCCATTAGGCTAATCGGATAGCTCCAGACTTCCCTATCCACTAAGGCCCATGTCCACGTTAGAGCACGATACACTACGCTTCTTCCCGTCTTAGCTAGTATCTCCTTATACTATAAAAGATAATATAGTAGCCACTTCCTCTATAATCCTACCAGGTACTCATCCTTCAGTATTCTTCTTATTATCTGAGTAACCCTAGAAATTATAACTAATTTATTAGATCCCATAGTTAAATCACATCTCGTATATATAAGAATAATATTTGGCCACAAGTCATAGCTATTTAAATCCTTATTAACTTTCAGTAATCTAAACCCCTCTTCGCTAAAACATCTCAAACGAGTCCCGTTGTACACTAGTTTCTGACTTTTAAATCGGGGATATTCGTCTATCATTCTCTGAGGTAGACTAGCTAGGAAAGTTTCATAAGCATTTTTCTGGTTATATTCCTAATATAGTAGGTTTTCTCCGAAACACAAAATCCTCGGTGCAAGAACCCTCTCTTACACAACCCAGGCCAGATTATTCAACGGAGCGTATTTCATTCCCATACTCCAAAATATAGAATCGTAGAGGTAATATTTACCAGAGCTCCAAGTCCATTCTACATCTCTTCGAGTATCCCACGAATCAACTACAGTTTCTATGTTATTTATATTTGGAATTATGCAGACCCAGGTTGCCTGTAACATAGCCACCTCTCTGAGCCTGTCAAGGCGTCGTAACTGTGTTCGTTCTTGCTCCCCTGTCAGGAACCGATTTAGGTTCCCTCAATACAGCCCCACGTGACCTAGTGAGTTATTTGGTGTCGTTTTATGCCTACCCAGTATCATGTTCATTTCTGCTAAATAACTCATCTGCTATTTTCTCACCCAGCTCACGACCGAGCATCAATTCTAGAACAACATCCTTTTGTGCATCGGCCGGGACAAGGAATGATACACATGACTGAATAACCGGCTCTCCTGACATCTGCCTCTTATATACGTTACCTGTTCTAATCGCAGCTTCAGTTTTATCTCCAAATAACCCATCAAGGCCATTCTCATCAAGGCCGTTGACGCGCAGGTAAGGACTCGGTACCAAATAAGCGCCATTCGAAATAACAATCTGGTATAACCCATTATTTTTCGCCAGTTCAACACCAGTACAGCGTCGTAAGATGTCTGCCACTCTCGGTCCTCCCAAGCAAATGTGTACGGTACAGTCAGCCGTTGGATCAGGGGGGAACGTCATTCGTACAGCATTAGTTGTCCCTGGAGGTGGCTTTTTCTGTGGCTGAAAATCATCGGTTTCTGAAATCACCTATTAGAGTCATATTCTGTGCTGAACTTGATATACGAATTTGAAATAGCTCACCATCCCGTACGTTGTTTAGTGCTCTTTGCTTGACTGCCTCTCGCAGCCTGCGCAGCGCATGCCCCTCTCCCTCGCCATATATCGGAGGAAGGAAAACATTAAAAATACCTAGCAGCGAGTAAGCCTTATCTTCTGGTTCTGTCGTCTGACGTCCGTCTGCCCGCGAGAAGACATCAACGATAGTGAATAAAGACAATGAGGCTCCTCTCAGAGCTTCAGTTGCAATCCCTGTCACCTCATGGATGAGTTCTTCCAGATCACTTTTATCACCAAGCTTCGACCTTTCATTTGAGAAGAATTCGACGATTTTTGGTGCGAGAAGCTCCTGCAACGTCCAACCCCTTGTGAACCAACGACTCTTGCGAAATTCCGATTTCCATGAATCGCAGATTTTGCTAGAGGTTGTTGACACATCAGTAAGATAGACATAACATTTCTTGGCTCTCCGATACCACTTAAACATAGAGTTTAAGGCTGTTGAGAGCTCTGCGCTGCTAGATTTGTCAATGCAACAACTGTCAACCCAGAAGTACTCCAGACCATCCTCTTGCGCCTGACTCG
This sequence comes from Pezicula radicicola, assembly GCA_003008705.1. Lineage (NCBI taxonomy): Eukaryota > Fungi > Ascomycota > Leotiomycetes > Helotiales > Dermateaceae > Pezicula > Pezicula radicicola. The sequence goes on along the minus strand of PDUO01000071.1, from coordinate 39,294 downwards.
CACAAAACTTGATCTTATTGTGACCTGTTTTGGCCTGGCCAGAGCCGTTCACAATATCATTGAAAGTGACTTCTTGGTCATGCGCCAGCCAAGTATGTGAGAGTGTGGCATAAGGAGGGGTATCAGCCTCGGTGAACAACGTCGAGCAAAGCTTGCCATTTGCTTTTAGTTTTAATAGGCGCATAGTGAAGGTCGCTTCGCTCCAAATGTATGATAGATGGTACTGATAAGGTTCTAAGGGATTTGTCGACCTAGTTTCGGATTTGTTTTCGGTGCTGTGCAGCCGCCGCGGGGTGGAAATGGAGTTCAAACGCAGACGTGTGAGGCATTGTGGGATGATAAATTGTAATAAGGCTCTCGGATTCTGCCAATAGAATTGGACGAAAGTTTAATATGCCGTTTTTGGTATCCGCCTACATGCGACCGAGAACCAGGCCCTGGGCAATAGGTACCGATCCTCCTAAGATTGGCCATCCTATCTGATTTGAAATCAGGCGGTGTATTTAATTTCTGATTTTCGGGCTGCAAGGTGATGAATAAGGCGTGTGCTTAATAGACTGTTATTGCATCTTCGTCGTATAGAGCACGAATTGGCGATAGGGTATTTTGGTAAACATGATCTGGTTTCTACTAGTATACTGTGCGTTTGTATTTCGATCATTATAATGATTAAGTAACGATAAACGGTCGCGCGTATTGACTGATATAGGATTGCTACACATATAAAGAATCCAGATATGAGGTGGTGCGGGAAGGGGAGTCACGCCGAGATCTCAGCCTCAGCCACATACGAGCACAGGAGGCAATTTAGTCAATTGCTCGCCAACGAAGTTAAGGAACAGGAATCCGCACCTTCATCACACCCTTCACCAACAAGTTCATCAACACCTCCACCATATCAACACGTGAAGACTCAGACAAGTAAAAAGGGGAAACAGCAGCAAGCAGACGATCCAAATAATTTGGGGCTTGCTACTTATCTCGCCAAAGGGGAGAATGGGGCTTTAGACACCACAATACGACAAGCTGTGCATTCGGGCGTTCGGGCCCTTTAATATTATAGTACCGAGGAACTTTGAAAGTCCAGTATTGCCTAGTTGGGCTCTGCTCTGTTAATGTCCCCATCGCTGCCGGGAGTAAAGCCACCGGCAGCCCAGATTGCCAGTTCTCCTGTCTTCGGACGCGAAATGAGATCTGAAGGCCACTACCTGAGGACTAATGCTACGCATCTCATGTAATAAGATACTGTAGCAGCATGTGCTTTTATAATCATCTACGCTTTCTACATAATTTCTAGGTAGGTCTAGAATACTAGAATGGTCATGGAATATCATGCGGACCTTAACCTCAAACTCATCTAGCCTCACAGAAATCGCCCCTCCCGCATTCCTCCGTACATTTGTATAAAGAGGAAGAGGAAGAGAAAGTTAAAAGTAAAAGATGTACAAGGTTGTTTGATGCGTTGTCAAATGTTTAGCCAGGGTACAGTATAAAGGTTACTTTGGCGTGTTAGCTGGCTGGTCACTTTACAGCGTCCAATGATATAAAGAACCAGAAGAGTTTCAAGTGAAGGTATTAAAACAGCAGAAAGCAGGTACTTGGTAATAGTCATCGAGATACTGTTATTACTTTGCAGAATCTTACCTATGCTTTATTATAAACTTCAAGTAAAAGTAGTCCGAGTCATAATAGCACAATTCGGATTACTTCGCCTTAAAGCAAAAATCAGGCGTATACGCGTTCTCGCAGTATCTTTACGCATACTACTTTAGATGCAACTACTTTGACGTGTATTGCGTTAAACCGATATAGACGTAATTGTAGTACTCTGAATCTTAAACAGTTTCAAGATACTTACTTAACTACAAGGTGGTTTTATTATAGAGGGAGGGCTGAGTTGGGATGCCCCATTCACAGCACCAGCGCCTTGGGGGGCAAAATTCGGCTCCCTAACGCTAGCGCATCCATTTCACTAGCAATTGATACCCGCAAAAGACAGGGACTCTTTGGGTTCCATAGGAGCCGACTTGGTCCCCCCCCAAACACGACCGGGTCGAGTTGTCAACTTTCGCACGGCTGAACCAAATGGAAATTAAATTAAGATTAGTCATTGGAGTTGGATGAAAATTCTTTCATATCTCGAGCCGCTATGAAGCGGGCTTGGAAAAGCGAGTGTGATCGCTTTTCGTATAAGCAGATCATGAAAAAATATAAGGAGAGAGCAATAGGCAACAAAGGTGGAATAGAAAGACTAGAAGAGAGGGATATGGCCGCCCTGCCAGAGACGGGGACAGCCTGTCAACGGCAATACAGATGCGTTTGGAGGCATTCCCTATAATCTCTCCTACTATAGGTTTTGGAAAAGCCATGGGATGTGACTTGGTCATGCGAAGGGCATGGCAGCGCGCTATTATCATGGATACCGGGGCGGGTCAGTTTGTGATGAGGGTGCAGAGTTACAGAGGAACGAATTCGCAAGCAAGGTCCACTAGGTCCACCAGTTTTATTCGGTGCTGCTTAGTCAAGGTTCACTAGGGTCATGGCGGGCCCGAGGATCTGCTGGTGAGCAGGGACCTGCACTCTTTCGTCAGATGAACTGATACAGTCTACTTATATCTTAATCGACACCGAACGAAATACCGCAGAAACTTGAGGCTTGGACCTCTATTTTCTGAGGGGTTGCTTTTTGCGCTAGTCGGATCGGCAACTATATCGTCGCTAGTTTTCAAAATTGAAAATATAAAATAGTGCATTCCTAAATAATATCCCCTTAAGGTCGCTAACTTATTGCGATTGTATGGCCGCACGGGTGGCGGCTTGCCTCCTGACTGCGAACTTTTGGTCTGGGAATGAAGATCCATGTAGTTGTCTCAGCTATTAAGAAAGTTTGTTTTCTAAAAGAGAATAATTAACTGTTGTATAATGATGGCTTGTAGGGGTAGGTGAGTCAATAAGCGCAAGAGAGTCTGGTGGGCGGTAACCTAGCCTCAGCCTCACTATCTTGCATAGTATAGGTCCAATAACCGGGAAGTAGTTAATATTTGAAAGTATAGGTGTTTCTTAAAGCAGGGTTTTTTTGGAATTCCGGTTTTAAGCCTCCATGAAAGCAATAGGGGCAATCGCGAGCATAATTAGAGTCGCTGGCGCCAGCGCCAAGTTATCTATCTTGCTATTCGAATTCGCATTAACAGTCGTCTCTATAGGGCAAGAAGTCAGACAAATCGGCATCGAAATATCGCTTTCTACTCTGTCTTAAAGTAAATGCAATCTACTCTCATAAAAGCGAAGGCCTATCGCTACTCCATTAGTGCCATTGAAACTAGGCGGGAGATTTTGGATCAGTGCCAGGAAGTGTTTAAAGAGATTGCCCATAGGTTGTAAAAGAGACGCTTAGAACCCTTCGCTAAAGTGGACTGGATTACTCGTGTGAAATGGACTTTTAAGCATTCCTAGGTTCAAGTTGCGAATAACTTTGGAATCATGCGAAGTTACCTTGTATATATTGTTATCTATTTTAAAATTTGTTTAAAAGATTGACACTCGCAGGTTAGTGTATTGTCGTTATTAAGAGTTTGACTAGTAGAAGAATAGGGTCTCTACAATAGGAAAACAAGTAGAAGACGAGCATGAGTATATAACGACTCGCGGTCTAATCATTGTATAATAATATACCGTTAATACTCTCTAGAGGTTAGAGGACGAGGAAGCCTAACAATTACTAAGCAGCGTGCTATTCCCTCTATTGACACCGGGATTATTATCTATAGGTCGGATTATGAGGACCCGGCTAGATATAAGCCTTCTCGATCCCTCTCTAACTAGACCCTTCTCCCGTTATTACCTGGCGGATATTCTAAGAGGAAGAGAGCCTCCGTTTGGATCAACGACCTAATTTTTGACAGCTTTCCACTAACCCCTGGACTTCAATAGTGTACTTGGAGTCACACTAAATGTGACTTGTTTCTAGAATAGTAACCTTACTACTTTCTTCAAAAGTAGACTGATTAAGGAGAGCACTTAAATCAGATGCAGACCCCGTATATCGATCAATTACCTAGTCAGGATGCATAAACACCTTTAGTTAATCAAGAAGCGGCGGAAGCAAAATCCCTAGCTATATTCGAGTACTTGGGTATTCTTCCAGGACTTGAGAACAAGATACCGAATCCACATTGGCCACGGGCCCGAGAAACGATTCCAACACCGTCTCTTCTCCAAAGCTCATAGCTCAAGCAAACTCGTCAGGCACGATCTCCGCGTCCTTTTAACATGATTTTCTCACTAAAAAAAAACACCTTCGTCGGCTTATCTCAACGTGTTGACTTAGCAAAAACCTGCCTGGCTCAACTTTGGCTCAAATCCGCTCAGGCTTGCACCGCCTCGCCTCAACTCATGCTTGCTCACTCTCACTGCAGCTACCACTCTTCCAGATCCTATTGGTCTTTGATATCGCTATAAACTAGACACCTGTCATCGTGAGACATGTTTGAGAGTTCGATAAGTCTTTTGGTAACAGTAACATCAAGGTTCCATCGTCGTAGCTGAATTATTATCACATATCTGGGACGAATATGGATACAGCTGAGGTAATGAAAATGGCAAAGGAAAATGGTGCCGGGAGACAAAAACTCCTTATTCTATGCTTTTCATTCACACAATAACGTGCGCTTCCCAGAACTCTTCTTAAAACACTGTGATGGTGTCTATGCAACTGCTCCTCCATACATGGCAATGAGAAATCTACGGCTCAATGCTCACAAAAGCTGTACGAATGCTCATGCCATCCCGCTTCGGCCGTCTTGACAAACGCACTGCGAGCCTCCATGAGCTCGATTCTGTGTTCCTTCGCTTCCTCCAATCCCATAGGCATTGAGTACGCGTCGGCGTTGAAATACTCGCGCGCCATTTCCATCAGCTCCGGAGGCAGTTTCGCTCCACTTGTTGCGGATATGTTTGCGTCTAAGCCTTTGTCTTTCATCAGAGCCACCAATTCAGCTGGTAGCTTGGACAAGGCTGCGTCGCCAGTTTCTGTTGTGTTTCCGAAGACTGAGTCCAGCCACCAGTCCATTTGCTGTGGGGGGACGTTGGCGGTCGAAATGATGCGCTTGGTAGGGTCGACAAGCCAGAGCGCAATGAACCGCCGATGGCCAGGCTTAGTCGGGTCCTCCAAGCGGAAAGGTGAAACTCGGTGTTGGCTGTTTCCAGGTGTCAGTGGTTCGGATTTTAATAAGTGAAATCATGTGCGAAAGACGCCTACTCACAAGACGTTCGGGAAAGCAAGCAATCTCCCTTGGCGCGTATCGACGTTGCCATAATTTTGCAGGCAAGGGGAGCCGCCTCCACCGAGACCAGTTCCGTATATCTGTTCCAACCAATGGTAGGCGTCCTGTCCTACGTCAATTTTGTCATTTATATAGGCTGAGGTCTGCATGCGGAATGAGAGGTTGCTGGCCGAGATGTTCTCGCTGTCAAGGTAGTAAAGCGCCGTAGCGCAAATGTGTTCGTTCATCTGCCCTTCAATCTAGGTTATGTGTCAGAAAGAATCCATTCTCCTTCGGGTTTTGATTGTAAGGCGGAACTCACATGCCACCCGCCAACTGGGAATTCAGGCTTGTCAGGTGTGAGTTCAATAGATGCCATTTTGACAATGACTTGAAGGCCGGACTTTGCAAACTTCTCTGCAAGGCGTTTATCCGGTGCTGGTGTATAATCGACATCTTCAAACGAAGCCTCGGGAATGACCGGTTTGCGCAACAACTCCCACTTTGTCTCGGTCTCGTCATCCCATTCGGGATTGTATTGGTGTCGACGTCCTACTTTCTCCCAGTTTACCTCTACATCGACGACTTCCTGCGGATCCGATGGGTCCCAATTCTCGTTGTTCTCGTCGCTGTAGCAGGTAAGCTCATGATATGACCTGTCTTCTCGAACTAGAGTGTAAGGATTGCTTACTCTGGGTTGTCAGGATATGAAAATCGGGACTTGACTCGCCCAGCACCGTCTCTCACTTCATATCCCGCGGCAAGAGCGAGGCATTGGTCCCAGGCTGGAAGTGCAGTCTCAATTAATTTCTCAATTGTGCAGTAGATCTCCGGGTACCTGTTTGGGTGAAGGTTGTTGATGTAGCTGGTAAATTTGACCCTGCCTTCACCTTGGAAAGCAACATTCGCAGGCAGCCACTGGTATTTGTCCGACCAATACTGAGGCGGCACCTTTCCAGACCCAACACCATAACGGAATCTGTCTCGTTGTGGATCAGAGCGCCAATCATCTTTTGGGATGATGTTACCTTTACCCGCCCATTTTTTGATTGCGTCACTAACTCCAACAACTTCCTCTTTCAAGCATCTGCTGCGACCATAGACCAATGGATACATCGACGGGTGCACCAGATCCTGGACCATATCGTTGGAATTGGGATGCCAGTCAGGTGCCGACACCTGATCCTTCTTAAGCGTCTCGAAAGCCCTGCATAGAGCCTCGCGCAGCTCAGACGAAACGATCTTGTCTGATTTCGCCACAGACGCGCATGCATCGAGAGTAGGGATAAGGCCGGACTTTTCGTAGTACCTGGCTTTGCTTCGGAGTTCTTCGACGCACTTTTGAGTTCAAAATCAGCACATAGCCTAATATATAAAGTATAGAACATACGCAATCGAAAGTATTCGTAGTCATAATGCCTTGTAGTGGCTCTACATGATGGGCACCGTAATCGTCCTGTACATTAAGGTTGCCATGCTCATCCCAGTATTGAGACTTGTCGCTCTTCGCTAGCTTGCAGAATTGCTCATCGGGAATGGCCAGCGCTTCCTCGCGCCATTTTGACACAATTTCATCATCGAAGACTTTCTTTTGCCAGTCTTCCTTGTCGCTAAGGCAATCCATGATCCTCATCATAGCGAGCTCTCGGATCGGAAGCATGTCGGAGTCGGCACCCCAGCAGCTGCCATGGGCACCGAGGGGATAGTGACCATAGTGCTGTTGCGGGTTGTGGCGCAGTGGAAGACCGAGTCCTGGATAGTCTGGCATGGCCGATAGACAGCGGAGAGGCGACTTGTTTTGCTGGGTGCCTTCGAGATTGTGGTCTTTGACAGATTCAAGGGGCCGACGGTGAAAGAATCAAGGCGATCGAATTGCAGCGCGTCTGAGTTTTGCGGAATGAGAAGAAGGCCAACAGTCCTCTTCTGGTGATCCGTGTTGACATGCGCGGGTTTGTCATGGCGTATTTATTCTGTGCACTTAGATATGCGATACTATGCTGCCTGGTCTGCCTAACGATGAGAGACCCCCCCGTTACAGGCAGCGCTCTAAGTTTGGTCAATGTGAATGTGTTGTGACAGGGGCAAGTGCTGCTGCTGCCTGAACACCAGCATTTTGGGTTTAGTAAGCGATAAAATTTTATGAATTTTACTGGTTTAAATCCCTGTTAGCGTTGAGGCAGCCTGGAAGATAGGTAGTAGTGGGATCTTTTAGCGATGAGGAGCAGACAGCCCATCAAGGGTCTTAGCGAGCCCGAGGATCTGCCGGGGTTCTCCTTCTCAATGACACTTTTAGTAGTAGGACGATCACATGACTATTCCTATATATTCACTGAATTCAACATTATCTTTATGCCTTTTGAGCGCATCTGCTTCAACACCTTCCATCATCTCTCGTCCTCTGAAACTCGCTAATGAATATACTCCAATGCGTTGCTTAACTTATCGGAATATAGCTGCTCCCACCGTTAATCCTTGATTTACCATAAAAAAGATCGAGAACTAGCTATCTACTATACCATTAAGAGCCTTAGATATGTTAGATCTCCAATATCTAGCCCTAAGTCTCTTTATGCTTGCTATGATTTCTTTAATTATAACTTTGCGTTATAAGAAAAATACCCCTCTATAACTCTAAGATATAAATAAGGCAATTATAACATTAAACATCTCTTAGAAAACTACTATAATACGATTTATCCCTCAGTCTCATTTTCTCAATCGAGGACCAGGACCTGACACTTAGCCTTAACAAAAGGAATTTGTTCTTCAGAGACTTACTATACTAGGAGAAAACGCCATAGACAGCAAGCTAAAGCAAAGTGCCGATACATACTAGAAAAGCAACTTTATCGAAGAGCTCCGCGTGTCTAACTACATTCGAGCTTACACGAAAAGCAATCTTTTTTTCGCTTTAACTCTTTTTTTCTTTTTTTTAGTTAGAGTCACGTATCGAAGAGCCATTTGTAGACTTGACGCCTAGTGCGAGGAATCTAAATCCTATTAGTTAGCCGCAAACTTGAGGATTTGAGTCTTTTAGGTATACGTACATCTTTGGGTTCTAAGAAGAGGGGAGAATCACAAGCTGGTGGTCAGGATCGCATATGTACTAAACTTCTCTCTTTCGGCGCAAAGATAAGCGCAAGAGGAACACTAGAAATTTAATAGTATGGTGTCTATACTGAACAGAATACTTATAATAGAACGCAGCCGCTTGACTCTCTTGATCTCTAGATATTTCAGTGTAGGAGGGTAGAGGTAAAGGGAAGAAGAGGTTAAACTTTTACTTTACAGGTAGCTATAAACAATAAGAGGTTAAACATCTAGTTTAAAATTAGTACGACTCATATTAAATGCCTAGAAAAGCTAGGTTAGCTTAACGTATTTAAAATCCTCAGTAGATTAGTATAATAAACAAAGGCTGAAAAGCTAGTAATACTACTAAACACTTAAAGAACGAAACATTTCCTACGTAAATTCTATACTATAACTAAATAAGAATAGTAGTAAAATGTATACTTATTACGTCCTGTATAAATCAATGTCAATTGCACTCTATAGTACCACAGAAATAAACATAAGGTTAGGTGTCACTTATTTTTTATATACAACCTTGCGACAACAAGGTATAAATCGCGCACCTGCTCAATAACCTTTCCGGGCTACAACAACTTCAGTGCAGCTATTATATCCATTGAGCTAGATGGAAATGCACAGTGGAAATTTAGACTTCTCAAGTGGCAAAACATAACTATTAAAGCATTGACTAATTTATAACAGGCGGTCTTAACCACCTCATAGTCTCCTACAACGAGTCCATCTACTACAATCGAGCATTTAGGCAGGATATTAAAGGAAGCATTGCCTAGGCCCACGCAAACCATATATGATAAATCTAAGTTAGGGGTGTAGGCGAAGTTCAGATGATACTAGGATCAAGATGTTCGTCAGTGGCCCCTAGTATTCCTCTAATACATGCCACTTAGCCTCAAAAGTCCACGACGGACACCGACTTTGGATTTAAGCATCTTTTAATCTAGAACTTCGGTACTAAGAGTTGCCTGCTGTACCTTAAACATCTTCGATAGGTTTATGAATCACACGCCCACACGCTTTAGAGTACGGTGTAGAGGACGTAGTAGTTGCTCTTCTGCTTCTGCGCCTTCTTCTCGGGACCTACAAGACTATTCTCATGGCGTGTATCTCGTTGATTTGCAGCGCCTTGCTGCCGCTTGGGCTTGATGCGATTCTGCTGGCCCAGAGAAGCTTCCGAGCCAGCTAGATAGGGAGCTGTAGAGAAGTGAAGGTGCTTCCATGGCTGTGAAACAAAAAGCGCCATTTCACCTCACAATTTAGCTAGTGATAGGAAGATGAGAGTTGGATGTATATGCACAACAAGCGCCTGAGTCAAAGCAGGATATGGATTTTAGATTACGGGACGTGACATTGGAACCGTTCAAAACTCTATTATAGCAGGCAAGTATAGCAATCATGTACAGTTTTAAATCGGTAGCAGCTTCGCGGATCTGGTGCCATTGGATCTTTGGGTTTTTGATCCTAGTCTTATTCTACAAAAACAGAAAAACACCAAAAACAGACAACCAAGCACTAGAGAACAAGATTCAAGAATAACCCATTGCTGTGCCTATATAGTGCCATTTCAGAGCCTATATTAGTTCCAATTACTGTGCCCATATAGTTCGATTTCAGAGCTTAAGGCAGTATTGCCTAAGGTAAAATTACTTGTATGAAATAGCCTCGACTATTTGTCCTAAATAGGAAAAAAAGACTACTAAGATTGTACGGAAGGGGGTCTCAAGAAATAAGCGTCACCACCCTTGGCTAGCGTGACAAATGATACGCACTTTCAGGGCCAGAATTGCGCACCTCAGAGACGCTGAAAGCCTTTAGGCGAGCCAGGGAGGGTGACGCTTATTTCTTGAGGCCCCCTTCCGTACCAAGTTTTACGTCAAGAAAGTCTATTTTCCAGCAACTTTTCCCCCGGGGATAACTCTTCTTCTCCGTCGTACCTCCCTTTAAGAAGCATTCTTAGGTACTAACTCTAAAATTAAAGGAGTAACAAGATATCTACAAGTTAGTTCGATCCGATTCAGTACTTGGCCTACGGTGACTATATTATACTTAATGCTTTTATAGTGATTAGAGAACGCTAAGCTTTCACGGCCGATCTCTTAGCTACAACAGATCAAAACACAATTACAGCAAAGTCGTTGAGTTCACAACAGATTCAATTGTATAATTTATTTCAAATCTACCACTTACTCCTGTGAGATGTCGAATCTACATACAAGGCTTCGTGTAAATGTGCAAGGCCTGCACATTACAAAATGGTAGCAAGGCACCGCTTCCCCACTCAGTTCCAATAGCACTCTCCTTGAATCCTCCAAGAGTACCCTGTGGCGTCGGCATCTCAAAAGCATTAATCCACACACTACCGGCCTCAAGTCTCTCTGCGATTTGTGTTGCGTGGTCGACGTCTTTCGACCAAACGCAAGCTCCAAGACCAGTGTTAGTGTTGTTAGCACGGGCAATAACTTCGTCCTCGTCTGTCCATGGTTGTGTCGGGACAATAGGGCCCTGCAAATGAATCAGTTAGGAATTCAAGGAACGGCGTGCGTAGAGACTTCTTACAAACTGCTCTTCATAGACAATCCTCGAGTCGGAAGGAGGGTTATCAACAATCGTTGGCTGGAGGAAAAAGCCATTCAGACCCTTCTCCATCTCGCCACCGGCAGCATATTTCCAGCCTTCCTTCCTTCCATCCTCAAGGAATTGTACCATTCTCTCGTATTGCATTTTGTTCTGCACAGGCCCGATCATCACTCCGGCCTCATCACATTTTCCAACCTTCAAACTTTTCGCCACTTGTGCCATGGCTTGGAGCATGGGTTCGTAAATAGAGGCATGGATATAGATGCGTTTTGTTGCTACACACATCTGGCCGCTGTTATACATAGCGCCCATAACGAGTGCTGGTGCTGTTGTTGCAATATCTACATCTGCGCAAACGATAGAAGCATCATTTCCTCCTAATTCGAGTGTTACGCGCTTGAGAGTCTTTGCACAGTCGGCCATAATACGTTTCCCTACAGCAATTGAACCAGTAAAGGTGATTTTCTGAATGTCTGGGTGCGAGGTCATCTGACTGAGTTAGTTTCGAAACAAAGAAGGCTAGAAGCCGAAAGATAGTACCCAAGGACCTAGTTCATCATCTCCGCCTAGCACTTGAAAGACTCCTGGTGGGAAGATCTTGCGTGCAGTTTCGCACAGCTTTAGAGTTGTGTATGGTGCAAATGGTGAGGGTTTGACGATGATACAGTTTCCAGTAATCAGGGCCGGAGCGATCTTTCCACAGGAGAGAACAAGAGGAAAATTCCAGGGGCAGATTGCACCAACGACTCCTAGAGGAACGTATTTCGTTTTGATGGTTTCTTTTTCTAATACTAAGGTCTCGGTGGGTAGCTCAAGAGTTGCTATTTGCTATTAGTATTCCTTCTGACTTCGAATAGGGACATTATTACTGTGATGTAGAATCCAATCACTTGCGGCATTAACCTCTACATTAGCAAAAACCCTAGGCTTTCCGCATTCCTGCAATAAGAGTTCCGTAAACTCCGACTCGTAACTCCTGTATACCTCTGCCCACTGGGTAACCAATTTTTTCCTCTCTTCTATCGGAGTCTTCGCCCATGAAGGGAATGCTGCTCTTGCCGCCTTCACCGCCGTGTCAAGATCATCTTTAGTTGCTATCGGTACATTCCAGAGCTTTTCGTTGGTGGCCGGGTTGACACCATTGGATGTAATCGTGGAACTACAGAGTTTGCCGTTGATGATATTGTGGAAATCAGTGAAGGAAATACGTTCGCTGGTGGCAGACATGATTTGAATGTGCTTTCAAGCAGTACTCACACTGCCCTTTCTCTTGAGTATAAAAAGTAGGAAGAGAAGGCAAGTACCAAAGGGAAAAGATAAAAGAAAAGATAACAGAAATCTTGGACCAGACCAAACAAAGCCGGCATGGACGAAAAGAGCTTTCTCATCCGATGAACTGTTTTGCATATTGCCCTGGCCCAAGGATGGGTCTGGACGAAGCCTCTTGGGAAACTGTTGGCTGAGACGCGGTACAACCCCACTACAAATGCCAGATGGAAAAACCGGTGAAGTTACATCAGGGAATTATTGCGCATGATATTATCATGGCGACATGAAATATATGGGAATTTTGTGGGTTTTGGTTTCTTGCGTGGAGTCTGGGATGGGGTATCTCAAGCATTTTATGGGCGTATTGTTTCTTGGTTGCCCTATCATATTCCGGGCCTCAATTGTGGCATGAGCGTCGCAGTGATAGTGGAGTGTTGTGCCCTGCAATTGCCGAGGCTAAGTACCGAGGTTGTAAAAAGACCGTGAGACTCCTGTCCTATAGAAGTTCTTCTGGAGGATTTCCTATAGGAATTGATTTGTTAATGTTTTCCTTAAAGATTATATAACAAATCGTCAACTTCTCGAATGGTGCAGTGCACAATTCTCGACATCATCGGTTATTTGCTAACCGCCACGGTAAATGGCTATCACATCTTCCTTACTAAATTTCAAGAGGAGATGAACAATTCAAGGTAAATAAAACTTTCTAGGTGCCGTTGAGAGTCGAGGTTTTTCGAATTCTCCCCTTTTCAATATAGAATCTTGTTTCTTCTAGAGTGTCCGGTGGTCAGCTGTATCAGCGTCTTTCGTGTTATTAGTAGTCAAGGATGCCCAGCTAGCCACTCATTTGTCGGTGTCTAACCCTATTCGTGACGTACAGAGGAGGAAAGACGAGGCTGCTATTACAGTAGAGGGGGGTTAGTGAGGCGACCAAGTCGTGGAAAAACCTCACGCTTCACTCACCGAAATAGGATTACTGTCGCTGTCGCTGCCACTCTGCGAAGCGGCCACGTTTCAAAAGCGATTCAAAATCAAAAAGCAACTCGGAATCGTCAAAAGGATCAAGGGATTCCGTCTACACAGTACGGTACAGTACGATAACTGCTGCCATTACCCTCCAACGCTCATGCACTCCTCCTCCGTAGGCTTTTCGAAGGCTTTGCCAGGCCTTGCCAGCCACAATTGGGGGCCAGCTATTCAACGCGGCTCTGCAGCTATCGGTCGGGCACAAGGGAAGGGAGCGAGGGAGCTTGAGGCTCAAGGAGTATACACTTCTGCGCTGTTCTGCTAGGGAGCGCAACATATATACCTGGTCTTTTCCTTGTTGCCTTTTCGAGAAAGGATGGGCAAGGCTCTGGCTTTGGTTTCGGGGTTTTCCTGTTCTCGAGCAGCTAGTTCTAGCTAGGGGTTGTGTTATGAAAAGTGCCCGGGCGCCTCTGGACCTGTATATAGAGCTGATCTGGCTACTTCTCTGGCTCCTAAATTCCTGTAATATTACCTTCTTTTAACCTCTGAATACTAGCCTGTACAGCAGCTCGATTTCCTCCGTGACAGCAAGAATATTCCAACTAGTCCTGGTATTCAACCTGAAGATGACAGTGAAGACGAGTGGGCAGGACGATTAGAAGACAAAGTTGCTGAGGAAGCAAGCACCTGATGCTAACGAACGCCAATGACGAAGCTAATGAAAGGAGACCTACGATAATGCTATGATAAACCAAAGAAGAGAAAGCTTACAAAGCATGAAGAAGCTAATGATGAAGTTAAGGAAGTATTAACCCTCGAGCACAATAGATATATGGGGGAATAGTGAGAACTTGAGTTGTTTGATTTCTAAAAAAAAAAGAGGGAGGGAGGTACCCCTTTATGTTCAAGGTCCGAGCACGAATTGAAGCCTAAAGACCATATAAAATAAAGCATTCCGGATTCAACGGCATTGCGCGTATAGCGCTACATGATTCAAAATACAAGGCCTGAATTGTTGGGAAGAAAAAAAAGCAACTTTGACTAAAATGAGGATATACTTAACACGTAACTGGAAGGGATGACTGGAAGCAATCTCTTGAAGATGCCAATGAAGATACCCATGAAGTGAAGATATCTACGAAGACGTCTATAAAGATGCGCATGGAGAAACCCACGACGCACAATGCAGCCGACGCAAGAAGCCCACACCCCCATGAAGAAGCTTGAGATATTCGTTGTATTCAATGTCGGCCGGAGAATGAGAGCAGAGCATCAATATTGGCTGGTAAGTGGGTAAAAACTGGATGATTGGCAGAGGCGTTGTGTACAGGTGTGGCCAACGATACCGTTTAAGATGGTAAACTTGCTTCTTATGAATAGCCATGTTGGAGAGTAAAGACAGAGCATTGATTTCTGGTAAGGACGCAGTGCAACCCTGCTATGCAGGATCTGCCCAAACTATGACAACGTCTTCTGAAACTCAGCCTGAGCCCGAGCCTGCACATATTCAAGGAAAACTTCGCAAGAAGGTCTGGATCAATCAAGGCGACGTATAGCGCCGACGAAGCTCGATCCCTAAGAGCATACAGAGAACTACCTAAGAGCGCGGAGATTAATGAGACCAATACACAATTATGGACAGAAGGATGATGGAGATTGCAACTTTGAGTTCGACGAGGACCGGGATAGCAGTGACAATGATGATGGGGAGGGCAAGGAGATCGATGTCGATAAGACCCATACCACACAAGTGCTCGCTCACGAGCACGAGCACTTCAATCCAATGTCTTTTGTATAGCCTATCGACGGCTCTCCATCTTCCATTGTTTCAATTTCAGCAGGAAGGACAAGCAAAACATTGTCTTCGCAAGACGGAGGTTTGTAACGCAGAAGTAATGAGTACATCTTGATCTCGAAATCAAGCCACTGGCAGACGCGTAGAATATATGGGTTGAACTTGAGGGTTCGAAGTTGAAGTTCAGTTAGCTTGACTCGAGGTTGTGTAGAGGCTTTGAATTGCTGGAACTTAAGTCTTGATTTGACATGAAATAAACTCAGGCTTGAGGTGGGCTCAAATCTTGATAGCTTGAAGCTGCGCCAGAGCCTTGACAACTTGAACTTGAGTTTGAGCAGAGCCTTGAAATAGTATAGCAGTATTGGACACAATTGGAGAGCTCTTGGTAGGTTGAAGAACAGCTTGATCTTTGAGCCGAACAGGAACTAGCTTGGCCTGAAATCGTAAGCTCTTAACAACTCAAAGCTGCGCAGGAACCTTCTTCAGAACGGTTCCATCCTTATAGTCTTGTATACCTAAGCTTTCCTCCATTTGTATATTAACTTTTGTGATCCAGGAGCTTTGTAGACGTTGATTTTGGTGATATTGTAAGTGTCAGGTTTGGTAGTTTCACAGGTATCACCGAGAGACTTCGGTGCTTTCTTAGATGGCCGCGTAAGCTCGCTGAGCAAGGCAAATTTGAGTTGTTCGGAATCGTCTTGATTATTTGCGCATCTTGATCATCCTATCATGCAATTCGTCTGTTCCCTCAGCCGTCATGTCCGTCTCTCTCCACAGCTTTCCATGTCTCAAATAGAACAAGACCTTCCTGAAATTCTCTGCGAACCCCACAAGTCCCTCAAACTCCGTAATGTGAGAGAACTGCGTGGCATGCATGTCGCTTGTCTTCCGCTTTACTTAGTCGGTAGGACCGTCAGGCGACCACTGTCGGAGATGCTTGTTGGTGGCAGTTGAAGTTGGTTCTATCCTAGTAGAACTGGTCGGGGGTAGATGACGAGGAAGAGGAAGATGTAGGACTCGAGATCTTGGTGGTAGGTTTGCGGGTTGTCAGGGAGATTTGTCTGAAGTACGCCAATAGATTTGAAAGTTTGGGTTCCGATGCCTTCAAATTGTTTCTCCAGCCAACTGATGAGGTTCTGGCGTTATCAAGATCGATCAAGACTCTTCTTGGTCCTGGAGGTTCCTCTTAAGAGCCACTTGATGCAAGGATAATGTTATCGGGGCAAATATTCTAGTGGAGTATCCTTCTGTGTTGGTAGAGAGAGCGATGACCTTTGACAGCATCACCGAAAGCTTTAAGGAGCTTTAGGACGATCTTGAATCCGTTGAGTGATCGGTGGGCTGGTGGGTGGTGAAGCAACCATCTAACTGGGGATTTTACTTTCGAATGGTTCATTGTTTGAGTTGCCCGTGCTTGTCTGTACTGTGTAGTCAAGACCTCCTACACCACGGCCAGTTATAGCTACTTGCTGGCCTGAAATGGCACGTTGTTTTGATACCAAAAAGCCAGGTGGTGCAAGGCAGCCAAAGAAAGTGGTTGCAATGGCTCAAATCGATTGACGCACTTTTTTCGGAAAGAACAAGATGCTCTTCACGAAGTATGTATCGGCCAGGCATTAATTTATTCGAGAGAAGATTGAATCTAGAGAAGTCAAAATCATCTGGGTATTAACTAAAGATATGGTAGCAGATGATATCGCCAAACCATTAGCAAGGGCAACCTTTGAGAATCTCAAAAAGAAAAAAAGATGTGTATAAAAATGGCAGAGGAGCACACGAGTAGCATATAACTTACAAGTACTAGAGAGTGGGAGTATTGGTTCCAGAAGACTCTGGTTACGTACAACATATGTGGAGGATAAAGGAAGTGAAAGGCGAAGGAAGTAAAGGAAGTAAAGAATACTAAAGAGACTGATTTTAACTTTCGGCACGCACCAAAAAGCAGGCCATGGTGTAAGTGCTTGGTGCTGACAATGTCTTGATGGTTGAAGAGTTAAACTCCCGAATCCCGTCTTTGCTTGACCAGATGTAGCATCTTAGACTCAGAGCGTAGTCCTCGCTGCCCACCTTATCTTGACCACATATTCCCACCGCTCCGAGACCGATTTCTTTGCTTGATAGCAGCCAAATCCGTTGCCGGCCATGTTCTTGATTTTTCGTTTCAAGATTGGCAGATCTTCCAAGTATAGTCTGTCTATCAGCCTTATCACTACCTCGACAATGTATTTCCTAAGACCATCCTCTTTGATCAACGTGCGTATCCTAAACTCCGAGTCACTCATCCACATATAGCTAACCAAGATGGCCAGGAAGCGGCTAGCGCTTGTACAATGTCAAAAGACTCGCGGCTGCCCATGCCGGATCGATCAAACACCCAGAGGTTTACTGTACTTCTGCGATTGTAAAAGCCATAGAGAAACAGCCGCGTTAGTTGACACGCGAACACGGCTCGAACGTATCCACAGAGCTTGATGCGTGGTAGTACTAGAATGTTGTGCGGTGACGCCGAATTTAGAATCCCAAGGCATGTGTACTGAGTGTGCTGTCCCTGGGGGAAAGTTGATTGGAATCAGCCAAGTCATTTAAGGAAGGCGGCATGTGAATGAAGAAGCTCGTCATTTTGGTTTATTTGCTAGAAATAAATGTAGTGAGCACCGTTGCGCAATGTGTGAATACAACAGGGTAATGCTCAGCTGGCGGTGATGATTTAGTTGGTTAGAAAATAAATAATCTGAAGGATGAGGATATTTTACTATCCCTGACACCGTTTGATCACAGGGACGTGCATGGCAGAAACTTTGGAGTGTCGAGTCCCTGTACAAAATGTAGGCAGGTACAGCGGCATCAGCCAGTCTAATGCTCTCAACCCACGAATTGCTGAGTAAGAGGTGAGCCATCTCATCCATTTCCCAACTGGCGTGATCGCCCAGCCCATTCAAATATCTGTGAGAATCGTATGATCTCACAGGACAACATATGATCCCCGAATATCGTTGTCGCAGAATGCAGGAGAGACCATAGCTTAAACAGGCTGGGAAGAGGACTACTGATTGGGCAACGGGATCGAGCATATCCAAATTCACCACAATCGGTATCATTGTCGACGGCGTTTGGCATGTGGTCGGCATTCGGGTCTAGCTGCAGTACTTCATCCATCCCCAAAACATCGTCTGGGGCAAGCAGTCCTGGCAGCTCTTCTGGCCAGTGGCGCTGGGCTGTGACGATAAGCAACTGGTTTTCCAACTGGTCTTATAGCTGCAGGCATATTAGTCAATTGTTGGTGTGAAAGACGACACTTGAAGGGAAGGTCTTTGACAATACAAGCGAAGGCACATGAAGTGTCGAAGAACCCAAAGTATGAATACACAACAAATCTCCAAAGCTGATTAGATTTCTGTGGGCAAGAAAGCTGGCACTACTGCAGACGGCGACAATTCAAGAAAACATGGATGGGATTGATTTGGTTAGATGTACGAGGTAGCAGCTGGTGCGAGTTCAGGTTATTTCGTGGCTGCTAGAGTATATCTTACACAGAACACTCAGAACACCACAAATGCTCGATTTATTACAACTCCAGCAAGCCTTTCTAGTCAAGTTGATATAAATGGTAGTCTACACGCCTACTCGCTATGCTATAGTTACGCATTAATTGATCGTTAAGTAACTGATTGATTGTTGAGTAATTGAGTAATTGATTGATTGATTGATTGACTGGCTGGAGCTGGTGCTGGTGCTGGTATCCCAAGCGTACGTCAACAGCATCACGACTAGCGAGAACCCGCCATTCCTTCTCCGGGCTTCACGGCAAACAATGAATCCTTAAAGCGCCCCAGAACAGCAGCCTGTGCGAAGACACAGAAGGCACAGAAGACACAAAGGACTCGGAAGCTCAGAGGCTCTGCCCTTCGCGCAGCTTGGAAGTACCCGGGTCTCTCTCTCTCTCTCTAGTACATCCTGCAGCACACGTCCGAAACAATCAAGTCATCATCCCTTCTGTATCTTCCACTATATGGATTTTAGTGTGCGCGAGCCCGAGTTGCCTCTATTAGCGCCTCCAAGCGCGTCTGTCTCGAACTTTCCTCTTCAAGAACCTCAACCACTAAATCCAAGCTCATCATGATAATGCTAGCAAAGATCCACGAGATCATGAAAAACGTTCGGATCGGAAATCAAAGGCCAAATGTTCGCTCCCAATCCTGCTATGGGCCGAACATTCATGCCTCGTTCCTGGCAGTGCTCCCCCTTTCAGCCTGATAATCCTTTCTTGGTAGTGGAAGTAGCAGTCACACAAGATGCCGAGTACACAAAACGGAAGGCAAAGCAATATATCCTAGGCTCTCGCGGAACGATTGCGGTAGTGTTGATATTTGTTGTCAGGCGCCTTAATAGGCGAGCGACCAAGAAGGGACAAACAACAGATAGGAGTAGAGTTGTACAGAAAGTAGAACAAGCCAGCGTCAACCAAATAGCCTTAGATAACTCTAGGTCTCTCCCTCTATTTTTATGTAAAGTCCTTAACACAGAGGAGACTCTGAATGTTGGTGATACTATCTACACTAGTGATTTCAAAGCTGTGACTGTACTATTGAAAACCTCGCCTCAACTTTCAATCTATATAATGCATTCTGTAATAGAAGAAGTCAAGGTATATCCATATTCTACATTAGCTTCTGTTACCATTGACTAATTGGATATTTTTTTAAATTAGATTGCTCTGGCTGGTATAACTTTTTAATAGATTTTTGAGGCCTACTAAACTAAATTTTGTGATGTGTGTACAGAGTTTAAAACTAGCATAGCTAGAACAAGAACAACCTACACAAAGAAGACCCCGTGATAAGAACAACCTATACAGAGAAGACCCCGTGATAAGAACAACCTATACAGACAAGACCCCGTGACAAGAAGTTATTATTTCTACCATAGTTTAACCGAAGTATGATATATATCTTCAATTCTAGTACTACATCTACACATCTAGAAACTTGTTCCCATTCTAATCACAACTCACCATAACGCCTAGCTTTTACTATGTCGCCCACTCCAATTCACCCGATGTCTTTGGCAAGCAGATGCCCGTCACAAGCTGCGCATTCTGCGATTCCTGCCTTGCCGCGAGCCTACAACAACCACACTATCCATTTCTTGGACGCAATCAACGCAAAGCCAATCAAGGGTCAACCACATTGCTTTAAGATTTGTAACAAGAACCATAGCTATGCTGAGGCTCTTTCATGCTTGCAGCAGTCTGACCCAGATACGTTTGCGCTTGTGAGCGACGGCACACCAAGGTACAACCCATTCACCACTCTTCCTTCTACGCCGCCCATCAATTATTCTCCTTTGAACTAACTCCATGCTTTCCTTTCAGACACGACGTGTATCAAGACTCATTTATTGTGCTCAAGATGCCTGAAGAATTTCAGCACTCAGGCGTGGCCGCAGCTATCTCGACCCGAATCAAAAACACACTGGATCTCTGCGGAGCTACATACGCCGCTGGACCATGCACCGCAGCATTCACCAAGGACTGCAGGCCGGCAGGATCAGCAAATCTTCATCTCTTTGATAACAGCATGCCACAACCCGACGACCAGTTTCGTGTCAGCAAAGATGTATTCCCTGGTGTTGTCCTGGAGGTAGCCAACAGTCAACGCTTTGGCGGCAAGGGAGGATTGGGCGAAAAGATGCACACTTTGATTACAGGCTCTGATGGCATTATCAATGTCGTTGTTGGCATTGAGATAGCCAGCATACCTCCTCGGCTCTCAATGTGCGTTCCACAGTTCGAGTACCACGACGGCAAAGAAGTGGTTGACTGTAAGGCTGTCGTTGACCGGCAATCCCTCCACGACGACAGTAGCCTCGAGCTACATGTTAAGGACTTTGCGAGTAAAGACATGATCCGAAAGCGGTACCATGGTCTCGATCAAGAAGCAAAGATCACCATCCCATTCAGCGATATCCTTGAGGATATTCGTTACCACAAGGATGTACAGAAGGACAATGAGGAACAGAGAGCGAACTTGAAGCGTAGATATATCCCTGCGCCATTCAAATCCCCATCCTCTCTATCTGAGCCAAGCCAAAGGTAGTCGTGTTTCATTGTTTTTTACCTTACCTATGTACAACAAACTAACTTTTCTCTTCCCCCCCAGACTAGGATCCAACAAATCATCCAAGCGCTCATTCTCTACCCACTGCATCTTCCGACCTCAACTACAACCACATATCCCCGTCCCTCGCTTCTCACACATGTACCAACCCCCGAGATTAGTGCATGTTTATTATCCTATGGCTGCATGGTCTGGTTTTAGTAGACGCGTCACGAACATCTGTCGGCTTTTGCGCTAACTCTATAGCGTCTGTCTCGTCTTGGTCTTCTGGTACATTAGTCTTTGCGTTTGGCGTTTCCTTGACGGACCATATTTAGGGTAGCCTTGATGCTTTTTTGGGTTTTAGGAGTTGCAGCCTTCTTCCCTTGATGATACCTATAATACTTCGGTATAATAGCTCTTGTACTTGGGAAGCCGCGGCGTTTTCCCCTTTGATAATATTCGGCGTAGCCTCAATAGCTCTTGAATTCTACGCGTTACAGTGCCTTTTGTTTCTTACCAATTCCAGTCAAACCACGTATTGCATTGTGTCAGCCATAACGTTATTGGTCGAACTCACAAGTTACCCACGAAAAGGTGACATGGTGTAATGTTACCTCCAATGATGTTTAGTCTATCCACGTGCTTTGCGCACATTTTATACATTGCCCGTCGCTTCTCGCTGTCGAGCCGCTGTGACTGGATTATTTGGATGACCTGCATCGCGCGGGAGCCAGGAGACGGACGGCACGTTCACAACTTATACGCACTGTATGGGTCTCCTTCAAGGAGCATACTGCGATATTAGGGCCAAAGTTGATGGTTCCGCTATTAATATCCTTGCCAATGACTTTCGTAATGCCCTGAGGCCATTAAGGCCTTCAATATCAATCTCTTCCAGAAATGTTCCTTAACTGCCCGCTGGGTACTCGAAATTGAAGCAGACAAGATCAAATAGATTATATTCCTCCTCCATCGTCCTATAGCATCCTCCTTCAGCAACC
This sequence comes from Pezicula radicicola, assembly GCA_003008705.1. NCBI lineage: Eukaryota > Fungi > Ascomycota > Leotiomycetes > Helotiales > Dermateaceae > Pezicula > Pezicula radicicola. The sequence goes on along the minus strand of PDUO01000071.1, from coordinate 17,234 downwards.
TCCTTCGACAACCTCCTTATAATGACCGTCAAATCGCGCCTCGATATCGGAGTCTCCTCAGATATAACAATTTTCTACCTACAGTACTGTTTAATTCATCCCCGGGGACCAATTCAAAGCTTCTTAGAAAGCGCAACCTCTCATCTATGTCCTCCAGTAGTATATCTAGAATCGCTATCGGGATCCTTAGGATTTCCGACCAAAGTACCTAATAAGTGCGGTCCTAGAAGTCACCCACCAAGCTATGAGCAGCATACAACCACCACCACCCATGTTAGATCCACTGATTAGGTTTTCCTTTTTGTCTAAGATACAGCCTAGCGCCAAAGGACCACGCCACCAACCGTCGGTGATCTTCATCCTCTTCGGCATACAGCGTGAGGGCGACGCCTCGTCAAAACGACCCACTCTGGTCTGGTCTGCAGCCGTACACTCAGAAGAGTCGTAGTATCGGCTAAGTGCTAGTGGATGATACGGAGATGCTGCTGGAAATCTGCTCTGCCTACTTCGAAAATGAAAGTTATTCTTAGTTGCACGAGGAGTACCGCCCCTTTATTGTCTTTGGCGCCAACTGACAGCTAATTAGGTGAGCTGTGCGGGCATGGCACCATTATGCTTGTCGGTCATATCTGGCTTGGAATGGGTTCAGCCTGGTCAGCAAGCTTGAGTCTGAATAACGGACAGAAGCATGTAGATTGTGGGCAGAGAAAATACAAAAGCCCTATATAGTTGCGAGGAGGAATTTACCTAAGTGCATCCGATTTCTTCCTTCATCTATGCTCTGCAGATTTTGGGTGCTGATTTTTTGCTCCCAAACGGATGATTCCGCCTTTGAGAGGCTCATGTTCAAGTCTACGGTACCAAAGCATGATGGCTGAACACAGCATTTAGCTCCTCAGCCGGTACCTCAATCACCACTCAAATGAAGGATCCGGGAGCCATTGTCGCCGGACTGCAGGCGTAAATGGTGCAGCCACTCACTACCTTCAAAGGGAGATAGTGCATTAGCGGTGTACTCTAAGAGCCAAAGCTGGGGAAATTTGCATACATGGCCCTGACCAAAGGCTGGAGAGTCCAAAGAGTTGGTACCAGATAGGTTAGTTGGCTGTTGCTTTCTTATGTCCGAGAACTCTTAAACCTAGAGCTATGGAGTAGCACAAAGATTTTTTTATTTGCTTCAACAGTTGTTGCTATTCCCAAGACCAAGGCATTAAAACTGGTAGCGGAGCTTGAAAAGGAGGTGAGATTATGTGTCGAATGATGTTGGCATTGTTTTAAAGCCTTGTTAAGGTACATTTGGTGCTCTTGAGAGCCTACTAATGCAGTAAATATTGTCGGATCACCACTTACGGCCGGCCCAAAAGCAAGTATCAGGGGCAATGGCGCTACCCCGATCGTTCAGCTGTGGATGGGGAACCCTTTACCAGGCGTCTTCTCTTTACCTACCTTTATTAGAATAGATTAAAACTCTTTCGATGCGACGGAATTTCATTCGCTAAACTCAGAAGTCAACCAATGGGTACATATAGAGTAAGAGCTAATCCTTAGTTCTTAACTCTAACACGTTCACTCTGCTTGATTGACCTACATATACGAAGTACATAGCAGTGCCCACACCACTGGCATCATTTAGCGATAGGGAAATAGGGGTGTAGATCCGTCATGCGCACGCGAAGTATAGCACGGGCTAGGGACTCAGGTGATTATCTAGAACTGAGCAGTACTAGTCTCTAAATAACAGATGTTACAGTCTTAACTCTAGGCAAGCTCTTCTCTATAGACTACGCGAATGGCAGATCTCCTAAGGCTTCTCGTTCAAGGCTCTCTCTCATTAGAGAATGTCAGACCTGGCAAGAGTGCTTTGGTGGTGCAACACAGCTGAGGAACTAAATGGCTCGGGGAAGGTATTCTATACATCCGTTCATGTACAGACCAAACATCCAAGACACTCAAAATCAATCATCCGTGGTGACCTAGGCCACAGCGTCAAGCCTGCCTGTGTGGGTCTCTGGGGCAGGAAATCGCTCCGACAGGCCTGCGCTGTGCATTTTGGCCCCCCAAGAGGATCGAAATGCTCTCTACATCCGGCACCCCTTTTCCTGCACTCTTGCGACCATCAATCAGACCCAACTTACATTCCTCAAACCTGTACACCAAGCACCACCCATAAGATGACATTCATCAGCTCTCGAGCAAATGGATGGAAACCGTCCTGGGTCAACTTAGGCTTCCGAATATTACTAATAAGGAAATCCGCCCGGTCATAGAGCAGTATGTCGAGGTTGTGATGACAATTATTTTAGAAAGACAAAGGCGGGGAAGGATGGAAGAGCTTGGTGGTAAGAAAACAATCGAAGATTAAGGTGAACAATAGTGTTTTTTCAACTAAATAACATAGGCAACCATATAATTTTTAGTGCTCATATACTTCGTAACGTCTCCATTCCCAGCCCAACTACATGGTGGCCAACAGCAAATGGCTTGCCACATATTTGCCTACACTACAAAGTGTAGCGCTAGCAACCTCCTAGACAACCTCTCGTTCCGTTTTTACTGCTGCAGTGCGACTCTCTCGCCCCTTCTTTGACCATAGGAAGTGGGCAACAGGGACAATGAAGAAGGAGTTACTGCGAGGTCGAGAACCCATCAGCACACGCGTTAGGCCTAACACGAAGAAATAGAGAGGAGGGATCAGTTCAATGCTCACCTTGAATTAGCTATACCAGCCAATTCATTTTACTAGGCCAAAAAGGAAGCAAAGAGGCCAAAGTAACCGCCTGCAGCAATGATCGATGAGTTTGGGGTTCCATTCTTGAGAACAATATGGCCGATAGCGAGCATAAGAAAAGCTATGTCGACGAAGAAGAACAAGAGGAAGAAGGCTACCGTTGAACGCAGTGTACCAAGGACTAGGACGGTTGTAAAGCTGAACCAGCCAAAAAGGAAGAAGCTGAAAGCAGTGTTGAGGGTTATTTCTCTATTTGCCGTGTAGGCATCGACGATCTGGAAACCACCTGGTGTAAGGATAATAGCAAGAGAGATCTAGAACCCGCCGTAAGAAGAGAGAGCGGTAGCACCAAAAGTGTTTCCCACTGCCACTTCCCTGTGTATTTGAAAGTCTCGGTTTAGTAGATGTCTTCAAATGGCGGAGAGAGAAGGTAGAATAACGAAAGTCTCAGGGGCTATTTACTACATGCACGGCATGTTGGAGTGGGCACGGATACGGCGATGGACGGTTAAGAACCCCAGCCACGGCCACGGCGTTGTGTGCGTACAGAAGGAATTATTACACTATGCTCCCACGGATGAAGGCGGTCGAAAGACGCCCGGTCACTAGATCACGGAGACATAGAGTCCTGGAAAAACGTTTCAAAGCTGCATTGCCAATTGAGTAGACGATGCCGGCAAACATAACCTTCGATCCATCTACATACGGTCCCTTCTGCCACTAGGGCGCTCCAAAGTCGTATCCGAATGTTTCCACGCTCGTGGCGACCTTGCCCCTTAGAGATCGTCAAGCGAGCGAAGATTGTTTGCTGCTTGACATCTACGCCCCGGCCAAACCGAAATCAGACCTTCTCCCTGTCTTCTTGTACATTCATGGAGGAGGGTACGTCGTGGGAGGCTCTACAACGAACTTTCTTCAAGGTCTCATGGATGGAGCGCCCGACGAATTCATCGTTGTCTAGATTCAGTATCGCTTGACATGGTTTGGATTTTTAGCTGGTAGCGACGTCAAGGAGACTAGAACTTTGAACGCAGGGTCTATGGATCAACGGCAAGCAATGTTGTGGGTGCAACGCCATATCTCAGCCTTCGGCGGAGACCCAGACAAAGTGGCTATTGAAGGTGCCTCAGCTGGGGGTGGGAGCGTCTACAATCAGCTCATCTGGAATGGTGGGGAGCTTAACCCACCCTACCGCGTCGTTATAGGCGAGTTTCCCTTCATGGCACCCGTTCTCAATACAAGTGCAGCCGAAGCTTAGTATCGAGAGGTACTGTGGGCCGCCGACTGCCTGACAATCGATTGCCTACGAGCCTTATCTGCAGATGATTACACAAATGCACAGTAGATTGTATTGAGCACATCTTAATCTTATGCCTACGGCTTGACCTACTTCGTACCTACCGTGGACGGGCACTACATACAAGATCTGCCGTCCACAGAGATAGCCGCCGGACATTTTACCAAAGTGCCACTTCTCACTACCCGCGACGGCAACGAAGGACATCTCTTCACTCCGCAAAATCTCACAACAGAATTGTTAGCTCAAGATTGGATTTATTCGCTTCTGAATGGAGGTGAAAGTTTCTTTGATCGTCTTAATGACTACTATCCAATCTATGCGACAGGGGAGTTTGCGTACAACTCATCCCAAATGAAAGCGGAATTCGTTTTCGGAGACTTCATCCTTTAGTGCCCGACATATTATCTTTTAAGCGCTCTGACCGACGCCTAGTCTAAAGCTGGTGCAATCAACGTGCCTGTGTACAAGCTCCTATACGCTTACCCACATACTAGACAACATACCATGGCGAATACACGTACAGCTTATACATTACTGTCAACCCACCAGTCAATAACCTCGACATATCGTTAATTATGACTAGGATATTGCAATCCTAGTGGGCCAACTTCATTATTGATCTAGATCCCAATAGCGGCACTGTAGCTAAACAGTGGTGCAAGCTCAGTCTAGTAGCCTCAGTACAGAGCTGAGAGTCAAATCATGTACTAGAATAGCACGGGCCTAGTTCAAATCAAGGACCCTGACGTTGTAGGTCACTGCGATTTCTACTGGTCTCACCTATACAACACTTAGAAATGAGGAGGAAAGGGTCTCAATTTTGATGGCAGGATTTATGTGGACACATACGTGATTTCTTATACGCTTGGTGGCGGAAAGTCTTTTGACGTCGTATTCTGTAATATGAGTTGATGTGATGCAGAAGTTGCGTCTTGTACATACCATAACAAGCCTTGAAAGTAAGTCTCTACTCCTCCTGACCTGTTGAGCATAAAGCCAACAAATCCATGGCTCTAAAATTCAACAGTGTACGCATTGCAACAGAGATGTAGCGTATCTCCAATGGCTGTTTATTGAGTGTTCTATAGAGGATCAAAACGATGTGTGGACGCATCGAAAGTTATCAATGTACTGATACACCCACAGGGGTTCCAAAGTAACCTGGCCCGGGAACTAGAATAGGGGTTGTGAGCAACCGTGACTTCGTAGAATGGGGATAAGGCAATCAGGCTATTCTTTGGCATACCACTTTGGAGTGGTAGTTCAGAGACTATTCCTCAGCTTCCTATCAACAGCCCTACTATAGCTGCAGTTTCCCTCATATTCGTGGAGTTCAAACGCGAGCTACCAACTGAAAATTGAGGCACCCGCATCGTCTTAGCTGTAATTTTATCAGAAATCGTTCAGCAGCCCATTTCTCTGAAAAATTTAATTCATGCTGTGCCCGAAAACATCCGTAGATTGGTCGACATAACTCCCAAGAAAGCCGTCGAAGATACTCCAATTGGCGATTTCACCAGCATCTTGTAGCGTTTTCGAGCCTGCCCCTTGTTCAGAATGGTTCGTATCACAAAAATACCCATAATCAAGAATGTATGACAAGTTGTCCACATCTGTTTTCTCGTCCCCGTTCTACGAGAAAGGGGCTTGTGTCAAAGTGAGAGCTTGGGCTTGATCCATCTGAAAGACCCTCAATGCGGCGGCCTTTTTCCGACAAGTGTTAGCGGACATCTGATTCGTAGGTCGCGGTAGAGCGACATCTCAGGATAGGTAGCGGGATGCGTATGTTTACCATTCGTGGATAGTTTTCCCAGTACGAAGGCCCCTGTTCAAGAAAGTCGAGACACATTTGTGATAGGCGGTGAGATTGTGCCTACTCGTTCGCGTCCGTGGAATGTGCGTAAAGCCTCTGAATTGATCCGGCGACGACGGTACAGTAGCCGAGAAAGCTTCCGCGAGCACCACAATCATTCTCGTACACAAAGTTCAGGATAGCCGTGAGCTTCTCTGCATTCTTTTTGCATTGAAGAAGAGATGCTTCCGCAAAGCTGCGTGGAAAAGTGTCTTTGTGACGTTGAATGTGCCGATACGTACAAAACGGGTAATGGAGAAGACAGCATGACAAGTGATAGACGCTCCGAGGCCATATGAAGTGGCCAACCCGTTATCTGTCAAAGACGCCGTCAACGGTAGAGGTTTGATGGATGTGAGATGTAAGATTTTCATTCTCGACCGAAAGGAGGCTTTCGGGGCTGAGAAGGATTGTGGAGATCCTGGCGAAGTCACTGCGAAAGTCCCAAGCCACAAACTGAATGTTGGGGAACTTCTATCCAGAGAACCCTCTCGAATTGAAGACGCCGCAAGGCACGATCCTTGGTACCTACGAACCTGTCCAACATGGTACTACTCGTGCCTTTTACGGCGTTCCATTTGCCACGCCACCTGTAGGCAGCAAGCGTTTTACCTATCCAGAACTTTTCAATCTCACCTGGAACAACGGCTTTATTAACGGTTCTGATGCGTCCCTTTCGCCATTCTGTCTTCAGGCACCTACCTACTGGCTTCGAGGCACCTTATGTCGGCTCCGAGGACTGCCTATACATCGACATTTGGGTGCCGGAAAAGTCTACTTCACTCGACAAGCTGCCAGTACTCGCTATGATTCCAGGCGGTGGTTATGTCGGGACCGGGAATCTTCCTGCCTCTGATTTTGTGGCATCTTCTCAGGCTATGATAGTGGCTTTCATCCACTACCGCGTCAATGTATTTGGTTTCCTGTCCACTCGTGGGCTCTCTCAAGAGACATCACCATACCAGTCAAATTGTAATTATGGAATGGCGGATTGGACGGTCGGATTGCAGTGGATCCATGACAACATTGCCTCATTTGGTGGCGACCCCAATCGAATCACGCTGCAGGGTCTCAGTGATGGTGCTTTTGCCATGAATATTGCTCAGGTCCAGCCTATGCTAAACGGCCTATATCAGCAGGCCATCATAGACAGTGGCGGAAGTGATCAGTCAACGACAGTCAGCAGCCTGGAAGTGAAGGAGCTTCTTGCACAAAGTCTAGCAACAGCAGTGGGTTGCCCTTGGGATCAGGTCAACGACCGAGGCTACGCTCGACAAAATGCTTATCTAAGAAATGTCAGTGACATGGACTTACTGAATAACTTCAACTGGCTGGGATACGAAAGCTTCTTCGGCCCCCCAAATCATGTTCCCAGCACCCGATGGCTGGTGGCTGCCGGACTGGCCCCAGACTTTGTCCGCCAGTGGTAAATTTCAAGATGTACCCATTCTGGCAGGCTCCACCCTGGATGAGATGAACGCATACACATTTTCGTCTACTCTTCCTATAAACTCGACCAACGGAATTACGTACAACACAACTACCTACGATGATGTGGCTCAATGGTGTTCGAGATTGTCATCCAAATTGGGACTCGGCGTTGATGCAGGGGCTGCTTTCACTAAGTACTACCTTGACCCAAATCGTACGTTTGATGTAATCGTCCCTCAAGATCCCTCGAGTCCGCTTGGTATTAGTACTGGGACGTACGCTGCGTTGGTTGAGGTTACTAGTGGCAACATCTTTCAATGTCCGATACGACGAAATCTACGCTACTAAGCTACAGCTAAGAAACCAAGCTACGGATATGCTTACGGTTATCGATCACCAACTTTTCCCGAAGGCGCATTCGCCCAATACGGAACCCAGTCATACATTGCCTATACCCCAACGGCCCAGATGCTAAACGATACCAAGGATGCCTTCATCTCGCATGCGATTGGACAATACTGGATGGCATCTATACTCAATGGCGACCCCAACAAACACCACATCCTTGAATCTGACCTATGGGGTAAACCACTCGCTACCGGAATGGCCAAGTCAAACAAAGACAAATGATGTTGTCCTGCGTATCGGTAACCATGACAGGACGCGAAATACCAAGATCACAGCTCTCAATGGTGTTTACAAGTTCTACGACCTGCAAGATGCCCTTGTGCCGTACTACTCATACACAACGAGATGCGCAGCAGGCCACTCGCTCAGCAACGATTTCAAAACTTGCCAGTAGCGCATATGTTTTGCTCGAGAGGTGACCGGGAACGAAGATGCAAGCGGTTTTCTATTTTGAAACAGGCAACACCCATAGAATTCGATTTCAGAGCCCATATTAGTTCCACTTGCAATGCCTGCTGAATTCTTTACTCAAGTATTAGTATTTCCAAAAGCCACTTCCCGTCGAACTTGTGTAAGTATCCTTTATAGAAGCGAGTGTCATCGTTGAATAGGGTCGTAAAGCCTGTTGGCGCAAGAGGCGTTGTAAGCACAATATTACCCATCTCTCCTTGCTCGAGTTCCTTTCCGGCATCATTCACTATTCGTACGTCAAACCCCGGCATTGGTTTGCCTGTACTGCCAGGCTTGACTGCTAATGGCTTGTACTTCTTAGAGCTCGATTGGTTATAGCCTAAGGCTGCCCGATTCACTCGACCACCAATGATCGATCACTCTTCCATCCAGTGCGGCGTATTTGTTGAGCAAGCCTTGGAAAGGTGTAATGATTGTCGGCTCACTCCTTTCCCTAGCAAGGAAGAGACTCCTAAGTTTCCGAAGTCCTTTCTGTTGGCCCAAAAACGGTTTTCTGGATCGGCATTACGAATCGCCCTGAGAGCTGTTGGCGCAGTAAAAAGAGTAGTGACCCCATAATCTTGCACCATCCTCCAGAAAATGCCGGCATCAGGGGTACCAACTGGCTTGCCCTCAAAAAGCACCGTGGTGGCACCGGCCAGAAGAGGGGCGTAAATGATATACGAATGCCCAACTACCCAGCCAATGTCACTGGTGGTAAAGATAACATCGCCTGGCCCGGTCACATCGAAAAGGTATTTGATACTCAGGTTCAGTCCGACCGCATGTCCTGTAGCTTCGCGTAGTACACCTTTGGGTGATCCTGTTGTGCCGCTCGTACAGATGATATAAAGACCATCTATCTGTGCTCTCGATCGGTACTGCGTCAGCTTTCAAACTTTGTTTACGCGCGCTGTGGAGTAGTTACTGCCAGCACAGCTGTCCTAACTCTTCGATAATAGGAGTCCAGCTTTGAATCCTGCGATGCCAAATGATCGTCTTCTCAGGCTTGAAGGTAGCTTTGTCTATAGCGCCCTCATCTAGGCTTTTGTAGCCTAGCGGACCCTTTGTACCCTCGATCGCGCAGCTCGCCGTCATAATAAGCCTTGGTTTTGACGCAATGATTCTTTGCGCTAAACTTGCCGCTGTAAATCCACCGAAAACCACTGCGGGAATAGCTCCAAGCCGAGAAGTTGCCAATACAGCAAACACAGCTGCGGGAATCATAGGCATGCAGATGAGCACAACATCGCCTTTCCTCACGCCATGTTCTCTCATAAGACCGGCGAGAGTCTCTGCCTCTTCCAACATTTGTGAGTAACTATAATTTTCCTTGCTCTTGCTGACGGGACTGTCCCAGGTCATAGCGGTTTTGTCTCTATTACCTACTACGACGTGCCTGTCAAGGTAGTTGTAGGTGCCAATTTCACCATCTAGAAACCATGACCAGTGCCGGTAGCTGGTGTCATCGGAGAGCTTCTTCTGCTCCTGGCGAAGAACTACGCTATAAGGATTGTGCTAGTGTAGAGCTTTAGTATAATGCTCCTAGAACTTCTTAGTGTCTCGAAGCAAGGCCGATTGAACTGAGTCCTAGAAATTGTTGCAAGGCGTGGTGTATAGCGGCATTGGACTGATGAGGATATCTGGTCGTGATGTGTTGGTACGGTAAAGCATGGAATTGTAAGGCTCAGAGATCTGTAGATGCTCATTCAGTGCCTCGTGGAATGGTATGCGTGTAATGGCGAGCCGTGAATTGTGCATTATACAGTCCTCCTGGTAACCAGGAAGAGGGTAATTGCATGCACATGTCAAATAAACCAGGTAAAACCGGGCTAGAACATTCCGTCTGGACTGCACCCTGAATTATCGCGAATTTTAACAACCATCAAATCTAAATTTGCACCAACTCTGGGCCCAGATGCTAAACAAGAGGCACCTCAGGAACAAGATCCGCGAACTGCGTCCAGTAGTGATGTCAGGGGCGATATTACCGATGTATCACATACGCAGCGAGAATTGACGGAGAAGAAATACCTGAGGATAGTCAGGAGGCTGGTATAGGACAGCTTGACCGACCGAGAAGTGAAGGTCCAGAGAAAGACTTGGAGAAGGGAGAAGTGTAAGAAACAGGCGGTTATCTTGGACGGTTATACAGGACGTGAAATTAGGATTTGAGTTATGAACGCGTGCATTGGCAGCATTATTGGGAGCTACACTGATACCGTTAGCATATAGGGCTCATAGCGTTTGGGCATTTTGTAGCACGAGAAATATTAATGAATGAAGACTAACTCTTTAACTTCTTGTCGGGTAGATCCAAGAGCAACTAAGTGAGCATAGTCGCTCTATATGAGTCGAGCCATTCAAGTTGAAGTCACACCAAACTTCTGAGTGAGTAGCGAAGCTCATTTATTAACCTATGGTCTTCTGAACCCTATCTCGTTCTCTCTCAAGATATCCCGAAAATGTCGTTCTCACGATTTCAAAATTCTCCAAAGCCTTGAAGTCAACCTGATACCCCACGTCATTAGCCCACTCCTGCGACTGCAATACAGGTGCATATATCCCTTTCTTGACCGCCTCGTCAAATCTAACGGTCTCATGCTTCACATCTTTCCCGCTGACCTTGCTAAGTGCACCTGATATTTCACTAGTCGTCAAGGCTTCCGTACCAAGACTTATCTCCTTCCCAGCAAACTTTCCCGAGTCCATGAACGCTGCAGCAGCGAACTTCCCGATGTCATTCTCATCAATAAGAACCATCTTCAAATCAAGTTTGTAGATTGACACCAGAGCATGCTCCGAAATCAGATGCGGGAACATATGCGCAGCCTTTGGGAGGAGATAGTTCCCCATGAAGAACGCAGGCCGGAGAATCGTCCAATGCTTGATGCCAGACTCCCTCACGGCACACTCAATCTAGCGCTTGCTCACCCAGTACTCGTACATAGGATGGTCAGGTCCCCAACCAGGGAATGTTTCATGCTGGCTTGCCATGGCGACGCTGGAGTAGACAATATGCGTCACCGTGCCGGCGACACTGGCGGCTTTCAGCAGGTTCCTGGCCGGCCGTACTTCAGATCCATGTTCGAATGATGGCAAAACGTTCATGAATAGCCCTGTTGCGCAAGCCATGGCTTTGCTGATAGCATTGAGATCATCGAAGTCGCCTTGGAAAAGACTGACACCGAGCTCCTTCAGCTTCAGCGCTGCATCTGAAGACGAATTCCGGACCAAAGCTCGGAGCTGATATTCACCGCCAGCAAGTGCTCGTGCTGTTGCGCCACCCTGGTTGCCGGTCGCACCCATGATGAGGATTATTGGAGTGGAAGACGCCATTAGAGCTTGAGGCTACATGAAGGAAAGGATAGAGCTGATATCCGAGACTGCGCAAGACAAGGCCGAATAATGCATTCACCTTAAGGCACAAGCCGCCACGCCCATCCACCACATCCTCTTGTATATCTCATCGAGTTGTTCGTCTGATAGGAGTGCGGGGGCCATAACGCAGTGCTGCTGGAAGGAAGAGGACTTGGGAGCTGTTGGTGCACAAGGAAGCGGATTAGCAGAAGCACCATAATCGCCATAATGTAGCTGCGGCTGTCAGGAATGACGGCGGATGGAACGCTGGAAATATACCGGGCGGCCTCCGGAAACGAAGACTCGGAACTGCTATGCGCATGAGTGGCCGAAGGGCAGACAGAAGAATTGGAACAAGAAGAATAAGTTTCCGAAGGCTCATCGACTGAAGCACGCCCGAGGCTCACCCACAATTCCCACTCTCCTACAGTACAGTCTGACAGTACTCGCACTCTGGCAATGTCTCCTGACATCCCCAATGGCCATGCGGTCCAGCGCCAACTACGCCCACCTGCTGGCACACATGCTTGATACCAAGCTGACCGACTGCAGCATCTCTGGGTCGACGCTGCTCAATATCCTGAACGACTCGCATCGCCTGTGGCATGTTGAATTCCCCCCACAGATCGAGGCGCTCCCCAGCGACGCGGATATTGTCCTGGTCCTAAGCGGCGGGCAATGACATCGGCTATGGGGCGGCGGCCTCTTGCACGACAGTGTCGCCGCCTAGCGCAATATGGCTCGCTTATATAATACACACGTGATATTAGAAATCAACGTTCCATTGTAATACTTAATTTTAATTATTTAAAGAAATATATAAATAAATTCTATTTTATACTTAAGACTCGAGACTCGAGAATACTACTAATAAATAATAATATATTATTATTACTTTATATTATTTTATTATATATTTATAATTCTTAAATTCTTAGTTCTTAGTTTTTAATTTTTAATTTCTAATTTCTAATACTTAGCCTTTTAATTAATCTAGTAGTTTATCTTATAAAAAGTAAATATTATTTATTTATCTAATTAATTTATTAGTTAATTAATAAATTAATTATTATCTTATAATTAAATATAATAAATAAGATATAATTATAATTTAAATTTTTTTTTTTTTTATTCTCTAAAATAACTCCCCTTCTAAAAAAAAATCTAACTTATAAATAAATATAAAATAAAAGATAAAAAGTAAATAATTATTATAATAATAAATAAGTATATTATTATTTTTATTATTATTATTATTACTTTTATTATTATTATTATTATCTTTTTCTTATTAGTAATTAAAGTAAAATTAAAAATTAAAAATAAATTAATTTATAAAAATTATAATTATTATTTAAATAAAGGAGTTATTTAAATAAGTAAATTTTTAAATAAATTAAAATATAAATAATTATTATAATATTAATATCTAATATTTTATTTATTAGTTATTTTATATATTAAACTATATTACTCTAGCTAATTAGAAACTAGTAGTCTATACTAAACTAAGTCTATTTAGAATTAGTTTAATAGTTAGTTTTAATTATAAGAATTACTCTCTTAGTTATTAGATATTAATAACTAATTAAATCTAATATTAATAAATCTATATATATTTAAACTAAGTAAAAACTACTAGTAGAATATAATAAGTTAGTTAATAAGGATTAATAACCTTATATACTAGTATAAGTAATTATACTAATACTAATTAATAGATATATAGATTAGAAAGTTATTTAATCTTTTAAAAGATAATAATAATCTTAAAATATACTAAATACTAATTACTCTACCTTTATAAATAATAGTAGATAAAGTAAGTAAATAGAAAGAGAAGATTAGATAATAGAATTATAAAATTAATCTAGAGAATAAGGAGATAAAACTAGAAGATTTTTAAGAATATATAATTATAAAGACCTACTCTTATAAGCTTAATAACTTCTTTAATAATAACCTTTAGGATATCTTCTAAGTAGAATTTAAAGGATAGATAGAGGTTATATTTAAGAATATTCTCTCTAGGTAATTAGATATACTAAAGAAGTAATTATATACCTATAGAGTCTATATACTATAGTATAGAAAAACTAATAGAAAGACTATTATAATTATAGATACCTTTCTTATTATATTAAGAGAAGAAGAACTATATAAATAGACTAATAAGGAAATTAAGATTATCTATAAGAATATTAGTAAAATAAGAATATAGAGATTAAACTACTAGGTATACCTTAAGTACCTCTACTCTAAGTACTACTTATAAACTATTAGTAAACTATATAAACTAGTATAACCTAGAGTTATTAAAAACTATCTATTTATATCTACTAATAAGAAACTAACCCCCTCTAAGATATTATATATAGAATACCTAGTTTATAATAAATATCTAGAACTAACTCTTATTTACTCTCTCTCTTCTTCTTATAAGTAGATAATACCCTCTTAAAACTATTAGAATATAAGGAGTCTATTAGTATATCTATAGATATATATAAAGGAGCTAGTAATAGTAATAAAGTTATATATAAATAATTAAAAGTATAATAGTAGTAATAATAGTTTTAACTTTAAGTTAATAATTTTCTATAATATTTATATAAGAACTAGTTTATTACTAGAGGGATATAAACTAATATTTCCTATTATATTAAAAGGTCTAGTCTATAATAACTATTATAATTATAAACTTAGTAAAAAGTTAATTAAGTTTATTTATAATTATTATTATAATTTCTTTAAAGATCTTAACTACTATAAAAAGAATCTTAATATTTAGAACTTAATCTTACTTTATATAATTATATAAGAGAATACTAGAAAGTTAATAAAAGAAGTTTTATAATTTCTAGTTAATAAGCTCTAAAGCTTATAATATAGATTATAAATAGATTTATATAGTAATAGTTTCTTTTATAATAAGCTTATTATAGTATACTAGAGAATACTAGCTTATTAAAATACTATCTTTAATCTATTAATATCTATTAGAGGTTTATTAAATAAGTTAAAATTATWTATTATTATATATAAAAAAGAGTAATTAATATCTACTAGTACTTTTTTTATAAACTACTAGTATTACTAGAGTAATAACTATATTAACTAGACCTATAATAGTTATAAGGGAACTAGATATAAATAGTCTAGATAAATATAAAAATACTTTATCTATAGTAAGAAAAGCTATTATTCTTAGAAATACTTTATAAAAGAAAGAGATAAGACTAAAGATAAATAGGAATAAGAAAAACTACTATAGTTATAGTAAATATTCTATTAATATCTTATTAAATTTAAGAGAGATATAAAAGAAGAAGAAGAGTCTAAGGTTAGTATTAGTAACCTTAATATTAAAATAGACTATAATAATAAACCTAGTATCTCTTTAGATACCTACTTTATAAACTTATACTATATTATAATTAGTAATCTTAAATTAGAAGATATAATATTAACTACTTTAATTCTAGTAGATAAAGTCTTTCTCTATTTTACTAGACTTAATTTATTTCTTTAAACTACTCTAGAAAATTAATTTAACTTATCTAATAAAGGAAATTAAGTAAGTAATAAAGAAAAACTATTTTCTAAGATTATCTAGAGGAATAAAGATAATAATCCTTTTATATATAAATTAAGTACCTTTAGATATACCTCTATATTATTTATAAATATTATAATTAATATAAGAGTCTTAGAATAATTAATAGATAGATATAAATAGTTCTATACCCTCTAAGTACTTAATAAAACTATTAAACTAGATATCTCTATTAGAGACTAAGTAAATATATAATTTAGAATTAGATTAACCTTATCTATTAGATTTATATAGTTAATAATACTAGTTAGTAAGGTTAAATTCTATATTATTAAAGTTAATATCTTATTTCTACTTTATCTTATAAATATAAATAAATTATAAATTTATTATAATAACCTTAATAATCTATTAGTTAGTAGTAAGGTATTAATACTAATAGTAAGGTACTATAGATATCTATTTCTCCTATAGTAACTTTCTCTAGTACTCTAATCTTTTATTATTAAATCCCTTAACTAGAATCTATATTATTTAACTATTAATAAATTAAAATAACTCTATTATAGATTTAAGTATCTAGTTATTAATTAACTCTAGAGATTATTTAAATATACTAGTTATAATATTAAAAAGAAGACTTTAGAATACCTTACTAAGTTCTATTACTATTACTAGAAGTATAAGAAATTACTAGATAGATTTTATTTTACCCTTTAAAATAATATTAATTTTAATTATATAATTATTATTAATATTATATATATTAATAGTAAYCTAGTATTATATATTATTAATAAAGAAATATACTTTTAAATAGATAGATAATTATAAAATATTAGTATAAAATATATATAGAATATCTTAAGAAGTTACTAGATTAATATATATCTTAAACTAATAAATATTATTATTTATAATATTAGTAAGAACTTTATAAGTTAGAAATTTAAATAATATATAATTATAATAGATATAAATATAAAAAAGATACTTATAAAAGTATATAACTTTATAAGTATAGTTAAGAGATATTATAACTTAATTAAATATATCTATTAGATTATTTCTTCTAAATTATCTAACCTTAATAAGACTATAGTACTATAGATAGTATTTAAAGTAATTAATAATTCTATAGATCTAGATAAACTAGTTCTAATACTCCTAGTCTTTAGAGTCTACTTATAACTATTAGAATTAGATATACTCTCTTCTATTATTATCTAGTATATAATAATAATTAAAAAGACTATAAGTAAAGTCTAGAAGTTTTAAATAAAGAAATAAGTAGTAGATATATTAAATATATATAATAGACTATAGATAACTATTATTTATAACCTACTACTAAACTTACTTATTATAATTTAGAGAGAAGAGAATATAAGTTAAGCTAGAAGTTAAGAAGAACTATATATACTATTTACTATTAAGGGAGAAACTTATACTCTCTAGTTATTATATAGACTAATACTATTCTATTTAATAATAGTAAAGTTATATTACTAGCTAGAAGAGCTCTAGAATACCTCTAAAGAAATACCTCTAATTAGTAAAAATACCTTAGATAAAATACCTTTAATTAATAAAAATACCTTAAAAGAAAATATCTTAAATTAAAATATCTTAGATTAAAATACCTTAAAAGAAAATACCTCTAGTAGAAATAACTTAAATAGAAATAACTTAAATAAAATTATATAAAATAAAATTACTCTAATAGTATAACTAAATAATCTAGGTTTATTTAATTTATCTAGTAGAGGAAATTAAGAATAACTACTATAATAAAACTATAGTTATTTATAAAAGTATCTACTACTAATAGTTATAGTAAATATTTCTATCTTTATTTAAAATAATAATAATCTATAAGAACCCTAGTTTATAATATTATAAAGAAAAGAGATTACTAGACTTTTAAAAAAGARAGTCTTTAAGATTACTAAACTAAAGAATATTCCTCTAGATATATATCTTTTTAACTCTTATTTTATTAATAAAGTTAAGTACTTAGGTACTCTCTAAGTATTTAAGAAATTATATTTAGTTATTTAAGTATATAATAATATAAAGAAGTAATTTATTTTAATAGAATTACTAATAATATAATAGATTAACTAATAGATCCTTCTATACCTTATAG
>PDUO01000008.1:1339074-1404116 GCA_003008705.1 Pezicula radicicola | reverse complement strand
TATATCTTATAACTACCTTATTCTACTACTACTAAAATTAAATTAATCTAACCCTAGATTAGTTAAGTAATAAGAGATAGGAAAGTTAATATTAAATAAAATTATATACCACTATTCTTTGTACACGACCCATATATAAGACACGACGCGTTTTCGTGCCTCCCACCACTCTTCATACAACACCACAATACCCAGCCCACGTAAATCCTTTGCTGATAGGCTTAATACCAATCGAAAGCCTCGATCCCAATTAACTAAAGACCAACGAATTGGTATTATACAAGCTATTTTGGGTGGGGATAAAATAGGTGATATAGCGCGTCGATTTAAGTACCATCGAAATTCGGTACAAAATACAATAAAGCGATATAAAGAGACGAATACTGTACGAAATCGACCTCATCCTGGCCCGACACCTATATTAAATCGAAGAGAAAGGCGATCTCTATTCAGACTAGTTCGAAAGGAGCCTACCCTTCCCTGGGGTAGTCTTATAGAATGGTGTTAAACTCGACTAGGTAAAAAGGTGTCGAAAACCATACTTCGACGTATTCTACACTCTACAAGGCTCAAATATTGGAGATCTTTGAAAAGGATATTCTTAGATAGGAGGGCTATATTACAGAGAACTCGATATTATCGAGAATAGTAAGGGAGGGAAGTGGAGTTGACTCAGGTATATACATTAAAATAAGGTTATTTTCAAGGCTAATACCCCACCTAGGGCTACTACTCCGACGAGTACTCTGTAGCCTCAGACACCTCGAATCCCACTGGCTGGGTATAGCGATTCTCGAACGAACGATACGAGCGACGAATGGTTAATATTACGAATCATAGGAAGCCAGATATTACTATAATGGTATAGGGGGTAATATGGTTAGGTAGGAGATCAGACCTAGTCATTATGACTAGAGATTCAGACTCTAAAGGCAATGGATATACAACCTGGAGTTACCTATAGGCTCTTGAAGAGGTACTTCTTCTTATATATCAGCTAGGTCGATTTTATCAATAAGATAATATGAAAATATATACATCAGGGAAGGTACAGAGGTAGTTCAAGGAGTATGGAATCTGGGTTATTGACTGGCCTGCGCACAACCCAGATATAAACCCAATTGAACATGTCTAGCGGGCCATGAAGTCTATTTTATATAGGCAACATCCAGACATCTATTTACTTAAGAATAATAGGGAGGATGTAGAAATTTTAAAGGGTTGGATCAAAGAGGCCTAGGAGGTGGTTCCACAAGAGCTTATTGATAGGCTTATCCTTTCTATACCAAATAGAGTACGTGCTCTACGCAAGGCAAAAGGCTGGTATACCAAGTATTAAAGCTCTATTTTAGGGCTTTCAAATGAATATATTATTAGATTTTTATCTATTTTATTGGGTTTTTAAATAGGTTGGGAAGATTAGGTAGATAAATCGAATTATGGTGGGGTGGTCTGTGTTCTGGGGTATGCACAAAGATCAATGGCACGTAATTTTAGTTAGAAATTATTCTAAAGAGGGGGTAGAGTTTATTTAGAATCCTAAACTATATTATTTCAGAGGTTTAAGTAACTATATAATCTAAAGTTAATAGAGAGAAAAGTTATAAGAAAGACTCTATAGAGGAAAAGTTATAAGTAAAGATTATAGTAGAAGATAATTAGATAGATAAAAGATATAAAGGAAGCTAAGAAGGGGAGTCTTATTAATTTAAAATAGTTTAAACTAAATAATTAGATAGATACTCCCTTTATAATAATACTATAAGTTAAGAATTATTATTACTTTTAGAGTTAAAAATTAATATTAAAAGTAGAAATAATATAAGTAAGTTAGCTTATTATATAAATAGTCTAAGTATATAATTAATAAGGTTTTAAAAAGAAGAAAGAGATAATACTCTTTAGAAAAGATTTAAAGATTTAAAACTAACTTATACTATATAAGAATAAGAATTAAATCTAAAAAGAACCTTTAAAAAGAATAAGATAGATTAATTCCTATAGGAAATAAAGAGATACTACTAATTAAAAACTAACTATTAGTTAATAATTAAATAACTACTATACTAGTAAGACTAAAGTAAGAGTTTAACTTAGGTTAAATTAATACTAATATAATATTCAACCTATCTAGATAAAGTATAATAGCTCTAGAGTATAGTAATAATATAAATCTTACTTTTATAAGGAGGTAGTCTTCCTTAGAAGAGAGTTAACCCTTAAGAGAAAGTTTATAGATAGGTTTAAAACTAAAGGATAAAAATATAAAGTTAATAGTATAAACTATAATAATTAATAGTTTAAATAATTATAATTAATATTAATATTCTATAAGTAAAAGAAAGAAGAAAGAGAAGAATCTTATTATATTATTTACTTTTAAAAAAAGTATTATTATTAAGTTTAAATAAAGAAAAAAAGAAAGAATTTAAATTAAAGTCTTAAATTAATATAGTTTTAAATTAACTATATTAAGTAGTCCTTAAACTTTAAATAGTTTTAAGTATACTTAAAGTATACTTTAAGTAGACTTACTATAATTATTTATCTATAGATAATAATTAAGTAGAGGTATTAAGAGGTCTTTTAGAGATTATAAGAGACTTAAGAGGTAAATATATAAATAAGGAATAAAGGAAAGATAATATACTTATATATATTATAACTAAAGTTAGAGAAAAGAAGAGAAGATTATTATAATTAAAGAATAAATATAGACCTATATACTAGGGATATTAGCTTACTTTAAAGTATAAAGAAAGGAAAGAAATAGGATACTTCTCTTTTAAGTTATATATAAGTATAAAGATAAGAATATTATTAAATTAGAATAATAAAAAAGAATTTAATTAGAAGCTTTTAAAAAGTTAACTAGTAAAATAAAGAAAGAAGAGGTATTTATTTAAAGTTATTAAAAGAGAAAGATAAGATTATTATAAATTAAAGTTTATTATAAGAGTATAGAAGATTATTAAACTTAGAACTATAAAATAGTATTAGTTTATTCTATAAGAACTATAAAAAAGAGATAGATAGATCTTACTAATATATAGTTTATTAATATTAGATAAAGTTAATAATCTTAGATAAAGTTATTAATAAAGAGAGAGGATTAAATTTAAAATTAATTAATAATAGATAATAATAATAAAAGAAAAAGAAAGAAAATTATTTATTAAAGAAAGAAGAGGGTTTATATAGATTTAGAAGTTTAAAGTTAAAAGTAAGGTAATAAATATAGTTCTTGAAAAAGTTAGATTTAGTACTAGAACTAGTAATAAGACTAGTAACTTCGAAGAAGTACTATTATATTAAATTAATCTAGTTTTTAATTAGTATTCTTTAAGAATAAAGAGAAGGAGATACTTTCCTTTATTAAATAATTTATTAATAATATTATTAGTAGAATAGTTATTAGAATTAATTTAAAAGAGGTTATTAAAATTAAAGAAAGAAATAAGAAGTAATTACTTTAGAAGATTATTATATAAGTAATAAGTATTATATAAATTATATTAGACTATTAATAAAACTACCCTCTATTTTAATATTATAACTTACTATTATTACTTTTTTACTTATTTATTTTATTCTTAAGTTTTATATTTAATTTCCTCTAGAATTTAAAGAAAACTAAAACTACTTAAGGATAAGTAATTAAAGAAAGGGGGGGATAAATATACTAGAGTAAGTTTAATTTTTAATTAAATAATTAGACTTAGTTTAAATTACTATATAAAAACTAAATAAAAAGTTTTAAAAATAATAATAAATTAATATTCTTTTATACTAACTTTATCTTTAATAATATTAATAATTTTTAATTATATTATATAATTATATTTTATATTTATTTATTATCTTATTCTATAACTTACTTTATATTTTATATTTCTATATATATAGTTTAGAGATTTATTCTTCTATAGTACTAATCTAAGGGATTTTAATAATCTATACTTATAAAGGTTCTATATAAGTAGATAGTTATTCTCTCTTAGATAAGAGTTTTATATTTAACTTAAATATAATATCTTTATATATACTTAGTAACTTAGTAATCTTATACTCTTTAACTTAGTAATAGTATCTTTATCTTATTATTTAAACTTTATATTATCTCTTTTAACTAATATTAGGATTAAGAGATCTTTATATATTATAATACTATATAAAATATATTAAATTATTAATAAAACTACTCTTTATTTTAATACTATAATCTATTATTATTATTYTTTTATATATTTATTTTATTTTTAAATTTTATATTTAATTTTCTTTAAAATTTAAAAAAAACTAAAACTACTTAAAAGTAAATAATTAAAAAAAGAGAGAAATAAATATATTAAAGTAAATTTTATTTTTAATTAAATAATTAAATTTAATTTATATTATTATATAAAAGTTAAATAAAAAATTTTAAAAATTATAATAATTTAATATTCTTTTATATCTATTTTATCTTTAATAATATTAATAATTTTAATTATATTATATAATTATATTTTATATTTATTTATTATTTTATATTATAGTCTTTACTTTATATTTTATATTTCTATATATATAATCTAAAGATTTATTCTTTTATATTATTAATAATAGATTATAACTTAAATAAGACTAATCTTATTTAACTTTAAATTACTATTTATAGAATTAACTTAGAATAAACTAGTTTAAATTAAACTAGTATAAACTTATTTAAGAGTTTTAATTTAAGTAATTCTAAAACTATATAATACTATATTAAGGTAAGTCTTATTTTTAATTAAATAATTAAACTTAACTTAAATTACTATATAAAAGTTTAGATAAAAAGTCTTAGAAATTATAATAATTTAATATTCTTTTATATTTACTTTATCTTTAATAATATTAATAATTTTAATTATATTATATAATTATATTTTATATTTATATATTATCTTATATTATAGTCTTTACTCTATATCTTATATTTTTATATATATAATTTAAAAATTTACCCTTTTATAATACTCCTTTTATTTCTATTTAATAAGACTCTTTAATTTTAGTTTAAGATTTCTCTAAGTAAATTAAACTACCCCTCTACTAACTTAATATAAACTAAGTTAAATCGGGCTAGTATAGACTTATTTAAGAGTACTAAGTCTAAGGATTTAAATACTATATTAGTTTAATTAATATCTATTTTAGTTTTATTCTAATTTAATTTCTTAGTTTTTTTTTCTAGGTAAAAAATCACGTGATTTTTCTCTATTTCCATCCAATTCTCTATTTCCACTGTATGTCCTGTTAGGCTCAAAGTTTGTACAGTTATAGTGAAGTGCAAAGGGTGGATAGTGTACTCGTTTATAGTAAGTTTAGTAGGGACTCAACCAGGTCGGCAGGGTTCGGCTTGGCACAGTCCGCTGGAATTTGGCGAAGGCCCCTGAAAATCGCTTAAAGATCGCTAAGCCTTTAGCGATCAAGGTATGGATGCCATCATGGTTTGTGATTGTGACTACTGCCACATGAGATAACCTTCATCAGATTCTCAATCATGGACGTGTTTTATCAAAGAAGTGCGTGTATACCTTGATGTTGAGGCTTTAGTATGCCATTTTCCAAGCTGGCGAGACTGTCCCAGCCCTGTTTCCAGCCACATGGAATACGTTCGCAATTCTCAGTCTGGAAATTCCTAGATCCAGAATTTCCTTCCAATATAGTCATTAACAGGTTGTAGCTGCCACATACGACGACAGGGACAGGAAAATTGGGCCAACTCTTCAGTTCAGAGCCAGACCAGCCTCAGATGTTCACATTTCATGTAATATTCTGTTTCGCAGTATCATGAAACTTTTACTGGGTTCGCAATTGGTATTCTGGTTTTCATGCCAGGTCCGAGAATGAATTCTCGGATCTGACTTTCGTATCTATTTACCATCTCGCCGTCCCAATGAATAGAAATTAGTCATTAGAAATACCGATGCAGTACGCATAACCAGACCAGAAGTCTGAGGCGCAGTCCGTGACAGCCGTGTTCCATTCCAAGAACTCATCTCTGGTGATATTATATGCTTCATAGAAGGTATCGCACCCCTCTCCAGTTTCAGGAACGGCATATTCATCGCACGTCGAGATGATACCGGTCTGGGTTGACGCAGGTGGTGTGACGGAGGTGCTGGTGGCAGTCGTAGCAGTGGACGACGAGGCTGTGGTTGGCGTAGCCGTTAAAACACTACTGCTACTGCTCGCAACTCCTATACAATACGCTTCGTCGACCCATAGAGCACTGCAGTCATCTGAAGATATTGTTAGTGTTTCACTTTCTGCCAGGCTTTAGATAGATGGTGACTTACCACCAAGAGCGGGGTTCCACTCATAAAGCTGGTCGAGGGTGATGCCAGCAGCCGTGGCGACGTCCCAACATCCTTGTCCTGACTGAGCAACATACCATGAGTTGCAGTCAGAAGGCTCGCCCGTCTGGGTCGGAGCAGGCGCAGTAAGGCTAGTCGCACTGGCTGTGGCTGTGGCTGACACTATCGATGTGACTCCGCTTGTGACGCTTGCAATGGCAGTGGCAGTAGTGTTATCCGAGTCGTCAGTGTTGGACACACAGTACTGGTAGCCTGAGTTAATTGTTAGCGACACTTGCTTGCTATAGTAGAAAGAGCAAATTTTCTTGACGTACCTGACTGAAGGTTCGAACAATCCGACTTGACATCAGTGTTCCAAGCATAGAACTGTGCGATAGTAATCCCGTAGAGTGATAAGATGGATGCACAATCGTACCCATCTTCAGTTTGGAGGTCGAAATAGTTGGTGCAACCCTCGTCTACCGTGAGAGTTCCATTCCTGAGAGTCAGGTCGATATCACCATCGGAGCTCGAGTCTGAAGAGTCTGCCTGATTGCCATACCAATACTGGCCACAATACTGGTAACCTGTTTCGAAAGTACAATTGCTCAAGCTGGTATTTCCAATGGCTGATGATTATATAATGTCAGGTCTGTTGATTCTAAACCTGGAAAAGACTCGATTCATAGGGGATTGCTTACAAGGATTCCAGACGCCCAGATCTTCAAGAGTGACATCGAAGACGTGAGCCGCCAGATCGCAGTCTGAGGCCAGATAGCTTCCGCTAGATATCCTACCTATGTACTTGCTACCATTAAAGTACTGCCAGCAGTCAGATCTGGTGTCGGTAGCGAGTGGCAACGATGTTGTAGTTGCCGTAGCCGTCGGCGTGGTATAGCTGATAGTTGGCCATGTCGTCGCGGGATCTCCCACAAGGCTAACATACGTTGCGGTGGTGGTCGCATAAGCCGGCATACCGCTGTAGGTTTTGATGTCACCAACAGCTTCTACACAGTAACTCGTGTCCGCCCAGAGATTGGTACAGTTCGCATTGACTGAGGGGTTCAGGAACAGGAAATCGTCAAGCGAGATCCCGTACTTGACAACGATCAGATTACAGTACTCCCCTACTGAGGTCGTGTAATACATGGCACACCGAGTGTTCGTGTCAGAAGCAATATTCGTAGGCACAGCAGCAGTGGTTGATGCGCTTGATGCGGAAGTGACGGAGGTGGGCATTGTGCTATAACACTCGAGGTCAGTGGATTTTCATCTTCATCACGTGTTCACGACCTCTGAAAATACAGGTCGCTGGCCCAAGAGCTTTCCAGTCTTTCGGAGACCTGATTCTGCCCAGATTAAAAAGCCCTGGAGAGGCTACTTACTAAGTGCCTCCAGGGTTGGAAATACAGAGTTGATCATCCACCATGCCGTCAACATTGTAGCAGCCGGCGTCGATACTCGGGTTCCAAGCCTTGAGCTGTGCCTGTGTGATATTGTTTGCCTTGGCTATGCTTGAGCACGTGTCGTTTGTCTGAACTGTGTAAATTTCGCATGTGTTCACCAGACAAAGGTCTCCTGAAGTCGGGAAATCGACACAATTGGCCTTAAGATCGTTGTCGGTGAGGAGCCATGATGTCCCAATTCCCATGCTTGAGGATATGGAGTGACAGTCGTCACCATTTGCGATGGTGTAGGTGGCGCCATTGCAACCAGAAGTTGAAGTGGCTGTCGCAGCTGCCATAGTCGTGGTAGAACTAGAAGGACGTCAGTCACTCCATATAAGGGAACAAAAAGGTGTCTTGCATGTAAATATTGGCTGCTGTTGTCGTCAACGGCATGTCCGTAACCCCACAGCTAGACGTTTTAGACTGGTAAAGAGAGCTAGTGTAGATTTCAGGTCCATCATAATAAGGATGTTCGGCCTGAAACTTGAGATTCTTAATGAGGCAGATGTCACACTCGTTTGTTACCTCAATGTCTCCGTACAGGCCCATGGCAGGGACTAAAGTGATTACAAGTCAGCTTAATCCTGTGACGTTCATGGCTGTGATAAGACACTGTTTCTACGGACCGTTGTTTGTCGTCGCATTGGTGTCGAGGTATGCGGCATATGATGCTGCTGCATTGTTACAGAAACGGCTTTCGTCGTCTGTCAGGCAAGTCAAGTTGTAATGGTAGTTCAAGATTTCGGGAATGATGGCGACTGGCAACGTTTCGTTGTCATAAGCAAGCCATGTGTCGTCAGCACAGACAGCCTCAATGTTGGCCTGATATAAGCTCAAGGCGTCCCGACAGTCTGAAGTGCATGCTCGGATCAAGGTGGTATTAGGATAGTAGAAGCCTGTGACTAGGGCCGGTACCACAGCATCGCAGTTGACTTCAGCGATGAGGGCGCTCGAGCACGCAGAGGTGATGTTGGTAAGGACTGTGGTGTTTGAATAAAAAGTGGTAGTAGCTTGAGCGAGCGGCAGCATCAATGATGCTATAAAAGTAACGAACGACATGTTGATGGACTTGATGAAAAGAGCGGCATAGTCCTGAACAGAGCAGATTGGAAAAGCGGGCTGAACACTTATGACCACTCTATCATGAAATGTCAGCCGACCATAGAGACGGGTCCACCCACGATTGTTGTGCAAAGTCTGACACGAAGATAGGTATCTTCAACCTGATCGAGCAAAGACTAGGGTATGTCAGGCATTGTCAGCCTCAGTTAGGGATCGGATATAGATTATTTACTCAACGGGCCTCCAATTGGACGAGAATACGTCCCATATCGACTGCGGCACAGAAAACCTGAAAGCCATGATATAGCCTTAATCATTGGGTAGCTCGGTGCCTCCTAAGATCAAAGTGGGTGAATCTCGAGAAAGATTCCCAGGGTCCACGTCAGAGACCGGCCGCTACCAACCTCGGTGTTGGTACATGTAGTACACCACCATGTATGTACCTGCAATAGTTAAACCTAATCGCTGACAGGTACATCATTAAGCTAACTTACTCTGTTGTCATGAAGACCGCAAAGATGCCAACGTCGCTTAATTTCATGACTCGGCACCTTGGCGCCAAGTCGAAGTACAGGGCCTGCAAAGCCTTTCTTCGAGTGGGGTCGGGTCCAGCGCTTAGATCAAAAAATCTCCATACCATGTTCGGAGCATTTAGCTCACCACGAATGGAAGTTTTAAGCTTGATCCTAGTGGTAAATCAATTGAAGATCCTGGACCCTGTTTCAAGGAAACAATTCTTTTCTGTGGACTGAAGTCGAATAAGGAAACCATTACTGTATTGACATGCTGACGGCACGGTCCGCTATACGTGAAATGTGCTCCTTGGCAAAGACGAATAGAGAGCAGTGTGGGGTTGATAGGAAATTGTTTCGGTCCTTGGCATGCATAATTCACCTGCTCTGAAAGCAATTGCCCAATCGGGCACCAAGCCTCCGACCGGTCCCCCAAAGGTCGGACACTCTAAGGGTTTTAGATTGGCAATTGCCTAGTGCTGTCAGCCTCCTTTTCGCACCCGGGTCTTTCAGAAGTCTGGGCTCTGAACACTCCACATTCAGCCCAGCTTTGACAGGCCATACGTACGAGGTCGATGCTTCTAAAAGACGCAGAATCTGATGCTCATTTTCAGCCTTCCACGGATTCTGAGTGGCTGTCTCGGGCCACTTCCTTTCCAAGGCATAGTCCAGGTTCTGAACGGATATTGATCCTCTAGGGCTCCTGTAAGTGACCAAGAGCCCTGCAAAAGTCCTGGTATCTGGTGGAGCATTCAGACCTGAGTACAGTCAGAGATGTTGCGGCGTAGTAAGAATCCACCATGGGTCTTATGACTGACATAGCAAGGTCTTATCAAACAGTACATACATTACCATAAGTATCTTCTCTGTTCGAATGTCGGTTGAATCAGCAGTTCTGTTAAGCGAATTGACGGAGAGGTCGTGTTGGACCAGTCACGCTACTCTGTTTATCTTATGCCCAAGATGGCAACACTCTTTTCTAATATTGGGAACCATTCTCAGAGACGCTCATTACTAACGACGGTCCTTTTCACTCTATTTTGTGCTTTTATTTTATCCAGTAACTTTGTTGCGGGATTGCCCGCGTCCAAAGCTGTTAACAACACAGCGCCACAAGAACTTACATGCCGGAATGAGGCCTACGAGTGAGTGCATCACATCAACAATATAAACAGTTCTCTTATGCCATTTCTAGTCCTTTTGACTATTCGGTAAAAGTCCGTCACGACGAGAATGCACCTGCCTGTGCAAATCCCACATCTTCCTCAGCTGCATCGCTTTTCAGGAAGCGTGATGACGATTACTCCTGCAGCGAATCCAAGGCCTGCTCAAATAGTACGTCCCATCTTTACGATACTTTTTCTATCCAGGAGACGAGTCAATTAATCTGATTTCGATAGGCGCCTGCTGTGGAAAGACCCAAGGATACTGTGGTTACGGGCCTGACTATTGCGGGACCAACGACATCTCACCCAATGATGTATGCTGGAGCAACTGTGATGCCAAAGCCGAGTGTGGCCAGTAAGTCTTGAATTTGCATGAATCTTCTGGGGAGAAATATTTCTGACAAACCACCGTTTTCCAGATATGCTGCAGTTGCTGGAACCGAATGTCCACTCAACGTGTAAGTTACACCAATCCTCAGCTACATCTGACCAACACGTGACTAACATTTATGGTAAACAGTTGCTGCAGTGAATATGGCTTTTGTGGTATGACCGAGGAGTTTTGTAACAGTACCGGCAATGCGAACACAACTTGCCAGAGCAATTGTGAGCAGCCCGACTCTGGTGCTTCAGATGGCGATGTCCAGAGCCGGATCATTGGTTACTACGAAGCTTGGAACTCGAACAAGACCTGCATTGGAATGGTAGGCGTGATGAGCCATGCATAGGTGCGAGAGTTTACTGACAATACCCTGTAGTCCCTCAGCCAGATCCCCGTCAACGCACTCACTCATTTGCACTTTTCTTTCCTCTCAATCAACCCCGGGGACTTTAAGATTGTGCCTATGGAGGGCATTGAAGAGTCACTTCTCTCAGAATTCACAGCACTCAAGTCCAAGAACAGTGGGCTGAAGTGTATTGCCTCTATTGGAGGCTGGACGTTCAGCGATAATGGGACGGTGACCCAGCCGCTTTTTGGCGAGATTGCCGTCGACGCTACCAACCGCGCCAATTTTATCGCCAACCTGCTGGACTTCATGCGCCAGTATGCTTTTGATGGTGTTGACTTCGACTGGGAGTATCCCGGTGCCAGTGATCGTGGAGGCACTGACGACGATGGCGAAAACTTTACCCAGCTCCTGAAAGAACTTCGTGAGGCCCTCGACGATGAGCCCATCGACTACAGCATTGCTTTCACGGCCCCAACTTCCTACTGGTACCTTCGCCACTTTGACCTGAAGAAATCTTCGCAATATGTCGACTGGATCAATGTTATGAGCTACGACTTGCACGGAGTGTGGGATTCAAGTAACCCTATTGGAAGCACAGTCCTGGCACACACCAATCTCACCGAGATCAAGTCGGCTCTCGACCTATTCTGGCGGAATGATATCGACGCAAACAAGATCAATCTTGGCCTTGGTTTCTACGGACGCTCGTTCCAGCTGGCTGATTCATCTTGCTATAAGCCAGGATGTACGTTCAAGGGCGGGGCTACCGCCGGCGCGTGTACCGACAACTCTGGGACGCTTTCCTATTTCGAAATTCAGGACATTATCACGGCGAAAGGTCTTACGCCATACTACGACAAGACTGCGCAGGTCAAATACATTATCTGGGATGACGACCAGTGGGTGTCTTACGACGATACAGACACTTTCCAAGCCAAGATCAAGTACGCGAACAGCATCGGATTGGGCGGTTTGCTCATCTGGTCCATTGATCAGGATACAAGCGACTATGAAGCGCTGAAAGCTGTGCTATCACCGAATGGTATTGATGCATTCGAGTCCCAAGCAGATGATGCAGCCTACTGGCAGGAGGCTACCGCAGAGGATTGCTACGTAACGGACTGTGGAGGCAGCTGTAACACAGGATACATCCAGATCGAAGAGCAGCCCTGCGGCTCTGCCAAACCAGTCACGAGGCATTCCACCAAATCTCCTTCGAAGCTGTGCTGTCCTCTTACTTCTGCCCCCGATCCAGCCAACTGTAAATGGCGAGGCGGCGCTCCCAGCTGCAATGGCCACTGTGAGAATGGCGAGGTCATGCTCGAGATGAACAGATGGGGTGACGGCGATTACTGTGAGGACGGAAACAAGGCCTACTGTTGCGAGTCATCTTCCCAAGAGACTGAGAATACATGCTACTGGACGGGTGTTGGGGGTAGCTGCTCGTCGGACGAACTACCCTTGACCTTTGCAGGCACGTTCCTGGAAACCCTGGCCGACATTGCTTCGTTTGGAACATTGACAGGAACCCTGCTGGCCGATTTCCTCGAGACTGTGGATATGGATCTCCGCCGTCTCTACTGCTGTCCTAAGGCCGAAGTCAGTCAGTGGGATAATTGTGGCTGGCATGGTACTCCGGGCACTTGCTACGACAATCACTGCGACGCTGGCACGCAAGTTCAACTCACGCAGAGCGACTATGGTGCCGGCGAGAGCTGCTTTCCCCGTATTGAACGCACTCGTACATTTTGCTGCGATCCTGCAGATGGTGCCAGTCCTTTCCTCCCTGTTCCCCTCGCGTACCTCTTCCCCAATGCTCCTACCGGTGACGATCTTTCGACCGACTATGATTTGAAGATTGACGACACATGGGGCACCGGAAATATCAAGGCCACCACCGAGGACGATCCCAATGATGCTACTTTCGGATTCTGGGTCATGGTCAGTCCGACTGAAATTCAGACCTCGCTGGACAAGCGCGATGGGTCGCACTGGGAACTATTCAACTGCAACGATGCTGTCAGCACTGAAGCTCAGACTATCCAGATGGTGTGCACAGATGACTCCGCGGATAGTAACTGCTACAAAATTGGCTTAGGCCATGGAGTTCCAGGTACCATTCTCGAAATGCCCACTGGCCAAGGCTGTGGCCCAGCCAAATATGCTGTTGCAAAATCTATGGTCCCATCCCAGAACCAGACGCTACCTCAACAACTCGTGAAACGTGCTGCAGGACGAAAACCCGTGGTCTACGACTTAACTTTCGATTACAATTGGCAGAGAGTCCCAAGAGACCTTGGCGATACACAAGTCAGAGTAGACTATAGTAACGAAGACGGCTACTGGGATGCGGTCGTCGACAAGGCTGGAGAGAAGCGGAAGAAACGATCACTAGATGAAGTCAATGGCAGCCATCGACGATGGCTCGAGGAGGAATGGCGCGACGATATGCACTTCAGTACCCTGAGTCAGCGGGAGCTCCACGAGCGTTGGTTCGGCGAAGATGTTGTTGCTTGGCTGAAGGGCCTCTTGAACATTGATATTCAGCCCAAATTTACGCATGACTACGACGAGTCGATCACTGCCATCATCGTGCAGGACGACTGGTCTTGCAAACCTAACGACTACAGTATGCTAAATTCCCCTTCAAATTTGTCGTTGATTCAGGAGCCGAGCTCTTGGCGAGCAATGCTCTTCGGTTCCTGGGACATTAGTGAAAGATCCGTACTGACTTCTCAACAGCCACTCTGACGGCAAGCATAGATGCCAAAGCCACCGCAAGCATCAAGGTCTCTTCAACCTTTGGTATGACCCTGATTTTCACCCTCGGACCAAGCCTGGATCTCTCCCAGTCCTACGTATACCTCAAGACGAGCGGTGAAATCACTGCCATATTCTCCATCGACGCCATGGCCAAGGCCAGCTACGACAGCGGAGAGTTTTCCATCGTCACGGTACCCATGCCCGGCGCCTCATTTACAATTCCCAACATCATGACTGTCGGTCCTAAGTTTGTCCTCAACGCCCAAGCCACTGCAGATATCTCCCTGGCAGGCCACTTTGAGACCAAGGTTGAAATTGCGTCGTGGGACTTCCAACAGACATATCCAGAGGAAAACAGCGACTGGGCACCCAAATCTCTCGAAGACCCGTCGCGTGACTTCTCCCTGACTGGCCTCAAAGAGCCGACATTCAACCTGAGTGTTACTGCGAAGGGTCAGATGACCGCACACCTCAAGCCTACAATGAGCTTCGGAATTGATTTCGATGACACCTGGGGCATTTCCTCTTGTAAGGCAGAGTTGCTAGCCGATGGCTGGGTGCGTGTCCGCGCCCAAGCGAACATCGCTGGTGATGATGCCGAGACGTGTCCCTTCAAGTACGGCATCGACGCTGGGGCCTCTTTCACTGCTCGGGCGACCGTGCCTGACAATTTCAACTGGAGCCCTCAAAGTAAAGAGTTTTTTTCTCTCAGCAGCAACTTGATTCCCGGAGACGGCACTGACGACTACGACTGTGTTGGAGTTGACTCCGAAACGGAGACGAAGCGAGCCCTGTCTAGCCGAGATGACTATCTTGTCTCTGGAGGTGAATATGAGCTGCTGTCGAGTTATTCCAACCTTACCAAGCGCTCCTTAACATACGGTCCTCTTTTCACTATTCCCAAGATTGGGCAGTTATGCCCGACTGTTGAGACGACCACATCATCGGAGTGCAACACCATCACAGGATACGACACGGACCAATTCAATGACGTCGATTACATGAGGAAACGAGACTTGAGCCCCTTGGAAATCGATCTCTCGGAAATCGAAAAGGCTAGCGGCCTCGACATCACAGGTCACGTCAAGCGAAGGAGTGTGGAGCTCAATGTTGAGTCTGATCCCGACAAATCCGCCCTTCTCCACGAGACCGTCGAGGATCTGCTTATGAACAACACCAGCCTCCTCGAGTTGTACCATGATCTGAGCAAGCGCGGCGGTACTGAGGCGTATGACATCTGTACAGGTGATGCCAAGATGCAGTACCGGACGGCAGCATATCCCGAGGCGGGAACTCTTTACGATAACGAGGACTGGGGCAATTGCAACAATTTCAACTTGATTCCAACATCCGAGACAGCAGGTAAAAGTTACATTGCAGAACACATTCTTGAAAGACAGATCATTCAAGCTTTCGCTGAATACGTGAGTGGCCCGAGCATGTTGCACGTTCAATTTCTCTGTCTCGCCTTGAACTCTACATGGAGCAAAAGAAAAACTAACATATTTCGTTGCTAGTATTTCAAAGGACAGGCAAGTCCCGTAACGGGCTACAGTACCTATTGCAAGTACATGTCTTATTACTGGACTCATAGAAACAGTCAGATCAATGGAATGACTCCCTGGCAAATCATAGGCCAGCAGTGGCCAAATACTGCTGCAGGAACTGGGTAAGTCATCTTTAGCACCGCTGTATGCAACCCCTCACTCCGCTTCTATGCTGATGAAATACTCCGTGAGTAGTGGCGAAATCGTCAGGACCGAGAACGAAGTCAACCTGGCTAAGGCTCGTGCCTTCAAGTTCGACGCAGCCATCAACGACGTTGATAAGATGAAGGGATGGTTGGACTCATATGCCGACGTGGAACGTGTGATCAAGAACTTGAAGAACGTCATCCTAATGGTCAAGTATATGAGGGTGGCCAATGTGAACAACATCTTCTTTACGCAAGGCACACGTGTAGCAACAGCTTTTGGCACGGTTGAGGCGGGTATTCAAGCGAACTGGGCATCGACTTCTACTCCGTACACGTCGCTAGGCCTCCAGCAAAGCTTCTCGACATTCATGAGAGCTTATACTGCCCAAGTCAGTGACAAGATTGACAGTTATCTGCAACTTTGGATCGGCAATCTCAACGTGTTTTACACCAACGAAATTAACACGGGAGGGCAAACAGCAGATGAGACGACAATCTTGAACAAGATTGTAGCTATAAGAACAGAGATTACCACGCTGACGGCGGCTACCCCATTGTTCAACAACCCGTTTTAGAGAAGGATAATATATATTGTAATTACAAGCTTTCTTTCTGCGAAGTCCAGTTTAATTGTGAGGTGAGGTGAGACGAATGCTTGGGTCACGTGTATTAGCTTGGTCAGGCTGCAGCTATATTTGATAAGGTAGGTATGTAGGTATCTGTAGACAGGAGTTTCCTCTTACTTAGGGTTAGGGTTACACTTCTCACCCCATATGAGTTCTTGAATATTTCCCACAACCGTGCACTTTCCAG
This sequence comes from Pezicula radicicola, assembly GCA_003008705.1. Lineage (NCBI taxonomy): Eukaryota > Fungi > Ascomycota > Leotiomycetes > Helotiales > Dermateaceae > Pezicula > Pezicula radicicola. Next base: position 1,387,599 of record PDUO01000008.1, on the reverse strand, counting down.
CTGGGTCCCCGCGATAAAAGCTTGCAGGGGATTCCACGCTCAAATTTCAACAGGCCCTAACCCCCACTATTTCATTACTTAAGCACTTGGATACATAAACAGCTTCTTCTTCTTCTTCTACCTCTGATTTCCCACTCTGACACCCTGCAGGACGCCGAACAAGTAAATTATCACGCCGCAATGGACAGGCTCAGTCCCGAGATAGTCTCCCATGTGGTCAAAAGCACCGAGTTATCTCAATTCGCCGCCAACTTCTCCGACACGCGCCGCCAGCGGCTTTTGTGCGAGCTCACCTTTGTTGTTTGCTTACCCACTCACGGCGACTCACGTGAAGACCATGCCACGAACAAAGCGGCCTTCTCTGATGCACTGAAGAGCCTTTTGGCTTTGCTCGAGCAATGGGACCAGCGGAAAACCAGCGACGAGGCTTTATCAGATCTCAAGCTCTGGCTGTGGTTCGACTATGACATCCGCTCAGATGGCCCTGTAGACCACGACTTCGACGCTTCAAACTCAACTGCAGCTCGTCGCTACCTCGATATCGATCTCACTGGGTTCCCCGTTGTGCGACGAATCTCGAGCTTCAAAGTTGATGTTTCACTCGGCATGGCACCGCATCCAGGTACCATATGCCGGCTCGCTGGTTTGTTCCCGCGGCTACAGGAGTTGAGTATCGAGTACCGTGACCCAGCTCTCAAGCGACACGAAATGCGCAAAGAGCACCGTTTGGCGTTGGCCGCTGGACTGAAAGAGCTACTCACGCTCCCTCGACTGACCAAGCTCCATCTTATACGCCAGGGCGGCTGGGATCCGGCAAACCACAGTTTCGTGTGTCAGGATCTAGAGGACGAGGAACATGTCGACGTTCTCTGCGAATCCATTCGACAGCTCGCCGAGGCCGGTACACTGACCGACTTGGAGCTCAAGAATGTTCTCGTCTCGCCTGACCTCTTCCGGAATCGTCGATCCGGTGGAACGCCTGGTGACAAGCTGATGCCAGCGATGCGGCGGTTTCATATTGAGGATGGAATACTGTCTCCCAGCGGAAAATGGTGGTACACAGGCGACCCTGATGCCGTCGAGGCCGGCTCGTCGCGCGTTGATGTTGATTCCGATGATGGGGACGACCGCGATAATGACTCGGATACAAGCAATGATGGAGATGACGAGGAGAAAGACGCCATCGTCAAGTATGTACAAATCTTACCCTCATGGAATCCGCAATTTCAGAGCCGAGCTCTTCGCTACAGCTCGCGAAGAGTTCGGCATGTCGAAGCGGTTGAAATTTGATGAAACGCCCTGCTAATTTTGTCGTAGTGGACGGCGGCCGGATCATCAATGGCGGACACGACCAGATCCCGAGACATTCGATCCCTTGATCACAGATATGGCGAATGCTCTGCACCGCATGCCCGCTCTCGAGTGGGCTTGTCTAGACATTGGAGGTAACCTTGAAGGGCCACTCGCGGTTGTCATTCAGGGTGCAGGAAGAGGCCAAGCTTTCTCCTTTCCCCCAGATAGGGTCCAGGACACGGAGGCGGATAAGAAAGTAGCCAGATGCAAAGCTTGGGTCGGTATTGGTACCGAGTGGGAAGTCCCTAGAGAAGCCAAGTCTATTTTGAAGGAATGGACAGGAATGGAGGGGAAAGTCGATGTAGGAAGGTGGCCTTAACCAATCAGTTCAAATTCCGTACTTTAGGACAACTCCTTCCTGGTAAAGTACATGAGTCTCTAAGTCCTGAATCAGAAGAAGATCTTTGGAACTCAAAACTTGATTCCAAACAGTCAAACCAGCGATGATCCAGCCATCCAAGCCTCTCAGAACACACCAGTCCCAATCCTCTTCTTCTCGCAATGTTGATCAGCACCTTTTCCGTTTTATCTGGCCTCACATACATTCGCATCGTCTCAAGCGCTACTGTCAATCGCCGAAGCTCAACTGAGCAGATTGTTCCGTTCAACTGCGAAGGAGCAGACAACGGCACACTCTATTTTCTAGTCATCTGAGTGCCTGGCACCATTTTTAGAATCTCTCCAGCTTCAGTCGTATCACGAAGAGGCGCAACAACAGTTTGGTAAGGCGCACCACAATCAGTTACATTTTCCGACGAAGATATCTTCACATGAAACATTCCAACTCAGTACCGTTGGAGATATATGCACCTCCTTTTACTGCTACAACAATTGGGATCATAACATTTATTTGCCTGGTGATCTACTCTGTTGCTCAGCCCCACTCACGTCGCCCGATTGGCCTCAGCACTTCGTTTTTGCTTTCCCTTCCATTTCGATGCTCAATATATGCTTGGATACAACCACTTTCTGTCACATACGACCACAGAGACAGGAAAATTGGGCATCCCGTCCGCTCTGCCATACACAAGCTTCAGACCGGCAGATTAGTAGTTGGCGAATACCTGCTGTTGTATGTTTTTGCCTCTCGTCTTCTCGAGCCCACTTGTCTCTACTGGCCGCAAGGCGACCTAGCACGTCTTAGAATGCGCGATAGCGCTGTGAGAGATCCAAGGCTGTGCTGACGTTTTCATGCCCAAGCTACTGCCTAACGCTTCGAAAGGAACCGATATTCCAAGGTCCTCCAGGAGATGGCTCAGATGAAACTCTAGATTGAACATCGTCTCCTTCCCAATGCACGGTTTGAGACTGTGCATCGTCCATCTCGATTTGCATAGATGACGATGTTGTAAGGCGGCGAGGACGTCTAACACCGAGCTTCGCGCTATGGTCACGGGGCTTCTCTAGACCCTCGTCGATACGTCCTAGAGGCAGCTTCCGTCGTTTTGTAGGTCGTAAGTCCTCGTCGTCCTCATCGCCGGTGTCACAACTATAATCCTCGTCCTTAGGATTATCTATGTCGTCCTCTTCCTCCTCCTCCTGCGGCTCTTCCATAGCCAGCTCATCGAGTTCTTCCTCCTCTCCTGCCAACTCATGCTCCTCTTCATGCTGCTGCTCTCCTTGCATCTCTATCCCCTCCACCACTTCCACCCCGTCTGCCTCCTGCTGCTGCTCCTGCTCCTCCCATCGCTTCTCCCCTACTCCCTTCACCCCTTGGTGCGCCGCCGCCGCCGCCGCCTCGCTCTCGTCCGGAGTCTCGACTGGAGAAGCATCTCGCGGCTCTTCCGGTCTGGTACGAGTGCTTTCGCCCTGATCTTTTATACAGCTCGAAAGCGGCGGCTGGCCCGTGCACGCACCTTGTCCGAAGCAACGGGTCGCTAAACCCGGGGGGGATTTAAATAAAAATAAATTATATATATAAAAAGTAAAAAGTATAATATTTAAAAAGGTAATTAAGTTTAATATTAAATTAAAACATAATAATTTTTATAAAATACTACCTATTAGTATAAGAGACTTATATAATCTACTTTATTAAATAAATAAACTAATAATAATTAATATTGAAGTAGTATATCTTAGTTATAAATAGCGGTAGGCAGCTAGATTTGATGTAAAGTAATTAAAGCTAGGTTGTACCCTTGCTACAACTGTAGCTCGAGTAGCAAAAGCATTAAAATCGATAACAGATCAATAGTAGGCTAGGATAATAGAAATCGCTAAGTACCCATGCAACTTACTGCGTCCAAATCTCAAGTCCCCACTTCCAAGCTGCCCAGAACACGAAGAAAACTGGCGAAGAAATAGTCATCATAGTATAACTAATGATGTTGAAGGTGGCCCAAGACGATGAGACGGCCAACTTAGAAACTGTAACAATGAAATGATTTGCCTCCAGAGCCTTGCAAAGCAATTCGGTATGAAAGAAAGCAGCAATCCACAGCCCAAACAGTGCCAAAAAGAATAGAAGATAGCTCCCCATCGCATGATTATCCCGAACACTCTCATCAGGGATCGAGTTGATGATCTTCAAAAGCTGAGGCTTGGAAGCGCTCACAGGATAGGCGACACCATAGTCGCGAAGAAACGACCTGAGTTGGTTGGGGCTTCTCGTCGACAGGCTTTGGTTGTTGCGCTGCATCGAATCAAGCAGTGTACCCTTTCGGAATCGACCGTTAGCGTCTTTGTCTCCGCCATGTTCCACGGCAGAGCCTGCAACCCAGGCGACAGCATGTTGAATTCCATCTAGAATCCCAGTGTGTCCGAGAACCATTCCAATCGATGTTGCAGCGCTCGAGTTGAGTGGAATAGCGTGCGCCATGGTTGCTATAGCTGAGTTCGTCGCCATGTCTCCAGCATGGAAAACTGAAGCAGCTTGGCCGGCTCCCATTCCTATCCCATGCTCAATTCCGTTGGCAAAATCAGCAGGATGCATTATAGCGGCTCCGAAGGTTTCTGAGGCTGTATGGTGAGCAACCTGATGCGCCCCTTGTTGAACGCACATCTCCGTGCCCGCACTGACGACGTGACCAATCCCCACGTCAACAGCTCCACCTGTAACCATTCCCACAACGGTCGATCCGAGAGGTATAAGTACGTCGCGCTTGGTTTCGGTATGGAACTTCCAGCCCTCCTCCTTCATGATTTGTTGAATTACAGCAAGCTTCTGCTCTGCAATGCTGTACTGGCGAGCCCCCAAGCCAGTTCCAATCAAGGAGAAGCCCATTGTGAACGGGGCCAAGGCGCCACCGCCCGCCATCTTGAACGTAGCACCATAGAGTTGGCGACGCTTTTGAATCTCGCGCTTGCAAATTTCGTTTCTGCCCAGCGAGCGAATCCGTCGACGATACGCTGCAGCATCGAAGCTGTCGAGAAGATCGAAAATCCCCATGTTGCCGATAAGTTGGACGGGGGAAGAAAATTAGAATATGTGAAAGGTGAGCAATTAAGTATGAGCAAGTCAGTAGCACATGTGATATTTCGATTGGGGTTGTTTCAAGCCTCTTCGTCTATGAGCTGATGGTATTGGTTGTGAAAAAGAGCTAAGTTGAGGCTGTAAAAGCCACAACCAGAGCTGAACAACCAGCTCATGAGTCTTTTCGAATTTCAGAGCACGTTTCAGCTGGGCAGAACGCCAATAGGCCTGTATCATGAGGCTTCAGACATAGGATTTCGGAATTGAACTTCTTCTCAGTATCGTAGGAAGTGGCCGTCTACGCTTTTAACCTAGTCAATCGTGACGAACTACCACAAATTATCGCAGTGTTCCTACAAAAGTCAGCCCCTGGAAGTCCTAAAAGTCTTTCTGTGTAGCGTTTGGGAATTGTGTTTGCTTACTCTAACTAGTATAGGTGGGTGGACAGCCAACGGCTCCACTAGCTGCGCTTCATCTGATGTTGACGGGCCTGAGAACAAATCAACCCAGGGCATTTGCATAAGCCTATGCAGTTTTACGCGCATCTTCTCGTTGAAGAATATCTTCGGAGCTTTCCATCAATCGTGTGATGACGTCTTTGAATGGTTTTTGAGCCTCCTTCCTGGTGAGGTTCAACTCCGCCGCTTTTTGTATAATTGCGTGGAGCGGTATTTGGCCAACAATGTCTTGGTATAGAACTTCAGCATTGCCTTTATTAATGAGCACTGTGACGGCCGCTTCATTTTTGGATATGAAGCAGCACAGTGAAGTGCAGATCGCCTTTGCTCATCTTCAACATCCACCGGCACCTCTGGCAAGGTGACAAGATCGCTCAGAAAATCTTCCAGCTCCTTTCTTTCGGATGCTTTGAACAGCAGGCAGCGCTGCATTTGACTCACAAGTCTTAGGTATATTGGGTCTTTCGGACTAGAGAACCTGCATAGCCCTCTCCTGTTTGAATTTGAAGCCATGGCTATACAGAATATTCCGTGCTGAGCCAGGGGTGGCAATGGTCGTTTTGGTTGCATGTGTATTTTGTCAGCTTCCGCTTCTTCCGATTGTACTCGCGTTTGTATGTACCTTGGATGATGAGGATGGATCTTTCATGATTTTTGATTACAACCAAATGGTTGGAAACTTCTGATTCTGATTCTGCTTTTTCGTATCAAAGCTATCCCAGAGAGCTCCAATATCAAGTTTGTTGCCACTATCTTTGAGTCTTCTCATGATGTGTTTCTGCCGTGCATTAGAAGAAGGGAAAGAAGGTTTTTCAGTTTGGTTGTCTTGTTATTGGGTTGCTGGGAATGGCGTATCCAAGACAACAAGTCCTGCTATCATGCTCAGAACTTGAGCTGACCATGCGTTCTTCTCATCATGTGCGGCGACTGCTAAGACAAGAAGCTTTTTCAACACTATGTCGCCGAAGCCATATCCAACGAAGACTACTGGCACTGTGTTGTAAGCCAAGTCACTCTCACTTCTCTTAAGCTTTCCAAGAGCTTCTAAGTGACCTTATCAAGGTAGTCATCTGCTGTCGTAGCAGACACGTTAGGATATGTATAAGACAGGATGCGTGCTCCCGGAAAGGTGCCAGGAATCATATTAGCATCTCGAAGCAAATAGACATATCTCCTTCGCTCCGATCCGTCAGCTTCTGTAGATTGGCGACCAGAGCGTTGGTCTCTTTCGGTAGCTCGACCCTCGTCAATTTCTTTGCTTTCCCTATGGCCGTCAACTTCTGAGTCGAGTTGTGCAGGCTGCTTTGGCGGCGTAGTTCCTGGTGCTAGAGGAACTGGTGGCGGAGGATTAGTAGTCTGTAAAGTGTTCAGAGAGACACCTTTGCCCTTCTGCTTCTTGCGACTTTTTGTCCTTTTTGGTTCAGGCCCAACGTTTTCTTTCTTATCTTCCCCAGAAGAAATCACTTGGGACTCAGGTTTATTTGTCGAGGGTCCTGCTGCACTCGTCTCCCCATTGTGAGGCTCACCCGCTTGAGGTGGTCCGTTTGACAGTCCCGCCTGCGAAGGCAATGTTCCGGGTGTAGCAGGGTTTTTTTCCTCAGTCGCGGCTCCGAAATCTACACCACCACTCGCCTATTCCTCCACCTTTTGTTTTCTGCCTTCCTGTGTTATTCTCCCATCTTTAAAACGTGGTGGGGTATCATCTTTCGTTAACCCTTTCCTTTTCTTGGAATCATCTTGGTTGTGCTTGAAGGTGCTGTCGAGAACGCTCGGCGCTACTACGTCTGGAGTCCTGGTCGTTGTCTTTCATATTTTTAAGTATCCTTTGCGTCGAAGCCTGGGGAATGAAAGTCCAAGCTGTTGCTCGAGTTTCATCAAGATCGTGAATAACGACAATGTCGACGGTTAGGCCCTTTGACGTAGTTGTCGACATCATCTCAAGCTTGCAAGTCTCCCAAGGATCCTGGAAGTCGGTTAGAACTCAGCCACTATCGCTTCATTTGTTTGTAACTCACACTCGCCGGTGCTTTTCCCGCCTCTTTTTGCTCAGGTCCATCAAGAGCCTTCTGACGTGCCTCTAACTTGTTCAGATTATCCTTCTTCTGATCGTCTGTTTTCTTTCCAGCAGACTGACCCGAAGCATGGCCAAGAACCTGGGGGCCCTTTCCTTTGCATATGGCAGGAAGTTGCTGAATGGCTCCGCCAAGAAAGGATTTTCTTGGTGTAGGTGCCGCGAGAGGGTTTGAAATTTCAGCTGAATCTCCTTCTTTAGGAGTAGAGACAGAAATTGGCATCGGAGGCTCAACTGGACTGGATGGAGTTTTCGCTTCCTCTGTTCGACTTTCTGGACCAACAGGAGGGACGGCTTCTCGGGCATCTTTTCCCTTCCCACCTGGCGGCAACTCATCCGGCGGAACTTCATCGTCGGAATATAATCTTGGTTCCCCAATTTCTGGTATTTCCGGAGTCTCTTGTGGCTCATTGGGGAGAGCCTGAGTACCTAGGTCTTGCAGCACAGAACAGACAGTTTCGTGGGCTTCGTCTCTCTTCTCACTAGACGGTAACTCATCTAGTGCAACTTGATCGTCTGAATAAAGTCCAAGTTGTCCCTGTTCCGCGATGATTTCTGGTACTTCCAAAGTCATTTGTGAGTCATCTAGAAGAAGCTGAGCAGCCTGTTCTTGCGGCCCGGAAAGAAATTGGGAGGCAGGCTCATTCTGAGGTTGAACTACCTCGTTGGATATGGCGAAGTCAACAACCTGAGTAGCCGACTCAATTTCCCCGTTGACTGGTTGGTCGTTGCCGTCCATTGCTCTTTCCACTGTAAGTCTGTGACACTTTCTCCTTGTTGGACAAGCGGTCCAAAGGGTACCTGCACAGGCGTGCTTCACAAGTACGTAGTGAGACCAGAATTGGGAGAAGCCTTTCGTCTAAGACAAACTTAACGCCTGCTTGGCCCTCAAGATAGAGGAGAATTAAGGAAACCTCATCAATTTCCTCGTTTGCAAGAGCCAATGGAATAACCATCTTCAAAGCTGCTGGATCCATTATGTTGTGTAACGCCGAGCCGGACACGAACGTACCACTAACCCTAAACAATTGTTCATCTCGGTATCTTGTAGCAAATGAAGTCGAAAGATAAGGCCTTGCGTGCTCTGTCAGCATCTGCGTGCTAGCACTGCTTCCATTTGTGGAGTGTCGATTGGGCACAAGAATTGTGACCTCTGCTACTTATTGGACGAAAGAAAGCGTGGCGTCTGGAGCTGAAAGACGCGGCTTCATCAAGTGGTTTTTGATTCTGTCGAGGCTCGCTGTGTGCTTGTTGAGGCGTCAAATTCATGGGGGCGCCACGTTTGAGGAGATTGAAAAATAGGACCTGATCGACATTCTTGAGAACGCCATTGCCGTATTCAGACCATATGTGGAAGATAAAAGCCCAGATTGGTTTTTTGGAGTGAGAAAAAGGAAAAACACTAGACCATTCAGACTCAACCAATTATGGTGGCTTTTTATTCTCTGAAAAATCATAGTAATGAAGTCACTCAAGTATTTCAATTTCCTTTGTGTCTCTTCCTAATCATTCCATACCTGATCAGGGGCACGTTGGTGAAAGCTACTAAGCCCATAACTGTTGAAGGCATTCAAGTCCACTCGATCTACCCCGTTGTGACGTCTGCGTGAAGGATTGATAGGTCTATAAGTACTGTTAAGAAGTGTATCAAACCTTACAAGTATTAGGTAAAAAAGAACAAGTGGAGGTTTTAGGACAAGAACCTACAACGGCCATATATGACAGTTCTTCAGGATACGTGAAGAAGCTTGGAGGCATGGTTGAAGTATATTCCAAACGACAGGATTATTGGCCTATCAAATATCATATTAGTTGGTATCTCCTATCCCTAAATAGCAAAGCACATGGCAATCTTATATCCCAGAGCCCTTCATATTCCCCTCCAATTGGCAAAAATGCTAAATGGCGAGGCAGTGTATCTCGCGTCTGCCACTTCTGTTTTTGATATAGAGGATGAATAGGGTTTGTCAAGCTGTTCTGAACAGTGTCTAGGTTGAAAGCGGAGTAGAAGTCCAGCGCGGCCAATTCGCTAGCTACAAATCCTCTGTAACGTCCTTCTTGGTAGCGGTACAATTCATTTTTTCGTTGGTATGGGCTAAGGGGAGTAAGGCCGCTGATGCCACTGTGCTTGATGACTCGGTGTTGCTGACCCTGGGGATGGCTGTATTTCTTAGCCAATTCTGATGCTTGATAACGGCTTGGCCTTGGCGCGTAAAATGGTTGCCCTGCTGAGTTGGATGCCATGTCGGGCGACGGTTATTTTTTGTCGCCAGAATTGTGATGTAGACTGAAATAAAAGTTGTCTATAGAAATTATTATCAAATTAAGCCTTTGTTCCTTTATTATACCAGGTTCACCGGAAAGGGCCCAGGAACACGAGGACATCTGATCAAGAACGTACCTAAATATAAAGAACAAAGCAAGTCAAACTGAAAACCGAGAAAAGCATGCCATTATATTCAAGTAAACTCCTGGTTGCCCATGCCTCTTCGTCAGCAATTACGACTGGGTTTTCAACGTACGCCGTGGCTATTTTACAAATGCGACCTTTCCACATCACTCTATTTTTGTTACGACAATCTTCAAGATATCTTCAATGCTCTTCCCTACATTCTTCGGATCCTTGGCGACGCTCTGCCAATATTCTCCATGTCGCGGCTCATTGAGAATGCACTTCGCAATGACGTCTGCTCGTTTTTCCTGAGTAAGAAGGTTAGAGAGAGAATGCTTACTCATGCTGTAAGAACTTACCTCTGTGCCGTGCTGCAGAAGAAATTTGTAGTACCAGGCCCATGCATCTCCGAGGTCACTGTCGAGAACAATCGCTTTCTCAAACCAATTCTGTGCTTTCTCTAGTTTCCGCTCGCCCCAGAAAATCCTTGCAACTGTCACAAACAAGATAGGATCACTGTCCACTTTCTTGATCGCTTCCAAACTACGCGGCTTCCGCTGGGTGCGCGGCTCGAGGTGCCAAATGGATTCTGTATAAAGGAGCCCGCTGTTAGGAACTTCTTGGAGAGCTTTCGCCATCAAGTTCTTGGCCTGACTCATGTTGTTTGCTCTTCGCTCAATGCGTACCGACTCTGTCCATAGCTCAGGCGACTTGGGAACCGCTAAACGGGCACGATCCAACACACTACGGGCCTTCACAATCATACCTGCCTTTTCTTCAAGCCGAGAGAATAGAAGCCAGAGAGGGATAGATCGAGGACATGCCTTGGTTCCAGTGCTATAAGCCTCTCGAGCCTGTGGCATTTTGCCCTCACCCTCGTAAATCTGGCCCTTCATCATCCACAGCTTGGCAGCGCTAGGGAATAACTGCAGAGCTTGATTTACCAGATCTAGAGCTGCATCCATGTTGCCTAACTGCCGTTCGAATGCAACACTCTTCATCCAGACACGATCGGTGGGTGCTTCTTGTCGGGCGGTCTTGAGAAGTTCTCTCGCCTGCTCGGGTTGCTGATTCTCCGCCTCAAGCTTGACTGCAGCAAGCCAGATGTCCTCGTTGTTTGGATTTTGATTGAAAGCTTTACCCAAGACACGTCTTGCATTGTCAATCTCACCAGCTTGCCATTTCTCCTTTGCCAACATCATCCACAAGACTTCGCTTTGAGGGCATGCTTCCACTGCTTTCTCTAGAAGTTGCCATAGTGCCTCCTTGCTGCCATGGTTCTTCTCAAGGTCGGCCGCTGCAAGCCAGAGCTTCCTGCTGTTGACAAAGATACGAAGTGCGTACGCGTAAATAGCACGAGCTGTTTCGTACTTTCCACGTCCAATGCTTGCTTTTGCATCCTCCATCCAAATGTCCTTTCGATCATCATCTTCATCCAAGCTCCATCCTAGAGTCTCACGAATGATGTTGCCGCAAGTCAATATTGCTCCCTCATCTTCGCACTTCTCGGCCTCAGTAATCCACTCTTCGCGCTTCAACATAGCAGACTCATTGGCGAGAGCTTGGACAGCTCGCTTCATGACATTCACCTTGTTGGCGTTACCCATTTGCTCCTGAAGTCTTGCTGCTGCAATCCAGATTTCGTGTGATGTTGGGATGGCTTTTCGTGCTTTATTGAGGACCTTTTGGGCATTCTCCGAAGTCTCGAGACGTGCAAGAGCCAGCCAGAGTTCGACTGACAGAGGAATAATTTCTGTAGCCTTCGCAAGGAGCATTCGTGCATCGGCTGGGTCTTCCTCCAGGTTTACAGATTCTTTCCATAACATTACAGATTGGGGGATGTGATCAAGAGCCTTTCGCAACACTCTTTTCTTTGCCATCGGGTCGGATTCTAGCTTCATAGCCTCGACCCAAAGAACAACCGAGCGATTGTTTGCAATGATTGCATCCTTCGCAATAACCTTCGCATTGTGGCCTTCATTAAGGCGAATGTTTTCAAGCCAGACATCTTCGCTTTTCGGACATTGTTTGCAACCTTCAGCAATAGCATTACGGGCTGCCACTATCTTCCCAGCAAGTTCCTCCAATCGTGCTTTTGCAATCCAGCCAGGAGCGTGCTTGGGGTTTGATTTCACGGTCGATTCGAGGAGTACTTTTAGAAGTGAAAAGTCAGTAAAATCAAAACGGTATGGGAGTGACAGGCTTTTTTTGTACACATACCTCGTACTCGGTTGATATCACCAACTTGTGCCTCGCCCTCATTAATCTGTGATTTAGCTAGACTGGTGAGATATCCCTTAGGGTCGATATTTGTTGCACTACCAGCCACTGAATCCATGCCGCTCCCTGAAGACGCCTGATCCAACTTGACTTGTAATACTTTGTCCCTTGCAGCTCCAATATCAGCGAAGTTTGTCATGGTTCCATCGGCACTATCTCCGCCGTCGGCTACTGTCGTACCCAGTTCTGTAGATTCTCGCGCGCCGGCAATGACGCTGTCTGGTACTGCATAGAACCTCTGCCTCAGGGCCTGCTTGCTCCTCCGATTCTTGCCTGTCAGATCACCAACTTCCGGCAGATTCGCCCAATCTTCGTCGCTGACAGTCCCTAGAGCTCGTTTCAAGTCTGCAAATTGCTGTTGAATTTTCGGATTGTTGCGCTCGTACTCTTCTCTTTCGGCTTTCTCGCGTGCTTCCCTGTAGGCAGAAAGGTCGGTAATCTGTTCATCTATTCGCATGATATATGATAAACCAACTGCGTTGACGGGAACAGCGGGGGATAGGGGAATGGGGGAGACCAACCTTCTTATCTTTCGCCGCCTGTCCATCTTCTCATCAACCTCTTGGTATATTCTATCCGCTTCATCGTCGTCCTTGTCGTATGCGCCACCAGCAAACAGACCAACCTCATTCTCAGGATCCTGGAAGCGCTCATCGTCCTCGTCGTCATCCTTCTTCTCGGGTACGCCATATGCTGTAGCAGCAGTGCCGAGCTGTGCAGCGCGCTTTGCAAGAGCTTCCTTTATCTGGTCCTCGCTGGGACCTTCTCGCGCAGGACCAAGATCAGAACGAGTGGTGAAGCCAGTTGCTCCACGTCCAAGACCTGCTACGTAGTTTTCGGGCGCTGGCTGATTGAGAAAATCGCGTCGAGCGGCCATGGTCGTCGTCGATGGGAAGTTTGCGTATGTTGCGGGGTGCAAGAGGTTAATGGAGTAGAAAAAAACATTGTCCTCGTAAGGCTGAACCGACGAGGCAAGGCAAGCTCGGCGACGCCGCTAGGCTCAAAGAGGCAATACAAACACCAACACTACCAGGAGGTACCTTATATCTTTGCCCATCTGGTCAATTCAGTCACTGTAAATCGTTCGAAAACTCGAAAGCATTTTTTGAGTAATTCAAAAATACTCGAGTGTACCCTCAATCATCGCGGCTTAAGCAACTCAAACTATCACTAAACAAGTTGGTATCATCCATCGGGATAAGCATAGAGTCAGTGCTGAGGACTTTAGTCAATGAAATGACCATTATTTCATTTATTTCCCGTTTCCTGTATTTGCATACCTACGTATCTTAATCATCCCAGTTTATATTTGATAGACCAAATTCTCTGGTTTCCCCTTGGCCTCACCACTGGTCAACATCTTTTCTAGGATCTCCAAATCCGCCAGAGCTTGCTCAGGACTCTGCTTCGGGTCTGCTTTTCCTGCAACCAAGGACTCGGCCCAAGCCTTCACCTCCTGCTTTACACCACTTCCTTCTTCAGGAAACTCCTTGGTAGTAGTGTTGCCATCCTTCTCCAGTCCCTGTGTAACGGTGACAGTGCTCCTGCGAACTGCAACACTACCGTTCTCACATGCGACCACGTACTCACTCCCCGAGAGCGTGGTGCCGAAAGATACAGAAAACGTGCCAGATGTACCATTTAAGGTCTGCCATATAGAGTTGACAGTGTCGACGGGTGGGAGATGTTCCCGAAGTAATGTAGTGTAGGCCGATACTGAGGAGGGCTTCGCAGAATCACCCAAGAGCAAGCGCGTACCAGCAACAAAATGGACACCGCCATCGAGAAGAAAGCCTCCTTGATACTCGGGCTTTTTGCGCCATGCCGTTTCTACAGTTATGTTAGCTCTGCGCTATATCTTCCACCATCACCATAATAGCTTACCAAAGTACTTGTCGCCAATCTTGACATTACCAAACATTTTGACTCTGAAGCCCAGCACTCTTCCCAGCCTCCTCGCCTCTTGGCTGGCGAAATCAAAGCTTTCCAGATAACGGAAGTTCTCCGCAACGGCCCAAGTTGCGGCTCCTTTCACTTTGTCACTCTTGTAGAACTCAATGAGTTTCTCTGCTCTCTTGATATCGCCTGCAATTGGCTTCTCAGAAAGTACATGTTTGCCTGCTGTGAGAGCTGCTTCAATGTATTCAGGTTGACTGAGGATAGGCAAGGCCAAAATCACAGCGTGGATGTCAGCTCGCAAGAGTAGATCATGATACGTCTTTCCAGAGCCAGAATCTTCCGAGTACAGGTCAACACTACCGGCCGCTTCTGCTAATGACTGCGCTGATTTACTAGAGCGGGAATAGACAGCTTTCAGAGTAAGGTTGGGGCTGGCTTTCACTGCGGGGCTGGTGGCGGGGTTAGCTGAATCTTGACTCTTGAGAAGCGATTGGCGTTACGCAGCAGATGGAGACATACAGGTGTTCCTCCTTAGCAAAGATGCCACTTCCAATGATTGCAACGCCGATTGACATTTTTGACTCGGAATTGTTCTATAACGGTTCTGGAGAATTGCTTCAGTTGTCGAAACCAAGGCTCCTCGTCGATGTAAAGTGGGAGAGAGGGGCTGGCTAAAATCCATTTGTCAGAGTACGAGTAATGTGAGGTTTACGAGTACGAGTACGCGTATCGTCTCAACAGCACTCAGTACAGGCATGTACGAGCCATCTTTCTTGGCTCCAGCTAATAGTGTACGTGGAAGCCCAGTCCTATCAACCAAGAGCGGGATTTAAAGACTGCCATATTGTTTCTGACCAGAGGATGCTGAACTTTTGCTTTCTCGGAGGTTAAATTAGAGTTGAGAGAACTAGTAATGCACGACATCCTCGCTTACCATGGGAGAGATATAAAGGGGTTTGTAGAGACCATTTCGATTGGGGTAAGTGTGCTATAAACCAGCTTTGTTACCCAGGTTCTATCTCCTATATCTAAACAGATAGCTAATCAAAATTATCTCTCACAAAAAAATTAATTTGTACCATACCTATATATCTATGGAGTATACTGCAGGAGGGACCTGGAACCTGCGCTAAGGTGAATCCTCCTCTCTCAACTCTTTACAAATACGTGACAAAGGGCGACAACATGACTAGATAGAAGTTAATAATCTCGGAAAGCTTGGGGTATGCATATGCTACCAAGACTGCGCTAGAAGTGCCAGACTATAGGCGACCGCGGGAATCGGAAGTCGTAAAAGTTTTCTTGGTAATTCTGACTATATTTTACATCCAAGAACCCAGCTTCAATTTTCACCACTTCAGTAAACGTATCTTCCACCTTTGTCTACTACTACAAACGATGCAGAATAACGATGCTCCAAGAGTGGCATCGAGTTACGATTACGCAGGGCTGGATGCGATATTCAAAGCTTCGGGCGCAGTTAAAGTTGCGGTAGAAGCCAAGGTTGTAGTTTTTCACGAATTGTCAGTCCTCGAAAAAGGCTCGAAGAGGCGGATGGTACTACTATTCCGTCTGCTTTTAACAAAGAGAGGCTTCATTCCAGGTAAAGATGCACACAGAATCGCCGAAGTGAGTTCACCGTTTGACCAGATTGTCAGCAACGCAGCCGGACCTGAGGGCTGATTATTAGGTGGCGTTATGGGTGCGACTTGTGTACTTACGTCCTGGTACTTGGGCCATGTTCAATTCGGCTGCCATAATAAGGGCGTGCAACCTCAAGACGGTCATTACACAAGTTCTAAGTACTATTTTTTAGTGCAAGAGGAAAGAAGAGGCGAAAGATAATGACTTACATCCCACCAATAGCAAATATGAATATGACACCGAATCTCTGTCGCCTCGATGTCTTGAGATGCAGCAAGGTAGGAATAGGTAGAGCTATGATGATTAAATCGGTGGCGAGATTGGTCGCGGAATGGGTAAGCCACAGAATTTCTATGTTCAAGCATCGCCTTGGTAATTCTAGGTTCCAGAAGGCATGTACTGGTGTGCAAGTAAAGGCTACACTGAAGATCGATGAAATACCAAAAATGGCGGATACAACAATCATAAACCCGCAGATGAACTTGTACCGAGGCGAAGAGAGAAAACGTAGGTATTGTAACAATACCGAAATTTTTATTGCGGCTAATGTGAAGCTGTAAACTAGGACGGCAGCCCACGTAATCTACTACGTATTAGAAACTGCTCCTCAAACGGGGAAATAGCATGCCTTGAGTAATAGTGATATATTTTCAGAGCTAATATAATTTACATTTGTGCCCAATCCCAAAGATAGTACTAGGTACATTTTTTAGTTGTGTGTCGAATATAATGGGGCTCAAAAACTCACAAATGCCATTAAGAGCTTGGTAAATCAGTAATCCTATCTTCTCCAGTCAGAAAAGAACTGTCCTCGACGATAAAACTCCGGTAACGACAACAGGGGACTTGCCAAACACACAACGAGAACAGCATCATCAAAACTAGCATTGTGAAGAATCCGAAGCCTTGCAAAAAGCCGCAATCCAACTCCCAATATGGCTAGTACCGTGCATACCACAAAAGTCAGGAGAACAGAAAGTCGAATGGAAGCCATCTGCTATAACATCATCGCTCAGAAAATAGGCTGTAAAGCAACAGAGGTGGTAAAGAACTATAAGTATTGATAAGTTAGATGTAGGATTCCACTACTGAAACTCTGACACGGAATAGGCGTTCAATAGGGTTCAAGGCTGCAACAATACGGTATCGCGTACATGATTAGAATGCGCTACACATATTTCAGCGCAGTGAGATCCCATGAATGTGCTTACATGCCAGCCCAATTTATAATTAGAGTAGTCTATAAACAAATCATCAAACTATCATAGTTTTGTCGCAGGTACCCAGCAATCCAGGCCAAGTAAGCTTCCAGTTAGGCGTTAATCACTTATTGTAAAAGATCCTTCCGCAGGTCAACGTTTTGTTTACGGCCAAAAGTGAATAGTCAGGCGGTGAGGACGTGATTCTGATCTGGCCTACCAGTTTTCTGATCATCTTCTTTTAGGATTAAGGGAAGGACAAGAACTCAGCGCGCCATTAAAAGATGATTCGGCTACAGACGTATTCATCTCAGCCTATATATAATATGAATAATGATGGGGTCTATGATAAACGTACAAACTTTGAATAACGAAAGAGATAAGTGGAAAAGAAATAAAGGAAGGCGACATCGTTAGAAGAAATCCCTCAAGTAGGCATTGCAACTAATATGCCACTATCACCTTCTTGCCCTGTTCCTCTTAGAGGGTCCTGGAAATGACCTCTCCGGTCGAGGAGTGCTATATCCTGCTGTTTCAAATATTGAACGGCAGCTTGACCTTGTCAGAGGATCAGAAAATTCGTGGCCAAATCCACAAAATCTTGCACCCCGCGTGTATTTTGTTGCAGAAAGAGCCGCAGCCAAACAAAGAGACTGTTTTACTCTCATCCGAAGGACTGATCTGATCCCGGGGAGGAATGTTGCATTCACCATGATCCTCCCGTCTCACAGCTCTCCAATGTCCAGTCGTCATGAAGGCGTTTGTAAAGGCAACAGCACTAAACTAGCCTCACACTAACAGTATTCAGCAATTACATCTCTTGGGCTTTCCACCCATTGTCGTTTGTCCCGTCTCCAAGATATTGATATCGTCCTGCGCGAACAGGCTTGGCCCACAGCCTGCAGCTCTTCCCCATCTTCAACCTCTATGCATGTATTTATGTATGTATTTGCGTACCGTGTCGCCGACGTCTCTTCTCGTGGCTCGATGGGCGCGCATTGCAACGAACGCCTGGTAACATCATCGTGGGAGATTGCGCGATCGCAATTGCAGATATTGTATGTACATCGGGAGCATTCAATCTCTACCCTTGTCCTCAGCCTCTTTTGCCCTCAGTGCCTCCAGGCGCGCTTGATTCCTCTTGCCGATAATCCTTAACGTGTTCTTCTTCTCGATGTCCGCCATGCCCTCCCAGTTTGATATTCGACTGAGCGATCCATCCACATTCACAACCATTGGCCCGAGATGGTCAAGCTTTATTGTTGTGTCGCCGTTGGTCATGTCCAATTTGGTGCTAGAATTATGTGCTGTTTCCGGCAGTGCGAGCGGCTCCTTGACGGGCGCTGCAGTGCTTGTCGATTTGGAATCCGAGAAACTACTAGAGCTCATGCTGAAGGATGCTTTTGTAGGGGGGGTTCTACGACGTCGAAGAACGAATGCGGTCTGGCGTGCGAAGTGCCGAGGGAGGAACTGCATGGGCGAATGAGAGGGAGCTTAGGCTTCTAGAATGCTAGATGAGACTGATATATTTGATGATTGTGAGGGTGCAGGTAAGATATAGAAATTGTTACCTAAGGTACTTAGGAATTGTATGTATGTATGTTGAGTTGGGAACGAAATAAATTTAATTTACGAACCTTGACAGACCGCCTTCCTTTCTGCCCTCATCTCTGTAGGTGATGTTTTCGATACTCTGCCTCATGCACACGAATTCATCGGATATGCCAAAGGGGCCAAGAGAGACTGACATTTTCGAGCTCTTTTATATCGTTAAGATACTACAGCATAGATTCCGACTTCTCACATACCTCTTCAGGGGTATGCTGAACGGTGAGGTATGTTCTGGGAATAGTCATGTTCCCGTCCCGTTTTGCCTACAAGTTGCTTCTCATAACCATTCAACACCACTTCCCTATCTTTGTATCGGGTTTATAGTTCAGAGCATCTACTCAAATTATGTGCTTCTTGCAAAAAGAATCAATCTCAGTATCATTCCAGAGGTGGTGAACTGTCTTTCCTTCGGCAATCCTTTCCAAAGTACTATAACAATATCCACTGTGGCTAAGCGCAGCCCGAGTTAGCTCCTAGAGTTAAGTTTCTTTGAGGCTGTGATGGAAGCTAACATGCTTTGAAGTTTGATTTTAGTAGCACCTACAAAGCTAGAACACGGGATTCTTCTAGCGTTCTATTTTCTCTGTACCTTTCCTCTAGGAGATTCAAGCTCTGTCTACAACCTCGTCCAAGAGAAGTCGCCTTCCAAGCCTCGAAGCTTCCTGTAGATGTACTCGTGAAGAGCTGAAATACTCGTGTAACAACGAGAACAATACGCTCGCTTACTTGTATGATTCTGCGCGAGCTCAAATGCCTGCTCTAGCATATTGATCTTGGAAAACTGTAGCTATAGAAGCTTGAAAATGGACAGTTACTATCTCTTTTAAGCGTGTTGCAATCCTGGTAGCTTCCTCAGCCACAGCCTTGGTGGTTTGCTGATTGAACAGCTGACGACTTAGTTCCGGCCTAGCTTTCTTTGGAACGCCTCATAGTAGAGGGAATGCCTTGCTTGTTACCATCGGGGGAATAGCTGCGAATATCTCGTCCGCATTGAGTTTCAAGAAAGGAGATGATGTATTGGAAACACTGAAGAATGGGTCCATTTTCACTGGTACTCTAAGAGAACATTGGAGACAGCAGTTACTTCAATGTTATATTATCTCATTTTAGGGCAGTCAGGATAATGTAAGTACGCCATTTATAATACGAAGGTTATCAATGAATATTCTTTGACTGCATACTAATCACTCCAGAGTATAGATAGTGCCTCGTGAGAGCGCACGGTTTCAGCTACCAGGGGATAGAGAGAACATTGTTATGTTGAACTCCGACCACAGCGGCATATGTCGATTTGACGATAGCCCACTGAATCAAGATGGTTTCAAGATCGCTCGGTATAACATCAAAGATCTGTACAAGAAAGCGACTGAAGCTGGTAAGGGAGTTTCCAATTTTCGGATCGCGATCAAAATTCAAGAGCTGAGACTGTACGACAGAGAGACAAGCGCCCAAATAAGAAGATATCAGAGGGGTCTATGTGTTTTATTTTTTCCTCTCTATCCTTATTCTTGCAAATTAAGGTGGTTAGATATCCGGGCACAAAATTTGAAAATACATGCCAGCCGACTATCATTTCAACATCAGATCTTCATTTCCATGCTATTAGGACAGGTTTTACCAACATCAAAGCTGATTAACTCGAAGCAATTAGACAAACCCTTTATTCTAAGACACCATACTTCAAAATTTTTACAATGAACCCTACTCAGAGCCTGGATGAACTTCAAAACCTTGTGTTGGTCGAAGATGGTGTCAAAGCTGATCGCTATATTTAGCGCAGGTATATTTTGAAAAGGAGTCTAAAGGATTTATACAGCAGATACCAAGAACGCCTCCATTATCCCGTTTGTATTTTTTGCAATCTGGTTGGCCAAAACTAGGTAAGCCACAAGCGGTTCGGGCCATGACATGGCTTCATACCTTTGGTGTATTCCAGCTAGCCACGCACAGCGGTAACACTGAATCAGAAGTAAACTACCCAGCCATATGAACTGCTGTTACCGGAAGTGTTCATCGAACTGCACGTTTCACTATGAAGACAGGCCTCCCCAAGTCCCTCCATGATCCACCACATCTTCACAACTTTACGACATCAAAGTACCACGCCCACAGAATTCTTAGCGTAATTTGCTGCTATCTTGGCTCATTATGAAAAAGAAAAGTATTCGTTCTATGCCACTTACACAGCAGAATTCGTTTCCTACATTGTCGAACGTGCCACAGAATTGGACTACCAGCGCCTGAGGCAAGCTCAACACGAAAAAGATAAGACAGATGGACCTACCAAACTAACACTTCAAAAGCTTGAATATTTAAAAACTGAAAACGGGCCACTCAAGATTTGTATCATTGGAACTGGCGTATCTGGCCTGTACACAGCGCTTATCCTTGAGCATTTAGGAATCGATTAAGAGATATTAGAAGTTTCAGACCGAATTGGTGGTAGAGTCTACACCCACAGCTTCAGTAAAGTGAAGCACGATTTCTATGACATTGATGCTATGAGATTTCCTCACACCCCGGTCATGAACAGGCAGGCTTTATTCTTGCGAGAAACGATCTCTTGCTAACTATTATGACAGAACCTTCGGCCTGTTTGAGCGCATGAACATTGGTAAACCAGGACCAAATGGCGTTCCAGAACCTGGCAGCGAACTATTAATCTCTTACTATATGCTCGGGTAAGTATATGCTGACCTCGAGACGGAACGATTTTCTGACCATACTAGACGCAATTGTCCCACCAGATATAACGATATCACAGCACTCTTGCACAACGATAAAAACCCTCGGGGTGAACAAAAAGGACAGATTTTACAACAGCAGACTATTAATAATCCGTTCCGCGTCAGTACTGTTAATGGGGGGCCGGTGCCAATAAAGTTTGTTTACTGTATCATTTCTTTTGACCATAATTAACAGCCATTACAGTAGAGTGTCAGCTAAGGTGACCGAAGAAATTCTCAGCGATGCATATGATCGCTTCCGGCAGAAGATCAAAAAAGCAATCCAGGAATTCAAAGCAGCGCAGCCGTCGAAGGATAGAGACATGACCCCGGAGGAAAAAGGAAAGTTGACAGATGCACAACTTGCACTCGAGCGTGTGTTCGAATATCTCATGAGGCACGATAAGTTCTCTATGAGCGACTATCTGATTAATGTCGAGTAAGGAAGAAAGCCTAATGAACCAAATCATAAGCTAAAATTTCGATAGAGGATATGATGTTGAGACCGTTCACTGGCTCGAGACTACTGACAGGTGATTTGACTGGTTCCTCATCTCGGCCGGTCTTGCTAATTATGACGATAGTTTTTCTGGATGGTTTAACGAAGCGTTCACTGAGAATGTACTCGAATCCCTTGCGTTTTCGTACAACAGTCCAGAGGAGACCGAAAAGTCCCCTACTTATTGGTACTGCATTCTAGGTGGGACTAGGCAATTAATTAAACGGATGGTTAGGAGGATTCCATATTCGAAAATCAAGAAAAAGCGCTAGGCCACAAAAGTCTCAATTCGAGAAGCATTGATTGGAAAAACTCATCCTATGGAACATACGACATTAGGGAGTGTGTAGATGAAGTAAATCCTAAAAAGGTTACAAGCTATACAACTAAAACCGATAGATATTCCGCCGTAATCAACACCACAACTTTGGGCGCTTTGCAAAAAGTCGATCTCACTAATCTTGCGCTACCTTATGGCATGAAGACGGCTATTCGCGGCTTGCGTTACGACAGTTCCACCAAGGTTGGCATTAGGTTCAAAAGCATGTGGTGGAAAGAGGAAAAATATAACATCAATCTTGGTGGCGTTGCTAAGACAGATATGCCATTGCGAGTTTTGCTAAGTTCCAGACAGTTTTCAACGTCAGAATCTCCTTACTCAACAACAAATAGTGTTTATCCATCCTACAACATCGATGACAAAATAGATGAACCAGAAGTTCTATTTGCGTTTTATACGGTAAACCACCCATCTCAATACTTCTAAAGCTACACAGCTAACTTAGATAGTGGGGTCAAGATTCAGAGAGTGTTGCGTCACATATCTCAAGAGACTCACCAAAAAACGAAGACGACTTAGTGAGATTAATGATGTACAATCTTGCTCGTCTTCACACTGTCAATAAAGTCGATGGCAAAGATGATGATTACGAAAAGAGATTTCAAGATAATCTAAAAGAGATCACAAGTCTTCATGACACCCATTTTGTAAACATAAACCGCCTCAAGAAAATAAACCAGTATCATTATAAGGCTAACTTGCTTCCCTAAGCCTATGATTAGTCCAAAGATCCCCATGCAGCTAGAGCATTTGCTATTTTTTCGCCTGGTCAATTCAGTACGTTAATACCTTACCTTCTGAGACCTGCTACTGATAACCGTTTTATGATTATCGATGAGCATGCATCAGCAAATCATGCCTGAATTGTTGGTGCTTTGGACTCTGCTATCAGGGGGATAGAGCAGATCTTGACCAGATTCGATAAGAAAACAGAGCTTGAGAAGATGAGAAAGGAATACGGTACTGTAGAAGAATTAAAACCAGAAGACGTTGAGAGGCAGGTTCGTCTAGGATGCGCACCACAGAAAATTATGGACGACATGAAACTTGGTCAACCAGTTCCAGCGAATGTAATCACTTTTTGATAACACAACGTCGCTTAGTAGCGAATAGCATAAGAAAACATTGGAATGGAGGGGAGACTTAGAATAATAAACATACATTCAGAAACTACTTGTGGTAGTTAACGATTGAACCACAATTAAGTATCGCCATTGCAAATAACGTTGCAATTTTAATTGAGGTGTGAATCTAGTCTTACATGTCTCTAATACAGCTTCTTGGTTTGAGGTGCTAAAGGGATGTGCCAGAATCGCCTTAAACAGATTCTTCAGTTCCTGTAGATTCCTTGGATTTCACAGTGTTACTAGCCTGCTCAGCAGCGCGGGCTTTCAAGCTGCGCCATTCCACAAGTATACTCCCAATGATGGTAATAGCACTCAAAGCTACCGCAATATAGAATACGTCTACTACAGCCGAATTGTAGTCAGACAGAAGCGTATTTAGGTCATCGCCAGTAGCTAGTTGTCTCAGTTCAGTGGCACCGCCATCCGTGATCGCCTGAGGATTGATGTTGGGAAGGTTGTTCAATTTCGCGACAAGCCGGGCGAGGAACACGTTTTGGGCAACAGGTAAGAACACAGCAGAGCCGAGGAAACGCATAAACATCATAACTGCGGATCCTGTCGCAATGTCTGATCTGTCAAGAATAGTCTGCACAACATTCAATGGCTGCTGCATGCCAGCGCCGACACCAATGCCAAACAGGACCTGGTAGCCAATCCATTTGGCGTGGCCAGTGGTTGAAGTAAATGTCGTTAGGAGGCCAGCTCCGATGCTCATAACTATTGAGCTAAAAATGAAGAATGGAGTGTAGTATCCGAGTTTCGAGATGAGAATTCCAGAGGAAAGAGAAGCAACAACGGTCGAGAGGATCATCGGGAGCAGCATAATTCCAGACTTAACGGCATCAACCCCTTTGATGGCTTGGAACCATATGGGAAGATAATAAAGGACGACCATCATACTAGAACCGTGAAAAAAACTAAACCACATAGTTGCTGCAATGCTACGGTTCTTCACAAGACGTGGAGGAACTGTTGCGGTCTCGTTCTTCCAAATCTGGATGCCGACAAAGCCTAGGCAGAGAACGCCACAAAGCACGAAAAGAACTATGATGCGAGCGTTCTTCCAAGAATACTGAGTTCCACCCAATTGAAGAGCCAATATTAGGCAAATCACTCCTGGAAAGAAGACGAGGTTGCCAATTGGATCCAGTTGCTTCAGTCTCGCGACCCAGCCAGCGGCTTTTTCGTCAAGCTTCTGGTTTGGGAGGTGCAGAATGAGAATGACAATGATGATTGTCACTGCACCCACGGGAAGGTTGATGTAGAAGCACCATCTCCAGCTGACTTTATCGGTAAAGGTTCCTCCAAGTAATGGACCGACAACAGAGGCAATCGCAAAGACGGCGCCACCAAGGCCCTGGTATATTGGCCGCTGTTGCAAGGGAACTGTATGGAACATGATCACCATTGCGCCTGAAAACAGTCCCGAAGCGCCTAGTCCAGCAATGGCACGACCAACAATGAAAGCCTTTGAACTTGGGGCCGCACCACAGACAGCTGAACCAACCTCAAAGAGCGTAATTCCGACGATGAAAATGGGCTTGGCCGCGTAGAATTTGTAGACTTTGCCCATGAGCAGCTGGAAACTGCACATAGTAAGCAGATATGCACTGCCATACCACCCAATGTCATCCAGAGAGTGAAACTCGTCAGTGATTCGAGGGATTGCTGTCGATATAATGTTTTGGTCCTGCAGCTATAGTTAGTAATCCAATCTGGAAACTGACTTGCTTTTTGCAGTGGGAGAAAATAATACCAAGGTTGTTAAGAAAATACCCAAGTACACTGCTGCCATAACAACAATTCGCTTCTGATTGCTAGGGTATTCCCCATCGACTTCTGGCTTCTTCTCTGGCTGAGAGACATCCTTGGAGGACTTTTGACTGTTACGTGAGGGTGAGAAAGACATTTTTTTAAGCACAAGGCAAGTATTTTTGTACAGACTGATGAAGGAAGAATTAACATTTTGCCTCCAGTGTTTGTGACTTGGTGTATATATATATAAGTAAATTGCAAGTGGTGCTCGGTGTTGTAAGGGGCTATTTTTCTATTTTCCAAAGCGAGCCAGCGAGCCAACGAGCGCATCCATACACTCGCTGTCGCTTCTCGGTGCTCAAAAAATGATTTCTTACACCCGGGCCCCGAGTGTTGCCTGAGTCAGCTATTTTCACGTAATTTAATACGTATTCTGCTAAAGTCACACTCTTTTAATACGCCTAAACCAATCATCGAATACGGTACTCACACACGTCAATCCAATAGCGAGAACGGTCTACGTTCGTGCTTACACTTTGCCAGTATTCTCGGGCCCATACTCTTCTTTCCTTCATTCAACACCGAAAAGCCAGAAATTCAGCTATGCTTCGTCAACCTGCGCAAGCCGAGCGAGTTCAATCGGATGCTGACCTAAAAAGCTTCTCTTGTTTGACATGTCGCCAACGTAAGGTCAAGTGTGACCGGCGCAACCCATGCACCAACTGCATAAGGGGAGCGAGGCAATGCAGCTTTATTCCTCCCATGCGCGGCAAGCCAAAGAGGAGGAAAGCACCCAAGGAGGGCCTCCATGCTAAATTGAGACGATATGAGCTCATGTTAAAATCATATGGAGCAGAGATTGAACCGTCTGACAATGATAACACCTCGGATGTGGAAACGGTGTCTGAGCCTGACGTTGAGATGGCTGAAGGTGCTAAGTCTCACATAAAGAGCAACGGCAACCCCTTTGCGCTTGATGAAGCCAAAACAAGGCTCGTAACTAAAAATGGGTCGTCAAGATATTTTGATAAGTATGTCTGTTCCTGTCCCAAAATTTGTGATGGAAGTTGACTGAACTCTCATAGTGGTCTCTGGTCTAACTTAGGAGACGAGGTAAATTTGTCACGCTTTCCTCGATCATTGCTGAATGTCTCCTCTCCTGACGATTGATAGTTTCATAATCCCGAGGAAGACGGCATTTCTAAGAGCGCGGATGGGTCAACTGTCCCGGGATCCGACCTCTTTGTCAATTCTCTTGAAGATTCTCTTGAGGAGAGTGGCCTTGTGCTAAACACCTTCTCCAAGACAACAAACCTCGCAGGCCTCCACCATCCCTACCATGTTTTGCAAAAGATGTTGGATATATATATCGATAGAGTCGATCCTTTGATGAAACTCTTACACGTTCCCACATTCTGGTCCACGTTAACAACCGACCTTCAAAATCCTCACAACATATCAAAAAGTCTAGAAGCAGTTATATTCGCATTCTATTTCGTTACAATTATCTCTTTAGATGACAATCAATGTCATTCCCTACTAGGAGAACAGAAAGCGATCATAACTAAGCGATATAAAATTGCAGCTCGCCAGGCGCTGGTCAATGCGGATTTTCTCAAAACATCTAGTCTAATGACTCTTCAAGCATATACCTTATTCCTTGTGAGCCGCACCGCTCATGCTTGATTAAGGGACTTGGCTAACGACAGTAGATGGGCATGAGAAGCTATTACCGAAGCGATTCTCTGTTCATCTTATCAGGGATTGCTGTGCGTCTTGCGCGTAGAATGGGCCTTCACCGGGATGGTACATTTCTTGATCTTTCTCCGTTCGAAACAGAAATGCGGAGGCGGCTTTGGTGGCACATTGTCCATCTTGACTGCCGTGTATCCGATTTCTCGGGCACAAAGCCGTCTATGGACCTTTTTCTCAGCGATACTAAGGTGCCTTTAAATGTCGAAGACGAAGACCTTAGCCCTGACATGACCAGCATGCCACCAGAGCGCACAGGTATCACGTCCATTGTGCTGTGTTTAGTAAGATGTGACTTCATGGATTTCCTGAGCAAGGTCATGCCGAACGCTTCACATGAAATTAAATGGGACAATCTCACCGATTCTAGTATCACACTGGCCGAAAAGGATGACATGATAAATCAGATGAAGGACGTTTTGGAAAGAAAATATCTCCGATATCATGATCCCTCAAATTCTCTCCATCATTTTTCGTCCGTTTTCGTTAGGTCGTCAGTATGCAAGATGAAGCTATTTGCCCACAACCCACGTCAGTTCGCCAACATCGGCGTCAAAGTTCCTCAAAGATCACGAGACATAATCTTTGAGAGTGGAATGAAGATATTGGAATACGCAAGTTTGATGCTCGGCAATCAAAGCTTAACCAAATTTATGTGGCAACTCAGCACGAGCTACCTCTGGGACGTGGTTCTTTGCGTGCTTATTGAAGTTCGCCAGCGCAAGATGGGACCAGGAGTAGATCGCGCATGGACGGTGATTGATGGTGTGTTTTCGAATTACCCTAAGATTTTTGCAGAGGTCACTGAGCCTCTGTATGCTGCACTAGGGAACTGGGCTCTGCGAGTTTGGGACGACTGTGCCGCTGCAAGGAAGGTAGAGGGGCTGCCGGAATCGCCAACGCCTGAATATATCACTACAATTCGTCGCTGTCGAAGACCGTTAGCAGAGTCTTTATCCGGCCCGTCAGATCAAGGAAGAGCTATTGGAAATTCGACCGGCCTCGGCGGGGTTCAATCTCCAAGACAAGATGGGAACCTGATCGCTGATCTGGAACCTCTTGAGTCGTGTGATTTCTCTAATCTATTGTCTTATGATTTAGAGCCAAACGAATGGATGCAATGGGAACGTTTACTTTCTGGGCAGAATTTTTAGCTTTGCCTGAAAGCTACTAATAGAAAGCAACAGCCAATAAGCCGGTAGACTTTGAGTCTGACATGTTCGGTCAGAACACGATGCCTGCCACAAGAGAGATAGACAAGACAACAAATTCCGTACAATTGAGACCCAAAGCCAGCGGGACAAGTCTGGGTATCTGCGCATAAACCATGGTGGTGGTGGTGGGTGATGGTGATGATGATGGAAGGGCTCACACTTAGCTCTGTTACTTCGGCTTATCTTACGTTAGGATTGACTTGTACTTTGTTAAAAGCTAGTGCCTGTGTTATAGACTACCGAGATCGCGGCCTGTCTCTTAACTATAGCAAGTCAACTATACCACAAGCCCCTTGACTAGCTCTAACTCGCAGTCGCAAACTTACTTGAGGCGGTAAAGGAGATATTAAAGAATGGGTTTAAGAGGTACAACAACAAGGCAACTATCTTTAGTTTAACTAAAGTAAGTTAAGTAAGTTACCTAAATTAAGTACTTTACCCAAAATAATCTCTTACTCCTCTTATTCATGTAAAGATTCAATAAGCAACTAATACGAAAAACTAAGGGATAGCTAATAAGAGGGGGTAAAGCTGTATAAGGAGTTAGGACACTAAATAATTATAAATTTACTCTTACTTTCCTTATCTTATATTTTATAATTATATAACATTAAGTGCAACCTAGAAGTGGTTAAAGATAAGTTAAATATCAGCTTTACTCTCATATATAAATTTACTATAGGCTTAGTTGTACTATACCTATTGTTCTGTGAAGTAGAAGGATAACTTTAGTTACTGCCAACTAGAGTAATATAATAGAAGAAAAATATACCTTTTCACAGCCATTTGCAGGTATATACCAATTGTATCATTCCCACAAATGATTGATTTCCACTCGCTTAATTTAAGCGAGCTATAAAATTCACTCCTCCCCAATCCCAGGATTCCTCCCATGCGCCCTCCGCCAATGCTTATTCCGATTATCCCTCCTCTTGAACGCCCTACCTCTACTAATACAATCTGGATGCCTACATAAAAAGCTTTGTTGGTTGTTACCATGTCTATCACTTATGTGTCGATCGAGATCTTTTTGAGTGGCAAATGCTCGGGTACAGGATGCTGTTGAGCATTGGTAAGGACGGGTGTGGGATGGAATGTGTTTACTGGTGTTTTTTAGTATTGATAGGAGTGTTGACATGGGTGGGGGGATATACTTGAGATCGCATTTTCGGGGGAAGTGTTTGTAGCAGTAGGTACAAGTGAAGGTAGAATCTTCCGGATCATCGGGTGACGTTGAGTTTGGTGGCATAATTGTTGAGAAAGCGGTTTGATAATCAGGTTGGAGTATTTCATGGCTATCGTCTTGAATCGGAATATTATTGAGACGTGAAGGAGC
Organism: Pezicula radicicola; assembly: GCA_003008705.1. Classification (NCBI taxonomy): domain Eukaryota; kingdom Fungi; phylum Ascomycota; class Leotiomycetes; order Helotiales; family Dermateaceae; genus Pezicula; species Pezicula radicicola. The sequence continues at coordinate 1,358,528 of PDUO01000008.1, read as the reverse complement.
TGGCAGTGCATTTGAAGTGCTCAGGGCAACAATTCGATCTGTGCAGTTCTCCTGGCTTGTTTGGTCTGGTTTCAAAGGCGATGGAAAAGACGTACATGCGGGTTGCTTGACCAACAGCTTGAAATCAACTTGCGGAAACTTCTCACTTGTGTGAAAAGATGAAACTTCTGCCATGCTACAATACATATGACTAGAACCTGAGGGTTTGATTTCCGCGGGAAGTGCGTTACTCGTAGGAGTTGATAAAGGAGGTTCTGTTGAAGAAGGCAGAAGGCTTGGTGTGGGACTATTAATGCAATCTGAGAAATGCACGCAGTTAAAGAAGGGAAGCTCAGTAAGGCAAAGTTCCCTGTACTCCAAGTCTTCCATGATTGTATCGAAAATTTCGAATTCCGTTGTTGAATTGCTCACGAATTGAGATTGCATCAACCCTGAATTTGGTCCCTGCGTTGCCGAATCTTCAGACAATGGAACTAATGCCTCAATACAGCTTGCTTGCTCAACAAGCCCAAGTATTGATGGGCCGTCATAATTTGCGATGTGATTGTCATATGCTTGACCTTGATGGGCATGTAATTCCATCAAGTCTCTTTTATCACCATTGATAGGCCAAGCATCCAATCCTTCATGGTCTTCGGCGAGTCGCGACAAATCAGACGAGGGTGAAGGTGTGGTCGGAGGAGAAGCGAATGGATTTATGAATTGGTCAAAAATGTCGATCTCATTACATGGAGCAGTAGGCAAACCGAATTCCTCCATCTGGAGCCTACCAAGAAGCCATGTACTTGACGCATCGGTCATGTCCACTTCCAAAGCTCGAAGTGCGCTTTCTCTGTCGGCTATTGCCGCAACCTCTGGTGAGGCTGCCCATGCTGACCGCTGGCGAGGAAGAAGAAATTGATGGTTCATTTTATCAAAGCAAATCCATTTCTCATACTCTGCTAGCTGGTGAGCCAGCCAAAGTATCCTCTCCGATCGGTATTTCCGGTTTCTGGGGATCTCCTTGACTTCATCGTTCTCGTTTGAAAAGCCGTGATTCGAGAACCAGTTCACTGGAAAATAATCATCAGCCCAATAGAGTCCTCGCATAGCCAAGTCTTCCGGTAAAGGCCCGTATTCATGAAAGGGAGGCATTGTGTCACATTCAATAACATCATGCCGCTCGAATATATGGAGTTCGCTGTTGAGGGTTTGTACAAGGTTCTCCCATGGGAAAGTGGCCTGAAGTAATTCCATAGCCGCAGGATAGGCCACGAGGTATTTAAGGAAAACCAGTGTCACATGGACAAAAGACAGTCTATTTGAATCACCAATTCTTTCAAAAAGACAGATGGCAGTCCCAACAAAAAGATTTCGAGCTTCGTCAAGCATAAACGCATCTCTTTCCCTTCTATTGCTTTCGTTGTTACTAAGGCTTCTCGCTCCAGCCAGATTCTCAGGAGACAGAATCGTGGATAGAACTCCTCTTCCAGATCCGTAATCAAGTAGTGCCACACAGTTCGCAATAGCAATGTAATAGCCTTCTTGTAGGAACTCATGCGATCGCGTGCCCACATTGTTGTCGAGCACATCTATGAAAACTGCGAAAGTATCTTGAAATGTCGTGGTACTTCCTTTCGTGAATAGTATCGCTTGCAGTCTCATATATGTATCAACAATGCAAGAGCTCTTCTTGTCTATTTGGGTGGTGAGCGCTGGTTCGAGAACTGTAAGAATAGATTCTCTGGACAGTTGAAATGGATCGTTGGTGGAGAGCGATTTTACGTAATAAAACAACTGCTCGAGATGGTTTGGCCGAGCTAAAATAGCTAGATGGTGGTAGAGCCTGCCAGTAGCAGGCACTCTATCCGAGGCCTTGGTGTACCAGCGTCGGGCTACACCAGTCCAAATCATACTATCTGCAACATCGTCGTCCTCAATTGCCATTCGATAACGGGCCAGGTCACCTAAACATTCTATCCAAGTATCTTCGAATGCAGGCACAGTCTCAGACAATAGGGTCATCAAGCCGTACGCTACATAGAAAAAGGCAAGCAAATGTTCCCGCGAGCGTGGCAGATGATGTCTTAGCAGCTCAAGGAAACCATGAATTCCGTGGCGCCACATCCTTGCTGGCATTCCATATTTTGACGGTAGTCTTTTCAATGTTGTTGATGCCAATGGATGCTGTGACGCAGCGAAGAAGTCGTAGTGCTCATCCAGTAGCGTCCGATGCAGTGAAAACAGAGCTTGCCACTGCTCATCGTCAAGAAATTGCCTGTTTCCGTCATTTCCGTTTTGTACGCTTGTTGCGATCTTCCTGTCCGCATCGATACATTTCTTTTCTGCGACCACAAGACTGGCGTATATCGCCTCTACTTTCGTAACGAACTCTTCCTGAGATACAGGCCTCGCTTCTAAGTCGAGGATTTGCGTTTGTCTCTTGGTGTTTGGAGTTGGGCATTCTAAATACTTTATACCTAAGCGCTCGGATTCAACTTTAAGTGTCGGGGAACGTTGAATGGAACTTTTTGCAAGTGGGTCGAGGGAAGTTATGTTCTTGGATCTCCATGGAGAGTCTTTTCTCTTCCGTCTCTTTCTTTCGAGCGTCTGGTGTGTGAAAAGCCCAAGCAAGGGAGGAACAAATAACCCCAATCCTGCCCATCCACATCCCCTAATCGGCGAAAGCCTCAAACCCTCAACAGACTCCCTCTCAATTCGTTTCCAACGACTTCGAGAACGAGAACGCCAGCCAGAGCATACCGAGTTTCCCGAGTTCCCAGAGTCCCACGGCCGCTTCAAACTACTAGTTGCGTTAAGTCCAGTGGCATTGAATCTTTCCCCACCTTCATAAATAGCAGGCGTTACAATGGAAGAGATAGAAGTATCGGCATCATCATCCACTAAATCCTGAGTTTCGTGACTTGTTGAACTTGAACTCGAGCCCGCGCTAGGGCTTGGTGTTAGAGTTTCCGGGCTAGGGTTTACTTCTGTATGAAGCGAATTTGGGTCGTTGGTTGAAAAAGGTGGAAGTTGGACTTCTGAAAAGTCAATGGTGGTCGCTATACTATCGTTTGACGGACTTAGCGGTCCTGAATTTGCGACGGGTCGATTATTGAGATTGAGCTTGTTGTGAAGAGTAGATTGTGTTAATCTTGACGTCGTAGAAGTCTCGGTAACATTTGTACTATTGCAGTCGAAAGCTGTGACGCTGAGTATAGCGTATGTCAAGATAAAGAGTGACCAGTTGGCCATGGTGAAAGAATGAGGATATGAACGCATTCTGCAAGTTGAGGAAGCCGCGTAGAAATGATTGAACAGCATTGACGGCAATGAATTAACGATTAGACGGAGTTCATTTGGTATAAGCATGAAAGGGAGGCGGGAGGCCCACCATGACTTAAGATGTCAGGATGGAACAGGAATTGATTGATGGCATCATGAACTCGGTCAGCCTCACTGATGTTGGAGGCCTCCAGCCTAAGCCACATCTGGACCCATCCCTCACCTGGAGGCCACCAGTCAGCTGATCATATGTAAAATATTATCGTACTTTTGTATTTTAAAGCTGAGAATAACGTGTCTATCTTCGGTACAAGGAACTTGAGATATCTTCATGGTAGACGACATATCTATCGAGCTAGGTTTATATTTCCAAGGCCATCATCACCTGACAGGTTTGCTGTTCCGAGGTTCGCTCATCGATCCAGGGGCTTTCACCTAACCGAGGAACCCTCTAATAATCAACCATCTGGGGAAAGGAAAGGCGTCAGAGTCACTAAAAAAAGAAAGATATACGCAAGGGTATGGAAGTCTAACGCCAATTAATTATATTTCCACGTCCAGAAGTATAGTCTTGTCTGGTAAACATCAAAGTAGCAAACCCACCAGTCCACCAGGAGAACCAACCTAATCATACGTCCCCGCCGACTTCATCGACACGGCATCATTATCAGCTTTGAACACCTGCCTTGTACCAAAAGCATATGGCCGTAAAGTCGGAACAGGTCGTATTTCAGGTAGCAGTCCCGGATAAGCCTCCGCAGGTCCAAGCGGCATGTTCGGCTGGCCATCTCGTGGTCCTGTACGCACAGGTCGCAACTCAAAGTCTTCTCCAGTCATATTGGAACCTACTTGCTCTATCGGATCGTTCTGGGCTGTACTCGTATCCCAGAAGCGTTCTTGGTATAGGTCTTTTACCTTCACATCACGAAACAACAGATACCGTCTGAGAAACCAGGGTATAACTGTTCGGCATTGATATCCTACAAACGTCTTCATCGGCACAGCAAACACCAGATCTAGTTCTTCAAGAGATCGCTGTTTTGTTTCGGGAAGGAAGAGGAATATAAGGACAGCTGCGAGTATGTTGAGGCCGGCAAAAAGGCAGAGCGAGCCAGTGTCATGTAGGACGGAGCGGAGGCTGCGAAGGTCGTAAGCTTAGCTTCCAGACGAGTCATTGAGCATGCATAGACTTAAGATATTTGCTTACCGTGGATAGAATACAGTGAGTATACCCGCGAAGAAGAGGTTGAGGCCAACACTGACTGCTACCCCAGCTTCACGATGAGAAAGAGGAAACCTGTAGCGTAACAATCAGCCGGTTTGCAGTGGCGGTAAGTAGAGGATTTCCTTACGATTCACTAGCAACTGTGAACGGCATTGGACCCATTCCTGGAGAGTAGAGAGCGGCAAATCTGGTCATCTTAGCATCAAATCCCTCAAGGATGTTGACATTTTTTCTTACATGAAAAGGAAGGTCGCAATTAATGCAATGTGAGATGTCTCTTTTGAAGAGATATAAAAGGAAAACGCTGCTGCCAGAAGGCAGATGCTCATCAGTGGTAGTGTTGCAAGAAGTAGTACTCGACGGCCGAGAGTGTCAATATTTCGAATGGCAGGAAGACCAAAGGCAAAATTAACAGCACCTATCGCATATAAGTTGTGTGATTTGGTATAAAGGAACCCGAGATGTCTACGAACCAAATCCAAAGCTATAGAGAAAGGCCTTGTTTATTCGCTTTGTTCCAGTTGAAGGATCTTGGGCATCACTAAACAGGCTTCCGGAGTAGAAGGCGAGGACATTTACTTTAATAACGTTAGCAAGGCACTCTTTGTACAAGAAATGATGGTGAAAAATAAATCAAACTATGTGTTGGTCAAAAGATAAGGAAAGTTAGGCTCACTTCCACATAGCTGCTGGGCTAAGTTTACAATACACGCAGCAACCAGCGCATTACGAAGTCTATTGTTTCTAAACAGTTGGGCGAAGCGACTACCATAGCCACCAATTTGAGCCAGAGCCCTGTGTTTTCCATGTAAATCTCTAGTCTCTGTGTCGTATACGCGCGCGGTATATGTTGATTCCAACTCAATCTGTTTGTGGACAAGGTAGAGGTCTCGTTGCGCTTGGAGCTTTATGGCGTGATATTAACTCGCTGTGCATTAAAGGTAACGTGTATACATACCTCTGTATTGCGCAGAGCAACAAAGATATCGTATGCTTTCCGATAGCTTGATGGTTTATCCTTCATCATATGCCACCGGGGACTTTCAGGACACCAGCGCAGAGAAAGTATCAGAGCCAGAGCAGGAACAAGGGGCGCACCCAATTGAAGCCTCATGGACCAGTCTGGGCTAGCACGATTCAGCACAAGATTAGCTGCGAATCCCAGTGCTATACCAAAGGCCACCCTGATGAAAAGTCAGCTTCAACGAAGTGCAAACTACATGGAGATGAGTATAGCTGACCAAAGCTGCCAGCAGAGCGCTGCTGAGCCTCTCCAAAAGGCGACGGCCGTCTCGGATGCTAATATAGGTGTACTAGATGCCTTGAGACCCATGCCTAGATATTATGGAAGACGTTAGTACTTAAAGATGTCATATTGACCCTTTAATCCATATTCTTTCGGGTGACCCACCGATGCCGTTGAAGATTCTACAAACGAACAATTCACACCATGTATTTGCACCAGCTGAGCCCAGAGAGCTGGCTAGAATAAGAACCGCAGCAGTGAAGATAGTTCCCCGTCGGCCAATCTGATGATTGACAGGATCAACTAATGGGCAGCCTCTAACAAAAGTCAGATACTCATATGCGCGGGATGGGCTAGTTAGCAGACGTACAAAAGAGCACCAAAAAGAAAAGGAGCCGCATTGGTGATTCCTATAATCCAGTCTTCTGATTGTTCATTGAGATGGTACACCTCGGGCAAGAACAAAGTGGCCCCATTGATTGAACTCTGCACCCAGCCTTGTAGCACACCAGCGATCGAGACGGTGACAATTGTCATGTATAGTCCTTTAGACTGCACAAAGAGGTGATCCTGTTCGTTCTTGAGGGCTTCCCTTTCTTCGCTGGTTAACTGGACCGGCAGCTGGGTCCCCTTGATTCTATCGCGGCAGACATCGTCGTACACCATAAAATTCTTTGCAACGAGTACAGCTCTGCGGAGTCCAGGAAGAATATCGGTCAGATCCATGCGCTGGGCGAAATTATCGACATCTCGAAGGAGATCGTCTTCGCTTATATGAGCTCAAGGACAAGTTAGAATCAAGAGTCTATCGCATGGTTCTGTTGCAATACCTAAAGGATTCTCTATAATAGCTCCCAAGTTCTCATTAAGCAAATCCACACGGTGATGCTCGTCCATGGCTCCATCAATAGGTCGTTTCTGGTCCGTCATTGGCTCACTCTAGGCTGCAGGATGAAGGGCGTTTGCTCCGAGCAACGATGATGGTCGCAGCCATCGCTGTATATAAATCAAGCAATATTGATCCAAAAGCTGACATGACATGAGCAGTTCAGACGAGCTGGGCGACACAGACACACGGCTCTATGCAATATTTGAGAAGGGGCTTGATTGATAGGCTCGCAGCCTGCCAACAGGCTACCAAGAAGGCTCTCGACCCGGAACATGTTGTTACGCCCCAGTGAAAGAATGAAAGCTGAGGCTCGGCCTGCAGGTAACCTAATGTAGTACCGCTTCGCCTTGTAGCATCACATTTTCGCGTCGAGCCGTCTAGCAAATGCATGGTAGTTGATAAATAGTCAACAGAAATTCAACACAGAGCCGCAAGTACGTATTTGTATAGTCAAAATAGCAATCTTGTCACTGATCAGGATTCAACATGGAGAGAATAAAGCAGAGGAAGGGCGTTTAAAGAGAGGGGAAGCTAAATGAGGAGCTTACTTTGCTCCTCACCCTACCTGTGGTGCAACGCGGTCTGCAGGAGGAGGCTGACATTGCCACAAGCCACCATACCGGTGAGGGCATACGATCGAGGGATCGCCCTCCAAATATGCTCTTTGCGCTTCTCCGCTTCTGCAGCCTCCACTTCTCCACCTCCATACTCACTTTCTTTTAGCCAGATATAGACTCAAAACATTGCGAGCTCGATCGCAAATCTTGCAAGGGCTCCCCAGGTTGTCCTGGAAATTCTCATGGCCTCTGACCTCGCCTTTTGGAATCGCAATAGCCTTAGTAGGGGCGCAATCATCGACTTTACTGCGCTACGCTAGAAGGCAATAATGGATCCACTCTCTATTGCTGCCAGTGCATCCAGCGTTGCTGGAGTATGTGGAACAATAATAAAAAGTGTTGCCAAATTCGCGGTTGAAGCCAGAGAACTGCCTGGAACATTGCGCGAATTTAGTACGAATATAACTACGCTGCAATCGGCCTTGAATAGTGTTGACTCAGTCATCAGCAAACGTTCCAAACTACTACCTTTCGCACAGGTCGCAGAGAAGAAGCATTGGTCAGAAATCCAAAATGTACTCAAAGAATGTGAGCTTTGCCTGTATAAGCTCAAGAAAGAATTACCGCAGCCTCGGGGCAATAACCAAACCCGCATGGGACAGGTACGGATGCAACTTGAGATGACTCTGAAGAAAGATACCATCGTCCAAATCCAAGGCCATCTTTTTTCATACACTCAGGTGCTGCAGCTTTCATTGACCACCGTGTCATTGTGAGTAAAAATAACCCACGATAGTATGGGTATTCAAGCTAACAAAACATGCACTACAGAGGTTTGCTGTGGGAAACACAACAGTCCCAGGATCTGATCCAGACCAAAATTGAGAAATTGACCGATGAACTCGAAGAGGCAAATGAAAGGTGGCGAGAGCCGCAAGACCAGGAAAACGGTGAGAAGGGGTTGGATACGGATCGAACAGTCAAGGAAATGCTAGCATTCCGCAATATCGAAGCTTGGCGTGCATCTGCTAAGGGCCTGGCCGATGCTGTAACTTTATACGGATCAGAAAAACAATCATCGACTGGCCGAGGAGTGGATGGAAGTAGTCGGGATGACGCCGATTCCGTCGCTCTAGAGCGAGTTCAAAGAGGGCACACAGTTCCAGAAAATCCAATTGGTGTTACGGGTGACGGACGGAGCCATGGCGACAGCGGAATTGAAGTCGACAACTGGGATCCGGAAGCAGAGAAGAAACACCTAGTAAGTATTGATATATTGAAACATCAGATTGAAGCGAACAAGGAACGGGTGAAAATGCTTGTCGGCCAGGGATCGTATATCAAAGCAGAGGACTGCCATAGAAAAGGGATGGAGCTCCGGGATAAATTAGACCAAATGCACAACGGCTCGTCGTCTGACAAGGTTGAGGCAGAAGAGATCATGGCAGATATCTATATGGGGCAAAAGGGTGCGAGGGAAAGCACTCTTCGGGCCAAAGAGATTCTACAGCGGCTCTTAGAACGCGAAGTACTGCGGCTTAAACAACATCCACAGCCGATAGACAACGATAGGAGCCGGTGTTGGCGGCTGTACTACAAGTTGAGCGCCGTATATTTGGCACTGGTATGAGACACTCGTCCGTCCACTGGTTCTTGGTTGTCAAGGCTGATTTGCAACTTTAGAACATCTATGACAAGGCCATCGACTTCGTATCCCGAGCTTTCGAAGGATGGAAAGGGCTCAAGCCCATGCCATGGAACCAAGTTCGTCCGGCCGGGATTTTGTTGGCACGAGCATATGATTCGAATCGAGACTTTGACCAAGCCCAAGGAATCAGAAACTGGATTCAAGGTCAAGATCTGAAGCTAGGGAGTGCTGATATTGCTTACAGCGACGAAAGAACAGAAGATGGCTTGTTCCCAAACCCAACGCTACCGGGACTCGCAGAGTCATTACGTTGGTGCAAGGAGAAAGGGTTTGACGTTGGCTTGCCTGAGTTTCGTTTCGAGACTCCTAACCAAGAGGGTGAGACAGCACTTCATGTTGCTGTCCAAGACAAGAACCTTGATATGGTGGAGCACATTGTAGATCACGTAGCCACACTAGAGACCCGGGACCGTAATTCATCCACTGCTCTGTTGCTGGCCTGCGCGACTCGGAATAGACGTACTGTACAGGTCCTACTCCATCATGGTGCAAGAGTCGATGTTGTGGACAAAAGTCACAACACACCACTGCATCGTCTGCAAAGCGCAGCAGGCGGCGTGGAGACAACAAAGCTCCTCCTTGACCATGAGCCCGGTATTGGCGGCAGCATTAACATTGACCAGAAGAATATCAACATGGAAACGGCGCTTCATCTCGCATGCCAGATGGGCAACGAAGCAATGGTCAGCTTCCTCCTCGAGCACAATGCAAACGTGAACTGTCCAGGCCCAGCTGGCTATACACCTCTACACGCGGCCATCAGCCAACGAGAGCGCCTCCCTATCGTCGAGAAGCTCCTACAATACGGCGCAGACATCACACTGCGCAATAGCAAGGGGCGGGATGCCTTGAAGGTGGCTAAGACAACACGGCGTCCCAGCCCCGAAATCATCAAGATCCTCGAGGACTACGAGGAGAAGCGTCGTCTAAGCTCTTCGAGATCATTGATGTCGAATGTCAACTTGAGTCTCAACGTAGGACGAAGGGATACGGTGACTTCGGGATCTTCAGTCTTGTCGGGCAGTTCAGAGGGTGGGAATAGCAGGGACATCGAGAGTCCCCGGTCACCTCAATCGAGGTTTCGATTTTCGAGGAAAGAGAAGGGCAGACAGTAGAGCTCCCAAATCTAAGCTACACACCAGGAGATCAGTCAACCGCATCATAATAATCAACGTGGCAGCAGATAGAAGTCGATGTACCAGGGTGCGCTGGCGTTGTAGACTGTCTGAGTGTATAAGTACAGAAAGAGAAGCGCGATGGTAGGTAGTTCACCGAGGTTATTGGTCGCTTCGCTAAAGCGGCTCCAGGGACCTAAGAGCAGCGCAGCTCTGGCCTGTAAGAGCAAGAGAGGAACGGACCAATTGTTACCTGCTCTGTTGCCTTTCAAACACTGCTTATAATATTCTGGAATCAATAGGGAGATCTAGTATTTTAAGTAGGAGGCAAGTAGCAAAGTTATTCTACATAGAAATTATCTGGCTAAGTAATTCACAGATCAACCGAGTTAGTCATCTGTAAATCTATCACAGAATAAGCGACGTATCAAGCGAGAGAAGGGTCTCAGAAATAGAAGGAAATGGACTGCTAGGTGTAGATAATAGATTCTTATAGCTAAGATGTCTAAGCTCCATTGTATGGTCTGCTGTATATCATCTATCGAGCGCAACTCATGAATCCATCTGTCGCTTTCTCCATCTCCTACCCATCTATACATGATGAAGATGCAATCCGAAAGTAAGCCAACCTGCAGCGCAGTGTGACGACCAAGTAACGCCGGAAATAAAAAGAGAAGAGAAATATGCTCAACGGTATCAGTAAGTAGAAATTCCATGCACACATGCCATGCCACGCCCTTATAAAACCCAATGATCCAGCTCGTAAATGCATCACTCGCTCGCTTGCTCGCTCATATCTTGATCGTACATCCATCTCATTGTCGGCCCATTTATCATTCATTAAGTCCTCATTCCTATACTCAAACCTCGCCCCAACTTCCCATGCCACCAGTACTGGCAATCATACTCCCACCATTACTACCAATGCTCCCGCCAATGTCCCAGTAATGCCTACTTCCACTGCCAATGCTATTCCGCTTCAAGCTCTTGACACTCGCACTCGCACAGCTACTGTTGCCGCTTGATCTCCGGACGCCCATTCCCAGACCAACCCGGCTGTCGCTTGGAATGGTGGCTTTGAAGGTCCTTCTCTCAGAGCCACTGCCTCTGCGCTCTCGACTTACGAGGGGATGATGTGCCCGCACTCGGGCAGCACGGGCAGCACGCGCAGCACTGTCCGTGGTACTCGCCGTAGCGAGGTTGGAAGTGGTGGTGAATTTTGGGGGAGATGTAGAGGGGGAGGAGGATGGAGACGTAAAGCGGGAGCGAAGATACCGGAATATTACCTTGATGTCTAGATCCTTCTCCCATTCTTCTTTTGTAAGAAGCTGCGATGCACGTGGTGTGTTGTCCACTTCTTCTGGTGGCAGCGTGTGAGAAGAGGCTTGCATAGGAATAGGGAGGGTTGGTTGAAACTCGGGAGTTCGGAGAGATGGAGTTGAAGAATCATTTGGTCGCGCAGTCTCAGGAATAACTGGCAGGCCCGCATATGGTATGGATTCTTGTTGTGTACGGATATAAGTCGAGAAAGCGCCTGGATGGTCGGTAATCTGGTTGACAAGGACGCCTAACTCTCTCGCTATCCGCTCCAAGAGCCTATGTTCCCAGCTGGAGGTATCGGGATTGGCGATTGGCTTGCTCGCAGGAGGAGTGGTAGACAAGTCATCATCTACTGGGAGGTTTTCACCAAAGATAATAGATAAGAGATGATCGTCGATGCCCATGAGATCACGGATGACACGACGAGTTATCTTGTTCCAGAAACCCTCGTTCTCCTCCTCAGGGGCCTTGTCATCTAAAGCCGCCTGTCCATGTATCGAAGCCTCCACATTGCTCATTGTCGCAACGTCAGCATGCTCATCCCTCAAGCTCACCCGCTCGCTAGCCATACTCTGTCTCCTCCTCCGTGTCTCTCTCTGTATCTCGTCAAGTAATACACGACTCTGCTCCATTCTCCAGGCTTCGATCCGTCGTGCCTTCTCTTGCTCCGCTATCATCTCCAATGCTCCAAGCTCCAGACTCTCCCGCCGGCGCTTCACGCGGCGCGGGTTATATCTCTCAAATGAGTATAGGTGTTCCTGCACATCTTCCCCCATGGCCGTCTGGTCGATTCTGAACGAGCCCAGTCCATCGTGGGTCGGAAGCACAGGACCACCACTACTGCTCTGTCGTCGATTATACACGCTGGGCTCGGCGCGAAACTCGTGCAAGTGGCTGTCTAAGCTGTCGAGCTCCTCCTGGCTGGCGCTCTCCTCTTGTTCATCCTCATCAGCCTCCTCGTCATACTCATAGCTCCGCGCTCTCGAATCCTGACTCCCGCCAAAGTCACTTATCCTCGATCTCCCCGCCGTGCATGTCTTGCCCGTTGATGTTGTATTGGTGACGTCTGTTATGGAAGCTGCGCTGGGCGAGAAGAGGATCCATTCCTGAGATTCTTCGAGTTCAGACGGACGCGGGGGTGCGGGGATGGACAGCTGTTGTTCTCGAAGAGGATAGGTGGTACGCTGAGGCGCGTGCGTTGGTTGGCGAAAAGCCATGGCTGCTGCTGGACAATGATAAGGGAGCGAGGCGACGGCAAGTTATCGTGAGGTATCGTGAGGTATCGTGAGGTATCGTGAGGAATTGTCGAATGGTTTTGTGGCGGAAGGAAGAAAGGAAAGAAGGGGGCGAGGCGTCGGATAGGGTATATAATATGTATAGCGTTTATTTCGAGGTACTGACTGTATCTGAGAGTGAGGTATGTGCAAGGCAGAGGGATCAACGCAAGGGGGGGTCGTGCGATCACCTCAGCCTGAATCACCCGCTCTGTCTTGCTCGGTCGTCGCTGACTGGTGGGCCGATAATAGTAGTTTGACTTTACACGGGGCACGAGAAATGACGAGCTCGAAGGTGTGATTGATGAGATGATATGTATAGGATATGTATAGGATACGTATACTGGGCTGGGCGGGAGTTTATATTATTGCAGATATTTAATCATGAAAGCACCAAATTCCGAGAGAAGAGCGTCTGGGCAGGGGCACCGTTATCGGGATTCGGTGAGAATGAAGGGGGGGAGGGGAGGGGGGGTGGATGCTGAGTGAGTCGTGTTGTTGACTCTTGAGTCGCTTGAGTCGTCCTTTGATGGGTACCCGGTAATCTATGAAGGACCCCGTACTGTGTACGAATCGCCAAATCGAATCAACCGCAGTCGGACCTTGGCTTGGGAGGGTGGCACGGGTGGAGGGAGATTTGACAACTTGACGTCTGAGCAAAAGAGATGAGGCGCGACAGCCACGTCTCTCTTTGTTTCGTGGGGATTAGCGTAGTATAGTAAGGCGACAGACAGCAATGGGTCATAGAGGAGACACTGTGAGGTACTGCACTCGTATCGAGAGAAAGTAATACTAAAGAAAGTAAAATACCTTCCGCCTTGTTTGTTTGTTAGTTTGTTTGATGGCACTCCTTAATCATCCCGATGCAGGAGGTCCTCTAGGTAAGGGAAGGTGGTGTATCCTAATAAGTACTTGTACATAGGCAATTAGTTCTGTTGGCTACTTCGTACTAGCCTCATAGGATCTATCTCACAGGATGATAGGAGGAGTTCTCTCGCTGACGGCATGCTCGTAATTCGTAATCTCCAATCTCCAATCTCCAATCTCTAATCTCTAATCGACATTTCATCATCATTGCGATAAGGAATCCTTTCCCCTCTCCCTCAATATTAATAATTCAAGCCAGTCCTACTGCAGCCAGTCATGGGTAAACTCTTGGTAGACACAGGTCAGTCCGCCATTCGCCGCACGGCTCAACATCTACAGAAAAGCTCTTGTGGTTCGAAGAGCCGATGACGATGACGATGTTAATGACAACGTGAAATAATGAGGCCATGCGCGCACGTTGTCGCTTGTACACGTCTTGCAGCCTCACAACCTCACCGTTGCCACTTGCTTCAAATGCCGGTGTGAAGTACACTTGATGGTCAAGTGACCACGTCGTCCAGTACTGCCCTGTACACGATGGGCTTTAGGAAAGGATCTGCCGCTTTTACTTACTAAATGAAGCCAGTACGAGATGCCTGTAGAGTTCATGCTCGCCAACAGGAGCGGCTGCATCCAGCGCAAACCGGCGCATCCTAGTGCAAATGTCGTGTGCCAACGGATGCGGCGGTCTTGCTGAGGAATCGTAGAAAATGGGCCTGTCTAGCTTTGACAGGCCAATGCACTACCATTACCATTGCTGCATCATTTGTCTTCCAGCTTGCAAACTTCATAATCTTGATACAGTGAATCATGGCAAACCCTAATGATGAGTTTAAAAATAAGGTTGATAGGGGATATGGAGGACTGTGTAAGGTACCTGATAGGTAGGTAGGTACCTGAAGTACTTGATTCCTCTAGAGTCGATATAAAAGAAACAACATCCGCTATCTCAAATCAGTTCCCAATTTTCAAGACCCAAGAAACAAGATGTAGGATTCGGAGAAGATAATCCAAGAAAAAATTCTACAGTACCTTACAGTACCTACATACTTGATTACTCTTAAAGTTTGGACAAAACATCCGATGTCTCAAACCAATTCCTTAGATTTGCCAGACCTAAGAAACGAGGCAAGGAATTCGAAGAAGATATTTCAAAGCCCATTAAGATGAAAAATACCTTGAGAGGAAAATCCCGAACTTCTCTGACTCAGTTGAAGGTTGAAGAAAAACCCAATTCCGATGCTTCCGTATCATTATTATACTTAGCTTGCCCAACCAGCACACCAAAGGTCGTACCACAACCTCCTGAGCAATACCTGTATGTGCCCAGTATGCAAATAGAAAAGTTTGTCAAAATGGCATGATACATACCTACCCAGAACAGGCTGAAAAGAAAGTAGCCTGAGAATTTGCCATGCATCACATCTCATCAGAGTTGAAATCCTCTCCCGATGCACTGCATGTCCGGCCTCTTCAGTCGCCTTGGAAAGCCAAAGACCAAACAGAAAGGACAGACGCTTCATTGGTAACACGGTGTTGATAGGAGAGTATTATTTGATACTCACTGCTCATATAATGTTGATATCCATCAACGCACAGTCATGCACAGAAATGCAAAGCTCAATCGTCGTAACAATTCCTTAAAACACAATGATCTCGGTATTCCCGATGTCTTTCACATCATCCTTGACCCAGCCATTGCATTGCAATTGTACGCCCATAAGATCACAGCCCTGAACCCAAGTCGCATCCTTGACAAGCAAACATCCATCAAACAACCATCTAAGCCTCACCAGCGAAAGCTGCTGGGAAACGCTTCATGTTCTGCTCGAGACTGCCCTTGTTGCGGAGGAATTGAACGTAAGCACCATCGACGAGAACCTTGCCACTCTCCTTCTTCTCCATGTACTCCTCACGGCGGAGAGGGGTGAAGCCCCAGTTCTTGGAAACGATGATCTTTTGGCGACCAGGGAACTTGTATTGCGAACGACGGAGAGCCTCGAGAGCGGTAGCACGGTCTGAGAATGGGTTAGATGATTTTGCCCTTGTTCATGAAGTACAGGGAGACCTACGGGAATCACGAGTGCGGATGCTCAAGATGATCTGACCAATGTTGACACGGGCAACGGATCCGTTGGGCTTTCCCCAAGCACCACGCATTCCAGTCTGCAATCTATCGGCACCGGCACAAGACAACATCTTGTTGATACGGACGACGTGGAAAGGATGAGCGCGGACACGGAGATGGAAAGATTCCTTTCCGGCAGTCTTAACCATGTACCTGCAGAGAAATATTAGCTTCCAAATCCAGCCTTACTTCGTTGCTCCTTGTGCGCGCATCTGCATCGCAATGATTCTCCACTTCTTCTTCTCGTTCCTCTTTGACCTCCCATAGTACCCCGCAGGCTCGTGATATGGTGGTACTCACTTGTTGGCGCAAATACGGGCGGCCTCGAGAGCCTCGGAACTCAACTGTTCATACTCGTTGGAGACCAAGTGGATGCAGAGAGGGAACTCGTCGACGTTTGCCTTCTTACGGCCAAGATCGAAGATACGAATCTTTGGGTCAGGAACACCGCGGTTGAAGCGGGACTTGGGGTACGGCTATTGAGGTCACACGGTCAGCTTTTGCTCTATTGACATGCTTCAACCGCAACTCGATGGCCATCAAAATGTGCAGAGAGATGCGCTCGAGGGAATAGGTGGCGATCAAGTTTGGTCGAGTTTCAGCGCTTCAGCGGCTCTCGAGATGCTGATGCGCTGAAAAGAGGGCTACGCACCTTGTTCTTGCAGTAACGGTAGCATCTCGCGGGTCTTCGTGCCATCTTGACGGATTTCAAGGTGGTTTGTCGGAGGAGGTTGTTGTTGTTGTTGGATGGGAATGCTGAATTGAGGTCTTTTTTTGGATATGAAAGCCGATTTCAAAGCAGCCAAGCCTGATCTCGCGTAAGTTTATTAGCGCCCACCACAATTTTACTAATTCACCAGCGAAGCATTGATGCTTGGTAAGAGGGACTCAGTTATACTTCCTCCTGTGGCAATCATGGCATACTGTAAGAATTGGTTTGTAAGAGATCATTCCGAAGAGTCATTGCATTGATTCGGACATAAGAGATGGTTTTGCGTATCTCACTTGATTTGGGCAACTCACTTGGTTTGGGTAACTCCCTTCTCCTAATTAAAATGATCCCTTATACCAATTCGTATGGTACCTACCTACTGTAGCAATCATGGTACAGACAGCTACAGCTACAATTTACAGCTACAATTGATTTCCTTCTCCGAGGTAATTGTTGTTGCCAAAAGTCCGACGCAAGAAACCGGTCCCGAACCCCGAAGACCAGACGCCAACCATTAATAATGCTGTCACAGACATTTCCACCAGCACGATCCTACTCTCCCAGTGACCAAAACCTATGGTCTACCAGATTCCCCATAATAATCCCTAGAACGGCTGTCCGGGCTTCGTCTTTCCCCATAATGATCTCTTGAAGTGCCTGAGCTTCGTCGACTGGTATCTGGACTCCGTGCCCGACTTCTATCATTATACCTCGAGTACTGTGGGCTTCGGCTTCTTCGTCGCTGTGGCCTGTAGTTGTCTGAGTCTCGTCTAGGTTCAGAATAACCATTGTTGTAGGCCGGACGTTCAGGGCTTCGTCGACGTCGGTTGGCTTCTGAACTCCGTTCAGCTCGGTCATTGTACCTGCTTGACTGCTCTGGGCTTCTCCCACGGTTCCGTTGACTGCTAATTGGATTCCGCCTATCTCGAGATTGGCTTCGATCATTACGGGATCGTTCACTGTACGACCAATCCACACCTTGTTCCGAGCGACTATCTCTCTCTCTGTTGTCATTGACAGGATTTGTCGGAGGTCTTGTAGACTCGACCAAGGGAATGTAACCAGGCTTCTCTCGCTGACGTAGGGTGCGCATTGTTCGGAGTTTATTGCCTTGTTCATCCAACTTCCGGTGCACATCGTGCACTGCTCTACGAACCTTTTTCCAGTCTTTATCAACCGATTCCCTGACGAAGTAATGCTCACCATATCTCCTGGGCAGCTTGGTAGAATTTGTTGGAGGTATCGAAGGCTTTCCCGATGGCTGATATCCAGACTTCTCTCGCTGGCTTTGAGTCTTAATTGTCTCGAGTTTATTGTCTTGTTCGTCCTTCCGGTGGGCATCGTGTTCTGGCCTGGTAACTGAAGTCTTGTCCAATGGCTGATATCCGGGCTTCTGTCGCTGACTTAGTGTGTACATTGTCCGAAGTTTATTGCCTTGTTCATCCAACTTCCAATGTACATTGTGCTTGTCCCTGGTGACCTTCTTCCAATCTTTATCAACCGATTCCCTGACGAAGTAATGCTCGCCATACCGCCTGGCGTGCTTCTGTACTTTATTAATATCAAGTATACAGGAACGAGTAAGTACTTACTTTTCCACTTTGCGGATCCATGGCTACCAGTTGCTGAGATTCAGTATATACCGCAATCGAATACCTAGAAGGATCTACAATCCGCTATGCAGACACTGAGGGAATAACACGGCAGACAGGAGACACTTACTAACTCAACTAGACAAACCACACCCTCCGCAATCTGTACTCCAAGCTGAATGGCAGACAGGAAGGCAAAGCTGCACGCAATCCGGTACTTGGGGGTTTTAGGTTTAACAGCGGAGAAAATGTCCACCGAAACTGGACTGGTACGATACGAAAGCTCAAAGAGGATTGTTTCTAGATCATAGATCAGGTAACTTGCCAATTCTTGTTCATAAAGTGAGCCAAAGAGGAAAGGGAGAAGAGTCTCGAGAACGCTCGCTGGAGAAAAGCAGCCAGGTCCCGCAGGCGGGCGCTAGAGTGCCTTCTGTTCTTGATACACTGGCCCTCGTCACTTCCTTGTTAGGCAGTACTTTACCCAATCCCAGAATTACTCCTCAGTATGTAAGTGTTCAAGTATTCAAGCATGTATGCTATGCTATTTACTGTAACTGCAGCAATTTCGTAACTTTCAAAACTATCAAAGAGACATGGCAGACTTGCTCCTACTCTTCATAATCTCCTGAACGTGCATTGCATTGGTGGATGGTCAAGCGAAGCCGAAGATTACTCGTCACTAAAGCTTGAACAAGTCGACAAGGTCACAAAAAAAATCAATAAGCAGATAAACAATGTACCAATTATTGTATGCTTAATAAACCACAAGGATTGGCTAAAGAGCATCGTTCTTTTCAGATATCCTTCAGTCACAAGTCACAAGGATGTAATGTTAAGACCTATGATCTCAAAAAGACTCATTGGCAGATAACTGAACAGCAATTGCCAAAGTTGGCAACAGGAAGTGTTCTCGATGGTAACGAAATAATCCAAGAATGAAGAGCTTTCAGCATAGCACAGCATAATCGTTACGTCTTCAAACAGATATCCCGACTTTGGATTATCTGTACTTTTGTAAGACTACTTGCAAAGTATCGAGCTCCAACACCCAAACGGGCGTGCAAACCCAAACTTATCCATCACCATCACCAACATCTCATACCTGCGTGTCATCTGCCACTTCCTTACATCCCATTAGCCCAAAGATGATGCTCCATATCGTGGGCTTTTGCTCATATCTCAAGTCGTCCAGGAGATTAGAGTGTAGGTCCCATCCTAACCTGGACTGCAAGATCCAATGGAATGGTTCTGTAAACAGGTTAGACGGGAGGTGATCCGTTTCCAACCCAAGAGTGAAGCTACGTTTCATACCTGCAATGTCCCCTTTCCCAGCTGAAGCCCTGTAGCTACTGATTGCAAGGTGTTGTCAAATGCTACCTCGATATTTCTATTCATAATGAGTCTTTCCTGACTTCAAGGATATAGTTGATAAGATCTTGAATTGTCAAACATAGAGGGGGAATCTTGTTTCTGGCTACTCTGATCATCCGTACTTCCCTCCCGCAGATGGGAAGGATGATGAATCCTTCGCAGCTCTTTTCTATTGTTCAACCCCCC
>PDUO01000008.1:1189551-1339059 GCA_003008705.1 Pezicula radicicola | reverse complement strand
CCCCCCCCAATCTGTACCGCTATAAAATAGCGCCGTTAGAGCGACCTCCACAACTGTTCCGAGCAGACCTGAATGCTTGGCTGTGAACTCATTGGGATCGGAGACACTACCATGACTATTGTGAACTAGTTGATTGCGACGCATTTGCAGAGGTGAAGACTTGGGATCGTGTGATGTCTTATGTACTCTCCGCTCCCGCATTCTACTATTTTGTAAATCGCCGCTTGTATTCTGCAGGAGCTTGAGCAATGTTGGGTTTGCGCTAGAGCAATCACATCTTTCTTCTGTGGACGTTGAGTCCGTTCTGCTTGTTTAGAATATATTTGTCGTCGAGTCGTGGGGGTACGTCGGGCAACTTCGAGTCAAACGTCCTGCACAGTTGATCAATAGAACCGAAATTCGGGCGAGGGCGAGAAACCCAGTGGCAATGGGGTGGGGTTTTGATGGTTGTGGAAGCGGACGATTAGGTACTGTAGGCTAGCACAATTTCAGCAACGTCAACCTCTCACTTCCTCGCACGCCTCGCACGCCCGTCATATCCTTTCTCTTTCCATCTACACCTCTGTCTTTATCTCCATTTCCATCTCCATAATCTCCATATCTCCATGGTCTCCTGGTCTCCTACGAATCACGACTTCCTCGACTGTCGCCGTCGAAATGTTGAGCGATGCGATAATGATCCCTGCGGTCCTCGTAGGCTCGTAGGAGCAGACGTGAGTGTAACGACAGTTGTACGTGCCTAGTCGTCCAATCAATTATGCAAATCCACTTCGTGCCCATGGTCCGTTGAATTAGATGGCTTGAGAAAGGGGGTGTTCTTACGGCAGTTATATGTTCCTCTGCTCGGAGAGCCTGCATCCACAAAAGGGAAGGCAAGATAAGAGCGCCGAGTTTTGCAACTGAGGACCGAACAGACGGCTAGGAATGACAGAATTTATCAGCTAGGATAGAACCAGAATAAATGCGCTTGTCCAGATCAAACAGTGTCATTTCATTTGCTACCCATAATTGTTGGCCCGTAAAATTCCAGGACCTGAAATATCAGACGCCAACCATTGATGCTATCACAAACGTTTCCACCGAAATGATCCTACTCCATCCGCAACCCCCGCCCAGTACTTTTTTAGTACTTTCCCAGTGATTTCCCAGTGAACAAAATCTATGCAACCTGGCCAGAAAGGATATCGGAATCACCTGCATCAAGTACCGCCAAGGTAGAGCTGAATGGTGTTAGCCAATCGAACATCCTCTGATAGATTGTTATAGAGCCTTACCATCTGAATAGCTTTCCACATGCAGTTCCAAGTTCAATGCTGTAGCCAATAGTAAGTAAAAAGAAATATACCCTCCAAAAGTCAAGAGACTTCGATCACAGGGTGCGGGTTGCCCTCAAAAGCCATGAAAATCTTTGTCGTCAGACAAGCCCGCGCAGACTCCACAAAGAGTCTAATTGTTGGACGGGAAGACAGCACAGTATCTTAGGAATGAAGAAGATATATGAGGTACGTACTTGTTACCAGCGAAGTGGTGGACGTTGGTCTTGGACAACTATTTTCGGATTAGCTGCAGTTGTTACAGGTGGATTTTATTGATATCTTACCATGGCGTAATACTCGAGTTCAGACTTGCGGAGAGGGGGAGTGTTGCCAGAGATGATCACAAGCTTAGCCTTTCTGAGTTGCCGTTAGCATTTGAGGTTGAGAAGGTCAGATTGGAGATATGAGGTCTTACCCAGAGCGCAGAGTCTTCAAAGTGCTCTTGTATCCCAGGGTAACCTTTCCAGATTTCATAACAAGCGCCAACCTGGAGTTGATGCTGTCCTGGGTCTTTGTCTTCTTGGTTGGGGCCATTGTATCGGTTGGGTGTCCTCCTAGACCTTCAACAAGTTAGTACCGTGTTTCAAGGATTCGAAAACAAAGAAATATGCTGCCTACGTTGCTAATCTCTGGACACAGGTGGTGATGTTGTTGGTTGGGTCGGACAGAAGTTCGTGGTGTTGTGGTGTTTTTGCGCTGCGAGAATGGAAGAATATTTTGTGTGGTATGCCAAGAGTTCGCGCGGGGCGGAACGGTCATATATTCGTCCGTGAACTTTAGTCACATGACCCGGTCCCATCAACTCCCGTCTCTTCAGTACTTCCGTACAGAGTAAAGAAGGTACTCTACTCTTGAAAGTCTTCAGCTTACCTTCTCTTCTCTTTACTATTTAATTACTTGCTCTTTAGCTCACTACCTACGTATCTACATTTCAACTAACATTGTTATCTGAAATGCTTCTACGGCAATATAACTTCACTTCACTCGCTCTCTAACATCGCTTGCAACCATGTTAAGATCCAGGTGTACGGTAACCCTCTTCGTACAGTACAGTAGGTATGGATTGCAACGTCCATCCCATGTCACGCACCAAATATCTGGAACATTCTAGTCACCTTTCAAAGCTTGTATCAGCAGTTTGGATGCGACTTGTGCAACTCAAAAAGCAGCTCATGCATGTTGCGACGTAGACTTATGGTACGAAAGGTACGGTACCACGCCTGCCACGCACCCCTAACTCGGTACACTTGGTAACCCTAACTTGGGATGATGGCATGATGCAGCCCTGTGTGCTTCAGTGCGGAAGCTTTGCTACCAACCTGAGGCGGACAAAGGCAGATCTTCCCCAAGCATCCCTGGTCTTCGCCGGGTTATAAAGTTGTTTCAATCTGCATGAAAAACCGGAGATTCCCTGCATTCGGAGCTCGATGGATGAATGGAACGAACGTGTATGACCTAGATAGAGTAGGTAAGGTACCGTACTGCAGTGAGTTTGATATTACCTCAACCTGTAGTTAAGGACCACTTGCTACTGGGATGAGAAGGGAAAAGGGAGAAGGAGAGAGACCACGAGCCACAAAAGACACGCGAATATGAGTCCTCAATCTAAACATTCAATAAAGTCAGGTAATAAAAATAACAATAACAATAACACACAGTCTCCTGAGTTGACTCAAGCTATCTCCAAGCCCCTTTTCCCTCTAACCTACTCTTTCTATGGTCTTGTTTGGCCTACCTACTACACCTACCTATTATTATTATTTCCCTTACGTACCTTACCTATTTCTGAATAAACGTTCATTGCCACCCAATCCCCAAATCAGCTAGCTGAGCAATTGCGACGATTCGACTAGTTACTTGAGGCGCAGAGGGTTTCCAAGCCTGAGCCAGCATAGGTAATAATAGCTCTCACTTATCGGCAATTCCAGCCCCCAGGCTCCTTCACGCGAATTGTCAACCGGGACCTAGAAAGCATTGACAACACACCAACATTCCATAACAACAACAAAAACAACTCCTCCCCCACCCCTTTAAGCTCCTTCCAGCAAATACCTACATCACAATCATGTCTGCGGCTGCAAAGAAACCGCCGCCGGCCAGCACAACGCCTGGTCGTCGTCCTTCGACCGACCCATCACCACTATCACATTCCCCTACTGGTCGCGGTTCAACGCGGTCGCCAACTCCTTCTTCGACAACCACCAACGGCAACGGCGTCGCTCGAACACGCTCAATCAGGGGCGGCACTCCAACATCTGCTCGCGCTGCAGCGGTGCAGAGACCTGGCTCCAATCTCACGACAACTAGTACGGCCTCGGAGCTAGATGATGACGCTCGAGCAGAGACAGTCGCTCTATTGGATGATCTGAAGGACCAACTTCGCAAGGCCGAAACGGTCTCCGAACAGTTTCAAAAACAAACTCAGGTACTGGAATCACGGCTTGATGAGGCCATACGGGAGCAGGGCAAACTAGAAGAAAAACTCCACGAGAGCGATGAGCGGATCGAGACCTTGGAGAATGAGAAAAGGGACGCTCTACGACAGAAGCGTGAGATGGAGTCAATTTACGAAGCCGAGAGAAGTTCCATGACAAAGGAGAGGGAGGAAATGACCAATCGCGAGGAGGAAATGCAGATCATTATTCAGAGGTTGAAGGACAGTTTGAACCAGAGGAATAATGTTGAGGAGGAACACAGATTATCACGCCACTGTAAGTTATGTATTATTTTGCCTTGTAGAACTCCATACTAACTTGACAACAGCAAACAACACATCGCCCAGCGTGGAAAACCAATTCGCACCGCCATCTGCCCTCAGTCGAAGTGATTCCCGAAGCAACTCGAAGTTGGTCCTACAGAAAGACAGGTTGATCGAATCCCTCCGATTGGAGTTGGCAGAGGCACAAATAAAGCTTGTGGAATCTGAGAACATGGGAGGTGGAAGACTGCATGAGGTAGAGAGGTTGTTGTTGGAAGCCCGAATGAACAATGCGAGATTGATGGAAGACAACGAGAGCTTTCAACTCCTTCTTTCAGAGAAGACCCTGAATCTCGAAGATTTTGCTAAAGACCATTTTGGTTTCCACAGTACAGCCACAAATGAAGATGCGCTGAGCGCACTTGAAGGTCGGACACCAGCCGTCGCAACGAGTCTAGCGGATGAACTCAACGATGCAGCGGAAGGAGAAAGCGATAACTACAGACGTCTGGAAGCTGAGCTCAAGTCAGCAAAGGATTCAAACAAGGCCCTTACCCTCTACATCAACAAGATCATCGAGAGATTGCTAGAGCACTCAGACTTCGAGGCTATCTTGGACCAATCCTCGGACTTCAAGCCCAAGCCTCGTCCTATTAGCGGAGCCAACACTGACAAAGACCTTCCGGCCCCACCTAAAGAACAAGCAAGTGGTGCTTCAATTCTTCAACGAGCCAAGTCCGTAGCTATGGGAGGCAGAAAACAGAGACCTCAATCCGTTGTGCATCAAAGCCACTCCGCTTTTACTGATCCAGATACCGCACCCAGCATTCCCTTCGGCCGCTCTTCCAGCTTTCGAGCTGGCCGACCCATGAGCGAACAGTATACCGGCGGTGCCGCTTCTGTCGTGAACCAAATGTATCGCGGCCAACCACCGCAAAATTCCCCTCCTCTCCAAGGTCCCCAGACCCCTCGACATAGTCAGTCCTTCTTTACTCCACCGGCCCTCGCCGGTAACCCCAATGCTGCTGCGCGGGTTCCAAGTGCAGGACAGAATGGTACGTCTGGGAACTTTCCCGGCATGAAAAGCGAGACGAGCAGCACGAGCGGCGACAGTGGTGTTACGACTCCCCCAACCGGTAATAGCCCTCCTCGGGCCGAGAAACAGACGACATTCGCTGGAGGTAAAGGCCCACGGCCTCTCAGACTTGTTCAAGATAATGCGGAAGCTCAGCGGAAGCTCAGTGACGACGCCACCAATAAGAGAGCAAGTTGGATGGGATGGGCAGCAACAGCGTTTGCCAAGAAGGAAGATACCCCGACTGGCGAAGCCATCCAGGAATGACGGACCGACCAGTGAAATGATACGAGTAGATGAATGGATGTGGCACAAGTACGATTAATATAACGAAGGATGTTCTGAATATGCATTTCACGGATGGAGGTGTTACTTCTCTCAATCTTCTCATTTGGAGAAACTAGGCTGGCGGGCTGTCGCGGGTTGCATTTAGATCTTTCACGATGATTCATTCGATGTTGTTTGGTTTGGATACCCATGGCGTGGTAAAGCTTCATACCAACCACTACCCACTATACCTTTTTGCTTTTGCCTGTTGACTGTTGGATTTTCATATTTGATGGAATCTATGTTTTTTATAGATTATGTACAAGTTCCTCCTTGGTGGTGCAGTACATAGATCTCTGATGTGTTTACGAATCATAAATCGAAATAAAATATTAGTAATTAACCGACCCTCAAAGCTTGCCATAGTTTGGCTCTCTGATCTTTTAATGTCTTGCTTGAAGTGGAGAATTGGTGGGAAGTTAGAAATGCAGTTGAAGGAGCAAGCGTTGTGAATTAGGTCGTCGCTTAGTGAAAAATGGCCATTCTTCTTGGTTTGGGTGTGATGGCTTTCTTCTATATAAAGGGTTACGGAATTAATATATATATATATATATAAGATAGCTTAATTTAATATAGTAGTTGCCTCCTTTTTTTTAATAAAAAAAAGACGCTAGTGACACATACTTACAGGTTTCTGTTGTGATATAACTGTCATTTTTCCTTTTGGGGGTGGCGGTTATAAAGCAAGGTGGACTCGTAGAGGGTTAGTTACGTAAGAGTTGAGTGGGTTAGTTAAGTGTTTAAGTAAGGTACTTGAGTAGAGCAAGTTGCTTAGGCGGAGCGAGTGCTTGCGTATTACATCAAATTGGTTACTCAACTGAAATTAAAAGTAGCTGCCCAAAATAAGTTAGTGGCCTAAATGAAGTTAGTCACTTAAGCAGAGTGAGCAACCTAAAGGTGGGTTACTGAGACCAAGTAACAAATTAATAATACCAGACTCTCACTTGACTGTCACTGTAATAGAAAGTAGGACTTCATAAAATTCTCTATGGAATTGTACTAAGCCGCTAGAGAGGAGTAATATCTACAACCATACACTCTTAGTCTTCACCGTGAAACTCGACAATGCTCAATTCCTTCTCCACTTCTTCGAGACTGCAGAAATGCAAATTCTGGTCGAGTGCATTCTCCGGTCCGCTTCTCCAAGGATGATCTAACGCAGGTCTGTGTGTCTTCCAAACACGAACTATCTCATGCCAAGTTACTGCTTTGTCGTCGCCAGGCATGGTTTGGTTCAGAAACTCTTCGATGTCTGCGATAACATATTTGGGACTTGATTCAGCGTTTGTGGTAGTGGTGTCTGATGTTGTTCTTGTACTAGTGAAATATTTATTAGTTCGATTCCTTAGTAATAAGAATTCCACAAGTTAAGTAAATTACTTAAATTAGTATTGTACAAATAGAGAACGTAAATAAAACAGGCACGAACCTTACTGAGTCGTCTCTAGTAACAAAAGCATATCTGCACCTAACAGATCCTTTAACATTCGAGATAAATAAAAGGGACCATTCCTTTGCACGAATGGGTTCAATTGTTAGAGGCCCTCTGTAATAATAGAGGGAATTTGTAAAGCTATGAGTGTACATCGTGCGAGGTATTGGGTAGACCTTGTAGCTGGAAAGTCCCTCATATGTTCTTGACTCTGATGCTTCGGCTCCTTTTGTGGTAATTTGAGACTTTTCCGGGAAAGAAGTTTCTGGTAGATGAGTTAGCGTATACTTGCTTAAATTACTTCTTCACAGCATACATACCGAGAGCGCGGCCTGGAAGTCCAAGCTCAAATGCTAAAGCCAGCATCAGAAAGTTAAATCCGCTATACGCACCCAGGTACTTGTCCCTCTGCTCAAGTAAGTACTTCTGTATGAAGTTCCGTACGCACAGTAGAACAGACAAGAGAGACAGGTTGGTATCTGCGATGGGGACAGCAACTTGGTATCCACAACCATACTCCCTATTTTCGTGTCCTGCGCTTTCACTGTACCTGACCAGGATCAATTGTTTGGTGGGTGCCGTAATGAAATCTGGAGTTGTGATGGAACTTGTGTCACTGCCCCAAAGTCTGTTAGCCATGGCTATCTTGCACCCTTGAGCTGTATCATATAACTCAAAATTGCCCGCCACAAATCAACTTAAAGAAACCTCCGATAGAGCTCTGTTGGTAGAAAATAAACTTACTCGTCTGTATTGGAGTTATCAGAGCCATAGCGGGGCCTGGTCTCTGCAGAAAAGAAGGGTTGGGCAAAGATATCTGTGTCATATAAATCCGTGACACTAGTGCCCTTAAGCAAGGCGATCTTTCTATCAAGTGGTATCTGGGGGGTGTTGAGAAGATGAAGAACTCGCAGACGAGGACAATGCTCAATCAACGTCTTCATGAGATCTTCATCAACATTTTTATTTCCCGAAAGGCTCAATACCTCCAGATGGCAAGATTCATCTCTACCAGTAATAATCTCCATAATCTGGCTTGTTGTCAAGTTGAAAGGACTTAGATCGATTATTGTTTCCTTTTCGAGCACTTCCGTCAACAGCTTTCGAGCAGTTCCGGATTTCGCGACGGCGCTTGGATCTGAATAGAGTCTTTCTTTGACAGAAGGATAGAAATCGTACAGGAGTTTTGCATCTTCGATGGTTGACAAGTCGAAATTCGGGTTCTGGAAAATACTATCGAGGAGTATGCTCATTGCGATAGCCCTCAGAGGCTTCGTGGAAGTTTCCATTTTGGTTCTGGCTATGTGAGAGATTTAGCAATCATTCTGTTCTTTTCGGTGGTTATGTGCTTGGATGACACATACCTGGCTCTGCTTCTGCACGATGATTGGGGTCGTTATTTTCTTCCCAGTAATCCTCGTCTTCGAATGGCCAAACACTGCGTATGGTACTGACGTCGATCAATTTATAACCGTCGAACTGTTCAAGTAGGGGTTTAAAGTCATCAGAATCCTTGACTTTATCATAGTAGAACTCTTCAGCTTCCAAGTACCTATGTTGTCGAGACAAACCAGTAAACCTACACATATATTGAGCAGCAGATAGTGGAGTCCTTAGCTGAACCTCTGACAATATAATGCCTTGGAAGTGGACAAAGCAGTACCGAACGCAATCCAGGTCTGTGATATCAAGTACAGTGAGCCCATTCACATCGTATACTTCTTCGAACCACAAGTCATAAGACTCAGGTATAACCGGGTATTGGGCTACGTCGACGTTCAAAGAAGCGCCTAAGAGGAGGCTGGTGAGGA
Organism: Pezicula radicicola; assembly: GCA_003008705.1. Classification (NCBI taxonomy): domain Eukaryota; kingdom Fungi; phylum Ascomycota; class Leotiomycetes; order Helotiales; family Dermateaceae; genus Pezicula; species Pezicula radicicola. The sequence goes on along the minus strand of PDUO01000008.1, from coordinate 1,330,400 downwards.
TGAAGGGGAAGGGCTGGATGTGCTTGTCTGTGGGGCTGCCTTCTCCCATACGAGCAGGTAAACTCGAAGCTTCACGGAGCTCATGTTCCAGAGCGAGACGGTTCTCTGGACTCTGGAAGATCTGACGAAGATGAAGACAAGTTCTGAGAGCCGTATAGCCACAGAGACGATAATGGTCCACCACAGCAAGACTATGATAGCGACCGCCCACCTTGGCAATTACAAACAACAAGTGATGATCCTCGCCCATAATAAGAAAAAATGGCTTAGATGAGGAGATTGAAAGGTTTGTGGAGATGGCCGTGGTCGTTGTGGGAGTTGTTGCGGAGGTTGAGGCTGGTGAATATGCGATTGTGGGAATATCATTCCTCCGCAGGTTTGGTGCGAATTTTCTGGGTTACTGGAACTTTCTGGGTCACTCAGACTTCCTGGATTACTGACGATAGCTGGGTCACTACGTATTGAAGCCCAGTTTGGCACCAAGTCAGGATTACTATCTTAAGTGAGGATCCATATACTCCGCTGAAATCTTAATCACTTAGTAACAAGAGCAAACCAATACTTGGAGCCCGACTATTGACTCCGTTATAATTGCACTAGATGGACAACATCATTTACTTGGATACAGTATAGGTAGTCACAAATTCATTAATCAGGACGCTATTAGCGTTGGAGCAGACAAATTCAAACCCCACCAGGTCTGATGTTGTATATTAAAGGTAGGAGTAAAAGCACCGTCATAGTGAATCCTTAATATACAATACTTCTAGGATATACTATATGACCACATAAATGTAATAGTCATCTCGTCGTAAATTAGACTATGAGACACAATTTCCGCTTTATTCTGTCTTTTTTGATTCGATAATATAATTATTGTCTGGTACTTTACATTTGTTAGCTAGAATGGAACTAACTATCCACGCTTGTTGTATGGTCCTTTTACATTAAAAATTTCCAAAGCAGCAACTCTCCAGCTCTAGCCAATAATGTGCATATTTACATTTTCTAATGAAGACTCGAGAGTGACCAAGTTACGCTACTGTGTTACTACTTTCTAGAGGCTTGCAATACGGGCGTTTTCCTAGCCGCGATGACTTCTTGTACCCTTGTATCCTCAACTCTTTAGATTGTAATTCTAACTTCCCCTTGCATCCTGCTTGTGCAGCATCGCTGAATTGAGTGCTAGCGCAGATTACAAAAGACAACTTAAGTTCTCGAAATTTGAATAGCAGATTATTTTCCGCGAAGTTAAAGAATTACTTTACTAGGCAGGCTCTTTTATCCTAAGTTCTGTCCAAACTTTGGCTACAGAGCAGCGAATGTTCCTTTAGCGAGGGCGAGATACCCCTTTTCAATTAAGCGACGTTGTCGGATTTCGGTCCACGTTGCTTTTGAGGCTTGCATGTTGGCATTACGAGTCTGATTATGCGGCTCGAGGCTGGGTTACACCATTGGGTTATACAGGGGCAAGCAGTCTCACGAGTAGTTATCAAGGCTATGCTAAAACGCCTCGTGATTCGCCGTGGGGGATTCCGTTTGATGTTCGAAACGAAACGTCTGATATCTGACCAATGTCATTGTGACTTCGGAACCCGGAATCGCCTGCATGCTTGTCCTTAATCGCATGAATTGCGAGATGTTTGAGCTGGCTGGATTTATCTGGGAGGATTGGGGAGGAGTTTCTCTTTTTAATCTTTAACTACTGCACTGAGTTTTTGGTTTCCTGGAGAACGAGCAAAGTTACACTTGTACAGACTGATCAGTATCAATACAAAACCACTTCAAGGTAGTTTTCTCACCGTTTAATGCCAAGAAAGCATAACTGATTCAAAGTAGTAGGAGCAATCAATTTCTCGAATAACATAATGGAGACAGTAACAACTACGCTGGCCGTTCCCAATCAAGAGGGTAGTGGGCCTGCCTCTCCTACGCCATCACAGGCAAGCCATCATCGGAAGAACCACCGCGGAGGAGCAAGAGAGCGGGCACGTAGAGAAAGAAAGGCATCCGGTGCTCTAACACCATCAACACCCTCAAGCGCTATGAGTTCATCGTCTTCAGTCTCAGGAGCGAGAAAGAATAACCACCGGGCAGGCATCAAATATAAAGCAAAGAAGGAGAGACAAGCATTGTCTAAAATGACGAGTGATGGGATGGAACCTGTGGATGTATTATATGATTCCGAAGATCAATATCAGGAGGGAGAGGAGGATCATGAAGACGATCGACACTCAGAACGTGATGCTCCTTCTCTGACTTATGATTCGGATGAACACGAGGAGGAAAATGAGGTGCATGAGGTTCCAGATGATATTTTTAAGCCCAATGAGATTCAGGAAAGTATGGATTCGAAGGTGGATTTACATACAGAACAAGACACATTTGCGTATCAGGAGAAGGTTGAAGCAGGAGTTGAGGTTATCATGAAGGGTGGTGAGAAAGTTGTGCAGGAGGAGATTCTGGTTGCACCTTCACAGGTGGCTGTTGAGAAGAGTAAAGCACCGGTGCCTAGTGTCACTTTGACACCACCGAAAAAGCAGCCTATTAAGTTATTGTCCTTGATGCGCCCGAAGGTGTTGTAGAGCAAAATTAACAAGCATTCAGTGCAAAATAAAGAAATTAAAGGCCTTGGTGATTGATGAGTGAGGTGTAAGTTTTTATTGGCCATCCTTTCCTTTACTGGAGCTGTTTAGCTGAGACAGGGTGTGATCGTCTCTTTATATTTGGCTACCGTAGCCACGTCAAAGCAAATTTAAGGAACATGTTAGCTGCCGGAATAAATAGAAGAGTCTCGGTAATATAGGTCAAGAAAACGACATACTTTGTAGCACTATAAATTACCTATATCCGAATAACCTGCCGATACTATGCCGATTCCTTTCGGCGTCGGAAATAGTGATTTTCTCGCCGTTGGAAACTTAATCGGGCAGATTGCTGTCGAGCTTCGAGAGGTAAGCTCCCATCCCTATTGAAGACTACTATAGGTCTTTGCTACCTGTCGAATTTGTCTTACCCTATCTCACAGAATGGAGAAGCAGCTCCCGATTATCAGTCCCTTCTTTTAGAACTCGAGGCCCTCAGCCGCGCACTTCACCAGCCCAAGAATCTCCAACCAGCAAAACATGAGCTTATTCAACTTAATGCGATCCGAGCAACAGCCTCGCATGCTAGCGACCACTGGAAGAATTTGTAAATAGGATCTCGAAGTTTCAAGGCCAGCTAGGCACATTTAATGCCAGAAATAATAAGTGCAAGGGATTTCCTCGTAGAATGCAATGGAGGATGATGTTTAAAGAAGACGTGAAGCAGTTAAGGTCGATTCTAGGAAGTCATGTTGTTACGATTAACTTGCTGCTAACTGGCTCTTTATTCCAGTGGAACTTGAAGCATAGGTTGCATTTAGTCGAGGGCGAACCTAGAATCTTCAGGTTATCCACGTCCGTCCTGGAACTCATTACCTAAAATTTCTCGTGGATGGAAGCCTCCAATGTTCTCCAGATCTGCCATCCACTGTGGATCTCGGCAACCATCTCATCAATTACATAGAGTGCTTCTGATGGCTTCCATTTTTTCTTACTTCCCTCGGCAACGGTTTTATTGGCAGCCACCGACAGCCATTCGTCTGTGACTTCAAACTTATGGGAAAGATACAGATTTACTATGATGAACCCTTCCAAATCTTCAAGGTGGAGCAATAGGCTTTAGAACGCCGAGCTGAAAACATGGGATCCCCCCTCTTGCACAGGCACCCTGCTCTTTCAAAGGCGAGAAGTAATCAAAGTATAGCGGAAACTGAAGTCAATGAACTAAGCAAAGAGACTACGTCAGAGAGTACGATGCATGCAGCAGACCGTGTCAACGGAGTGTACACGTGTGGATATTGAAGACGGACAGATTGTGTTGATGAAATATGCCTTGTGATAAGTCAAGCGAATGTTCCCACGGATGGAACTACGCTTTTGAGCTAGCAGGCGATGGGGGAAAGTTTTCAACCTTAGTATAGGACAGAATGGCAATAGAGAGTAAACCGAGCGTAAGTAGCGCCTAAGTAGTATCGTGTAAGACTACCAACGTAAGTCCTCGCTAGAATCTATGAAACATACAGCTCATGTTCTAATCACCAGCAGATAGATCTTAGTCTAGCAGGACAGCACCAGACTTAAGGAACTGACTCAGTTATATGAGTATGTCGACTATGTAGTCTTCTCCTAAAGCTTCAAGTCCTTTACTTAATTATGATCTCGTCCAAAAAAAAAAGTCATCAAACTATAAGTCCTTCAGCCCCCTGTAAACTCTCGATATAGCCGTTAGTGTCTTGAATGGTAGTTGATAGAACATTGAATTGCTCAAGATAGCAAGATAAGCTGCGCTCTTTTTAAATTTTGATTTCATTTACTGTGTTAAATTACTGTTCCTGGTTTTGAGTGTCAGCGGGTGAAGGCAAAGCGCAAGGCGATAGCTATTAAGCGAGGACGCTCCAAGACCTCGAAACTATGCTCGCAGTAACAAAGCCCACCAACCTACGGGTCTAGAGGATTCCATACAGCCTACACGAGTAGCTCTACATCCATACAAGGAAAGTAGCACGCACGAGCCAGTGGACATTTCTGGAAATCGACAGTACCACAAGGTATTTAACAACTTCGCAGCCCCAAGTACATGGCGCATCGCCGCTAACACGAAGCAAAGTTCTCCAGCCTCTCAAGCAAACTGCCACCTTCTACGCAAAAACTCTGATTCACAAATTCAATTTCAATCCCGAGCTACTCGACTTGCACTGGACCAACAGGCCTCCACTTCTGCGCAATACTCCAGGAAAACAGACAAAATGGACAACGACTTGAAGAACCTTGAAGCCGGAACCTACGATGGAGCTTTACACCAGCGTCACACCACCAACCAAAACAACACAGCATCGCGAGGCCAACAATCTGCCTGGGACTCTGTCTGGTATCCCGGCAAGAGCGGCGAGACAGCGAACAAAGTATATACGGAGTATCGTGCAAACGAGGCAGCCTGGCACAAAGTGCATCTCATTATCCTGGTCCCAATCATTCCCTTCGAAATCTTTGTGATAGTAACAGCAGTAACTCTGGTCAAAAGCGGGCGCCTAACCGAAGCAAATGCACTTCTACTCTTATTCATCGCTGTGGCAGGGGCTTGGGCTTACTTTATGGGTCAGGGATTCTATAGCCGCATTTCGAATAGAGGTCGTATTGAGATCCGAAGAGGATTGTATAATATTGCTGCAGCTTGGGTTGTATTTGCATGGGTCTGCCTCTTTGTCACTTATGTGCGACATGGGACGTTTCTGCCTTTGCCCACTGCAATCAGTACGGTCTCTAATGCAACCGCTATAAATACGACTGATGCTCTTAATTCGACAACAATTGATGGTTAAGGCAAGAAGCTCGTCAAATTTGATGAACTTCAAACGCTTACTTCTTATTGGTTAGGATATGATTTCTGAAGGATTGCTGTGATGCTATGTATCTTCAAAGAGGATAAGAAGGGTAGTTGGTGGAAGAAGGAGGCTATGTGAACTTAGCTTAGTTCTCAAATTGTTGATAGCGTTGGCGACGGAAGGTTCTAGGAGCAACTTAAATGACTTGAGAAAGAGGGAAGGAACTAGAGGGTGTTTTTTCTATTTGCAGGTGTATTGCAAATGAATTTGTTTTGAACATTCTCTGACATAATTTGGGATTCTGATAGAAGCTCTCTATGCATTATTCCTCCAGATACCAACCTGTAACAACATGCTCTGCATTTAAAAGTAAGGGTCGTCTGGATTAGGCTTGGTATTAGGGCTAACGTGCATTTCAACTGCCAGTTCCGGCTATTGGAAGAAGCTTCGAATGGCATCAAAATTAATTCACCATATTGCTGTACTGATTACATTCACCTCAAAACAAGTGTCCTTCCAGGTTTTACATGCTTGATTGTCAGCTGACCATAAGTTAGATTGCCAACCTTCCCACGTATAAATTTAGCCTCAAACTCGTTCCTCCATCCTTTGCTCTTTAACCACAACGATACGGCCCAATGACAAAGGCTTAACACGACAATTGTATGCCCAACATGTCGCAGCAAACCAACGCCCCCATCACAGACGCTGGGCTCTCCATAAATGGCGAAAACGCACCTCGTGGCCTGAATCTATCTGCTCATTCATTTGTCCCCCGAGATCTCGATGCCATGACCAAGGTATATCAGCCTCTTCACACCACCAAATGAATGCCTTTACTGACGTAGCGAAGGCTGTACGCACCGCTGTGGAAAGTAGAGATTATAGCGCAATCCGTGGGATCATTCTACGCAACAGCTATGTCGATGGTGTTGCTTTCGAGGACCTTGACGCTACCACTGCTGAGACGCTCTTGGGCTTGTTGTGCAACCCAGATCAAAAAGACCATTGCAGCACCTCCGATCAACACAATGAAAGTACGAACATCGAACACAGAGACACAACAGCACTTGACGACCCAGACTTCCCTCTTGATCCTGTCGGTTACAAGTTCCGTGCATGGCTGATTGAACGTGGCGCACTTGATATCTTTCCAGAAGATTGCACCATTGAGGAGATTGAACGTCTGTGCCGGTCTATTCTCAGAGCTACAGTATCCATTTTTAAAAGCACATACGTTGGGAATATTCGGTGGTTTACAAGAGTCAAGTATTTGGGTTCGGCGATTCATGCAGAGCTTCAAAACATCAATCATCATGCTATTCCCTGGACTTGGCAACTCAACATGAATCTCAAGAAGGACAGAGAAAGAGCTGCTCGTATCCAGCTGGCTTTCAATCACGTTCTCCAACCCATGATTTCTGTTCTCGAAAATGAGGAGCAGTTTTCTGAGGAGTGTTTCGGTCCTGAGGGATTCTATTCTCAAATATTTGATGAGGCTTCAAGTTTTGGACTTGAGAAGTGAAATGGGGGTGATTGAGTGCATGAACTAGCAGGAAGGTAAGACTATTCACTCCTTCGGCTCGGTGACGTTGCAGCAGCTAATGCTTTACCTAAGGTAGCGTCCAGTTAAGTTACACTTTCGATGCAGTTTAACTAAGCTCATAAACGGACTGCACATCATGTTCTCAGCGACATGTATCTTTCGTACTGGCATTGCAGAAACAGGGTGGAAGCTGGACGGAGAACTTGTTTGGTTGAGGGGGGGTCCACTCAGCTCCTGATCAATGTTTTTAGGTACTTGGGACATACATGCCTTTGATGACTACGCGGCATAGATCCGTCACCTGCCTTTATTACCAAATAAATTCACCCAGTAAACCAAATCAGCCTCTTTTGTTGATGTTGTGCATGTGCAAACCTCCAACAGCTGGGCACTCAGGGGCTCGCTACTTAGCGACCACTAGCGTCGCCCGCAATGCGCCGCTACCCGAAATGGTTATCTTGAAGCTATCCCCCACTTTCCACTCTCCATCAACAAAACATCACCAAATTGCCTGTCCACGTACCTGCAACGCGTCTTATATCCTCAGTTCAAGTTCAAGAACATATACCAAGAGGTGAGATAGCATTGCAGGTACGTGTGATAAGGACATTAATATATCTCTTGCTATCCAGCTAATATGGTAGCAAAGCACTTACCTCAAGCCTAGAACCATCACCATCACCAATATGTCCGGCGAAGCAGCTCTAACAGCACAAGCAGCGCGCGAAATCGCACCTAATCTCTTCCCTTCGCGCACGCCTCCAACACAAGCCCAAATCGAAGCAGGCATCAATGCTGCTCTCACAATACAGCGGCGCGCGGTGACATTCGGAAAGCGCCCTTTCGCATCATGCCTCTTGGGCCCGGATAATGAGACGGTACTATTGATGCACCAGAGTGTGGATCAGGTTAACCATGCTGAGGTATGCTGCTCTTGGTAGGGTGCGAAGATGGATATATACATAGATACTAATGGGGAGTGCCGGAACAGAGCTCGTTGGCCAGGCTGGCGTATAGCCACTATTCGAAGGAATACCTATGGCAGTGTACATTGGTGAGTACTTGGGAGCCATGTGCTATGTGCACTTCCACAATATACTGGGCCCATATTGGGCGAATTATATACGCGGCTTCGAACGAACAATTGGCGCAGTTAACGGGACCCGGGAACAAGGAGAATTTCACCATGAAGTGGCATTGTCGAGATGTTTTGGAAGGATCACAGAAGGATATCGATGTTATTGGGCCCGTGGAGGGTATGGATCAGATTGTTATGAAGGAGAGCGATGTGTATTGGAGCACGACGAGGAAGTAGACAACGGTTGGTAAGAACGGATACTTGAATCGAGTACACAAACCGTTATTTCTACCATATATTAAATAGGAATAGTTTGTACTCACATAAAATTTCTCCAAACCCCTTCTCATCTACCGGGTGGATGGCATTGCGGATTTTCTGACTATAATTTTTCGCCCCATTTAAGCAATGTCAGACTGCTTAGTTCTGTGAAGTATTTCCACATGAGAGGATAAGACGAAGCTACAGTAGCCTCGGCATTTTATTCTATCAAGCATGATCAATTCCAAGGGACAAGATCATTTCTGAAGGTATGAGTTTAGTCATATTGATTTAGATACTTCATTTGGGTACCAACGTTTTGGACACTCGGACAAATCAAGCGATTTATGGAACTCTGGCGGTTAGCACAATGCCAGGATAATTTCGGTTGCTTGGCCTCTATGTAGTCCTCCCGTTTCCCTTTTTTCATGCCAGTGGTTTCTATAAGAGGACTAGGCGGCCCTGACTACTTCAGATTACTCCAGTGAAGAAATCCTACTACAGTTTCGATGCCCCAAAGTAAAGATAATTTGGTAAAATGCAGTTATTGAGGATCATGACGATCTCTATTATCTACAACAAATGGAACTATCTAAGCAGATATCCACGGGTATCGAACGCCGGCCCAAATCTTCTCTCTAGATGAGAAAAGAAGTATAAAATCCAAAAGCCTAATAACACCCTCCAATGCCTTCTCATCGATCATTATACAAAGGAACATCTTACACCACTCTTCACATACATTAAACGATTGATTAAGTTCGGTAGTGGCCAGCTACCTCTGTCTTCCATTCTGCTCATAATCGTCGTCTCCACTCCCTGTCCCACTGCCGCTCCCGCTGGCAGAGCCAAAGTATGCCTGGTCGATTCGAAAGATCCAATCCACCTTTTCCCGCTCACTCCTCGCTGCAAAAAGCCAGGTATTATCTGTCCCGTAAATTGCAAATACAGTGCCTTCTTTCTGACGGTCTCGCTCCCTCCTCAACAGCTTAGCTATTTGCGGCTGATGGTCGACCCTTGAGTTCCGCAGAGACACAATACTGACTTCTTCACCTTCCGGAACAGAGTGAATGTGAAGGTATGGCTGCCGGAGCTCGACGAAACGACGCACCCAGCGTGTGGAGTCGGCGGATGGTGTGAGAAGGTAACCGCCCTTGAGTATCGTCGGGTTTTTGGGGATTGTGAGAATGCTGGCAGTGAGGTGAGGGGCCATTGGTGGTGGAGGCGCAACTGTGTCAGGAGCACCTCTTGATGGTGGTTCGACGTTGCTTTTGGAGAGGATTGAGAGGACAGGGTCGTGGCAAGATTTCCAGAGACTTAGGAATTTGTTTAGTAAGGTTTGTTCATGCTCTGTAAGAGGTCGATCGACTTGCTCAGCTTCATCGGAGACATCACTCTTGGAAGAGGACATCACAATTCCGCTGAGGATAGGCTTTGCTGCATCAAGTTCGGAAAGTCTTTGTTTGCGTCGGTTCGCAGCAATATGGTCTTTGATTAGAGATACACCTCGCGGTGCCCAATCAGTAAGACCTTCTTCACCCTTAACGTAGTCATTTTGGGTATTCATGCGCCATAAATCGCCAGCGCGCTTGATTGGCGTTGGCTTCACCGATAAGCAAAAAATGTTGGTCACCGAGTGCACGATACGTACACTCTGCCATAGCGATGCGAACATGGAGGTTTGGCGTACATAGGATCTGGAGAGGATCTGGCAGCAAGCATCGGCAGAAAATGCCATTGGCTTTGCTAGTTTGTCTGAAACAACATCCCAAGCAACCGACATTTGAACCTTGCATTTGTCGGCAGTCGTTCGGTCAAGTAGAATCGAGCTGTGAGCACTTGAGTCCCATTGCCCCATTATTGTTACGCTACTGGTTCCATTGGCATTTTCTCTGACAACTGGCTTCGAGATCAGCTTGAGGTGGATCTCAGGCGTCGGAGAACTTAGGTCCATCTTGCCGGCGTGATCAACGAGTCGTATACGGCCAATCCGTAGACCGGAAACATCCTTCCAAGGTAATGCCTCACCGGAGCTATGTGTTAGGTTAACAACAACTCGGCGTTGCAAGCCTTGGTGAAGTTGAAATGATCCGCTATCCAAATCGTTCGTCTGCATGACCTCTACAGGAAGATATTCGCCTGTCTCAGCGAGTTCGAGGACCTGCATTCGGGCAAAGACATCATGCTTTTCTTCTGTGTAGAACTGAGATTCGGAAATACGTGCATTCTTGCGCTTCTTCTTGGGCGAGGGAGGACTATCTCGCATGTCATCCCAGCTTAGAAGTTTGTCCAGGTGCATAGAAGAGACTTTGGCAAAGATGGCCACCCGTAAAGATACACTGGCAGGACTGAATAGCGGCACGCTCATACTGTGAACACTTTCAAATCGAATAGGACCCTCGTCATAGTCCTTGATCATCTGCGTGGTTGTCACTCCACTATCCTCAGAAATTGCAGGGATGAAGAGTTGAGCATGTACGTCGGTGCCTTCGCGCTCAGCAAAGCCAATCATGTCGTGCATGACTACATTGAATTTCAGTGTACTTGAAGGAGACCGCGCAGAAGATGGTTCAAGAGAGAGTTTGATTACACCAATGGCATGCGAGGTGTATGGAGACAGAACGTCAAGTGTGAAGTCTTGGACTCTACTCTCAAAGACTGCAGCCAGGGGAACATCAACGTCGCCGATGTGCGTGAACTGTGGCATACACGCTTCCATGAAAGGGTTGTCTAGACGGAAGTGCTGGAGATATTCAGGCCGGTCTAAGTATTGATGCATCTGTCTCATGAGCCTGACTCGATCTTGAAGTTTCTGTAAGCTCCAAAGATGGACTACACTGCTTCGATAATCGATAACTCGGACACCTACACATGGTTTGGTAGCGTCTTCGAGAGCCAAGTCATTCCCTGCTTCAATACCATTTAGAACCATATCATAAGAGGAACAGAGCGCATGGCCGACGTCGACGATTGCAAATTGGAACACGACACCCTCGTCCATTTCCTGACTCATAATCTGAGCTTCCTTCAGGTTCGCAGCTGATTGCAGAATTGCCTCGGCCATTCGAACGTAATGCCTGCCTCGCCAGTGTTCTGCAACCTTCTTTGCAATCTCGATCTCCCTTTCAGATAATGGAGGAGGTCCCTCCCGAAGGGAACTACCGGGTGCCAATTGCTGTAGACGCTCTTCAAACTCCTTTCGTTGGCTTTCAAGTTGCTTAAGCATCTCTTTCTTAACTTCCCGCAGGTTTTCCTCCATCCTCGCTTTCTCCTTTTTGATCTCCTCTACCTCAACATTGGCCGCTTCGGCAGTCTTCAGTTGATCCTGATATTCTTCTTTCTGCTTGTCTAACTGAACTTGCATTTCTTCCCTCACTTCACGCATCTTATCTTCGACTTCGCCTTGTTTTGGTGTCGACGGCATCGTCAAAGCGGTATCCAGGGAGAAATTATCCAAGGTTCCGTTGGATAAGTACTTATCTCTAACAGGATACGACGTTACGGAGTCCATATCATCATCTGCATCACGTCCTGCACGTTCGGCTCTAGCCTTTTGCACATCTTCAAACAGTACGTTGAGTTCTTCGTCGGTGAGACCAGCAATCTTTTGATCCGGCCCAAGAATAGCAGATGCAGCCTCACGTCGAGCAAAAGACCAATCCGAATCTCGTCCGTTCTGCAGTGGCGCAGGAGAGTCAGGTCGACTTCTATCCCAATCAGCCTCTGATACTGCTTTACTGAACGTCCTCTCATGGCCCGGCCTTGAGAGTGGACTTGGTGAAGATGACGAGGCTGATGAAAATTCTGCCATCTGAGCTGCTGTTATCGAGTGCCGTAATAGACTTTGCTCTGCTCTTTCTGCCTTAGCCTCCATAGGGTTGTTAAATCGAAAGATGTGGAAATCTCCAAATATAATACGATAACCACTTTTCAACCGTTTCGGCTCCGCGATCCTCTTGCCATTGACCATGACAGCTGCGCCCTCTTTCGGAATAATGGTAACAACATTATCTACGTTTTCAAATGTGCAATGCTCGTGTAGAATTCTGGTGCCATTAAGTCGTATCTCAGCCTTTTCTGCATCAGTAGTATCTACGTTGCCAACTGTAGTTGTGCCAGGCTTCAAGTTGTAAACAAGACATTCCGCTAGAAGAGGATCATCTGATAAGTTAACAAGATGGGGCATCTTCTTTGGTGTATGAAGCCCCACGAAGCCCTTTTCGATGCTGATTCCCAGTTCTTCCAAAGCCGCTTCTCGCTCCTTGTGAATCGTCTCAGTCTTTTGTAACTTCTGCTCCCAGGTCTGGTTGAGATCAGAATATAGTTTTTCGCTCTGGTTGAGTTGTTCCGCGATTTCTGCTTTCGAGACTTTCTTCACAGTTCCATCTGCTTGAACGATACTGACGATTTGCTTTTCTAATGGAGTACCTTCGGCATAGGTTTCCTCTGCAGGCGCTCCACTGCCACCACCGCCACCGCCACTAAGTTTGCTTCGAAGAGCGTCTAGTTCTTCCTTGAGCTCACGAATCATCCTAGCATTAGCATCTTCGTTAACCACAGCATGGTTCTTGATTCTCTTAGCGCTGTCGGCGTATCGCAAAGTACTCAGTGTTTCATCAAAATTGATATCTGCAGGACTGATTGCTGCTATCATAGCCGTCATACTGTTTCCACCCAAGGAATCTTTTAACAGCCATGTGAGAACACTGTCTCGATAGGGAACTTGGTTGCCTTTCCCAACTTTCTTCTTTTTCCCTTCTGACAAATCTGCTAATGCAGCAATAACTCGTCCCAATGTAGACAATGAACGATTGATCTCAGCACCTTCCTTCAGACGAGCTCCTGTTGCACCAGTCGAGTTTGCTCTTTCGGAACCTGCGAGATCCACAAGACTGATTTTCGCTGCTTTCTCCATAGACATCTTGGTCTCAACGTCGAATCGTTTTTGGGTCAAAGTAAGTGTGAAGACTGCATGACTACGAGAACTCGTTTCGTTCATGTTCGTTGCTGCAACGGTACGGGCCTTATTTCCCTCGTCCATCAAATTCTCAATTTCTGCAAAGCTGCTAACCACCAATTTTGCAAGATCCTCAACATATGGTCCCGTAGATGGATGCTCTCTGACCTTCAGATTGCTCTTCGTGGAAGGGTTCAAGAGATCGCGTACTCGTTCATTATAAATTTCCAGGTATGAGACTTCGACCGTACACCGTAAGTTTTTGTCTTTTTGCATCTCCCCAATCCTCACAAACATGTCCTGGCAAATCTTGGGGATAACTCCATGCTCGGCTCCGTATCCCATCATGGAATATGACTTTCCAGAACCCGTCTGCCCATAAGCAAAAATACAGTTATTATATCCTCCGAAGGCATTGTCAAGTAGAGGCTTTCCAAGATCCTCGTGTAAATTATCTTGTCCAGCATACTCTGGGTCGTTCTTGTCGAAGGACCAGTAGGACTTGTCAAAGGCAAATGTTTTCGCGCCACTCTCTTTCACTTTCGCGTCGCTAGGTGGGGTGAGGACGGTCTGGTTGCCCTTCATCTGCACGATGAGCTTTGCACCGCGATCCTTCTCTAGTGGATAGTCAGTATCTTCCCTGTCCTATGCAAGAATGGTGGGAGTATCGAGAGGCAACCCAGAACGTACCTCTGCTATTGAACGGCCGACATCTCACCACCACCTTAATATTTCCTCCTCCACCGGGCGCCATATTTGCTGCGATATGCCGGCCCCGTGGCCCCTTCTATGTATCGTTCGGTATTCGATGGTGTTCTACGGGTTGCAGATGCTGCCCCCGACTAACAGCGTGCTCGACGTCTGTCAAGATTGTTGAAGCTACAATGAACCATCGAAGCTTGTGCGGCCGTTTCGATCAAATCATCACCAACGGGAAGCAGGGGGTACGATAGAGTTCGTCACTCCAGAAGCTGCGCTGTTGCTATGGCTTTGGTTACGATACGCCCGCAAGAGATGCAAATGGTTTTTAGAAAGGTCTGAGGTGTTTGATGGTCGTCAAAGAGGTATCGCAGATTGGGGGGGCTGTAGGTGATATTGCTGACTAGATTACTCCGTACAAAAATATTGACATTCGCGTTATGGTCGCGTACTCAAATTGGGGATCGACTCCTGGTTTATGCGTACGTGCCGTGCGTGCCTGTAATTTGACCATTTGGCTGAAAGCGGCGTCAGGAGGGTCCGGGCCGAGACATGTGATTAATCAGAAGTAGGGCTCCCATCATGTGACTATGAGGGAGTTCCATGACGCCGTCTAAAGCTAGCTCCAATTCAAGGGCTCTCTTAGTAAATCCAATCATGATTCCAGCATATATTTCATCGAAAGGTCTTAACTCTTTCTATAACAAAGTTGTTAGTTTCCAAGACCCTCAAAGGTACTATTCCTCCACATTATAGAGCTGCTAGTGCAACGCGCCCAGAGACAACGGCCACAACTGACAACTCATTCAACGCTACTGTATAGTTTTGGATCAACTCTAGCTACCCCACAGAATGCCTTTGGAACATTCTTTATCTATAGGAGGTGACGGGTACCTAAAGGTTCAACCTAAACCCCGGATTGATGTTGTAGTGACCAAATGATCAAAGCCACCTTGATGGCACAGTTCCTGAAGATCCCCCATAAAACCATCTACTCAAGGAGAGTTAAAGCCATGGCACACCTTATTCCAACGTCCGCATACAAATAAGTGTCCATGATGCATGTAACTTGATAAAAGGCTAATTCGAAAACAAATATTTAGACAGTGTTCTCTAAAGCCACCATCGTAGCTAGATAGCGACTGGCTTGTCTATAACAATGGAGCTACCTACTGGTGAGATTCAAACGTTTGGCAGAACTATAGAGCATAGGTAGGCGAAAGAAACAATTATAATGATCCTGAATTGGACGCAAGGGTATTAAAGAATAATGAAGTATAGGCATGAGAGAAGCTAGGCCCAAGGGGGTAAACTTGAGAACACAGAAGGGTGGAGGAAAGTGAAAATGTGCCAACGACAAAATCATATCCACTAACGCAGTAGCAGAGACTGCATTAGTAATAGCTGGAATCACTGAAACAATACTACCAGAATATCCTTCGTACTTTGCCTGTCTTCTTCTGCTGTAGACAAGGCAAGGGTAGAGATCTTGTGAGATACGCGAAGTTGCGCAATGGGCGGAGTGAGTGTGGTTACACAGCAGTGCCAACCCTTGATAAAGACTGGTTTTTTGCTGGTTTGGTGCACAGGAAGAAACTTGGAAACTGAGCGGGAAAACTTGAAGCTGCGAGTTTAATAATGCTGTTAGAACATCCCCCACCTGCGTATCTTCCTTGCGTTGCTCGCATTCTTCGAGGAGTCTAAAGAGATTGCCCGCTGCCAGCAAAGAGGCCGCAGGGTTCACAAAGACTTTGGACGCTGCAAAGACCCAGTGAATCCACTACTAGGTTACAGGAGACTGTCACCGCCTCCAGTTGCCAGCAGTGAATTTCACCCGGCGCTAGCAGCGTCTCGCTTCCTGCAAAGGTTCTACCCACGAAGATTCTTCTTCCCTTCCCTCAACTCAACTCACCAACTCTAAAAGAAAATCACGATCAAACAGTTCTTTATTCCAATCTCAAATCTGTGCAACCGTACAGAACATCTTGCAACTCCAATTCTTTCAAGGTACGCCACATGTTCCTTGCTCTACCGCCCCTCATTGACCCCACCTCCCGCTGAAGTATTTTCAGCTGCACCAAAACTGACGTTTTGTCTTTCTCACAGAACTCAAAAACTTCAACCATCATCATGGATTACGGAGCTCCTGCCCAGGGCCGCGGATGCTACAACTGTGAGTTCGAAGATCTCCCTGTCGTTATATCCATTCTACGAAGTACGATCATGGTCACGACCGCAGTTCTACATCAAACGTTTATGCCACGCATATTCTATACCCAACTGGTCCACTTCTCAACGTTCCTATCGTCTGCCGCTTCTTCGCACATGTTCAATTCACGGCTGTGGCATAAGGAAGCAGGATCGTGGGACATTTTCAACTTTGACCAGTGGTGTTGCTTTGCGGCATGCTACTCAAGCTTGATGCAGGATACTTGCTACACTCTTAGAGCTTTCCTTTCGCTCAGCCACTTCTCGAATATCAATGCTGACGCTTCCAATTCTAGGCGGAGATGCCTCGCATCAGGTACGACCTTTGCGAAACCCAAAAATATCTGTCACAAAATACAATTGCTAATATACCTAGGCGCGTGACTGCCCTACCAGAGGCCCAGCCAAGTGGTAAGCATACTTCCGCCCTATATTGTTTTTGCTGCTGACTCGAAGTAGCTACAACTGCGGTGGTGAGTTTGAGTGACGACGAATGGCTTTACTGCCTTGGTGTGAGAGAAGAGAGACTGATACGCGTTTGATGCAATAGGTGAAGGACATATGAGTAAGTACTTATCCTATGGTTTTTCCTTAGCATCTGCTAACCAATATTTACCAGGCCGTGAATGCCCAGAGGGACCAAAGGATAAGACTTGCTACAAGTGCGGACAAGCCGGTCACATCTCCCGGGACTGCGCCAACGCTCCTGTTGAGGGTGCTGGACGTGGAGGTTTCCAATCTGGTGGTGGTAACCAAGAGTGCTACAAGGTCGGTGTTCCAAATCGCTGAGCAAAGCTACATCAGTCTAACAACTTGACCTACAGTGCTCCAAGATTGGACACATCGCTCGTAATTGCCCAGAGCAGGGTGGTGGCTACGGTGGTGGTGGATACGGCGGACAGCAGGGTGGATACGGTGGTGGCTTCGGTGGTGGTCAGCGCAGTGGCCAGACCTGCTACTCTTGCGGTGGTTACGGACATATGTCGCGCGACTGCACCCAAGGCCAGAAGTGCTACAACTGTGGCGAGGTAAAACTCTCCTTTCTCTCTGTCATCTCTCACACACAGCTTGCTAATTCCCACCAGGTTGGCCACTTGAGCCGTGACTGCCCTTCCGAGACCTCTGCTGAGCGAACTTGCTACAAGGTAAGCTGATTGAAGTTTGGCATCATCATTTGACATCAGCTAACTTCTTCCTTAGTGCAAGCAACCTGGACACGTCCAGGCTCAATGCCCAAACTAAATTGATACGATAGAACATCACCACGGCGCACAATGATACATTGAGAACGATTCTACATTCCGAAGGACGACGACGAGCTTCTTATACCCCGAGCGATTCTGGAAAGGGTGGTCAGTAGGCAGTTGAGAATTTGAGGACGAGCAGCTTTGTATAATGGTTTTCACTCTATTTGGCTGCACCGAGGTGCCACGGCCCATATCTTTTTCTGATTTCACACAAAAGTAGCTGTTTACTGGGATTGCATATCTGCATCCAGGAGTCTGGCTTTTGCGTTTGCTTCGCTTTTATTTTCTTTTACTTGATGAACTCACACTCTGTTTGTTCCGCAATGCATATTCGGGGGGTTGGCTTTACGAAAAGTGGAAGCAACAAACTTGATGGAAGATAACGAGTGCTTGGTGCTGCTCTAATCTCCATTCGAGATGTGGATGCGATGCATATAGCGGGCGGCTACTATGGTACGATAGGTAGCGCCTCGAATGAACGATCTTGAACAATTCTCGCCTTCGTCTGGTGTGCTTGTGTGCTTGTAATATTCTGGAATCATAGGTCGTTGCGGGCCTGGGAAGGAGCTCCTGGATATCTCTCAGGGTCAGACTCAGGTACCTTTTTAGGCAGTCATCTTCAGCTCTATTAGAATGATGCCAGAGCCCCAGAGCCTAGCTATATTCACAAGTTTCTGTGGAATAGCGCCTTTATAGTTGAGATTAGGTACTTAAGGACTTCCCAAGTGTAAATATCCTGGCGAGGAAAGAGAAACTCGAAAATAATCCAACTACAAACATTCTGCATCACGTGCTCTGGTGGCTGCTCGGAGGCGGAATATCTACCTTACCGAAACAAGGAACGTGACTTCCCAAGTCTCCAACGCGTCCAACCCCGCCATTCCCAATACAAACTCTACAACCATGGCCATGACGTGAAGTCCGCAAAGACATTTATCATGGGAAAACTGGAGAGTGCTCTGCGTGACGGGTTTGAGCAGGCCTCAAAGGACGCTTTTGAAAAATGGGTGGCTGGTATGTAGGACCGGACATGATGCCCTGTAAACAGCACTGATGGGCCACAGATCATCGCGACTACCTTGGTGATCCAGAGGAGCTGGAAGATTTGCGGGCGCAGGCCCGAAGTGTGAAGGCTTTACGGGGAGAGAACGATCTCCTTTCAAGAGACAACAAGATCCTTGAGGATAGAATCGATAATCTTGCCTTTGAGTTGTCTCATCGGGTTAGGCCTGCTACAGATTCTGATGAATTGGAGGAAGATAATCGACGGCTCAAGGAGGAGAACAAACGTCTAAGGGAAGAGAGGCAGCGCGAGAGAGACGGTAATGAACGTTTGATGAAGGAAAATGAAGGCCTAGGAAAAGAGTGCAAACGTCTGGAAAAAGAGAGTTGGAGCCTGGTGGAGGATAACAAACGTTTAAAAAAGGAAAATCAGGAGGAGAAAGATGATAGTCAACGGTTGGAAAATGATAACCGGCTTTTGAATGACAGGCTGCAAGAGGCAAATCGACTAATTCAAGATCTCAGGAAGAACGCGGAGTCCAAACAAGGCAGAGCAGATGCGAGATTGACGCCCGCATTAGCCGAAGTATCATCGTCTTCCACCGCCCAAAACTCGTCCAGTGAGGGAAAAACTGTTGCACTGGAGACTTACAATCAGGTTGTAGCAAAGTATAATAAGGTTGTCAGTGACAACAAGGACATCACTGCCGCGAAAGATCAAATTCAAGACCTCCTCAGGAAGAGGAAAGAGGAACTCCATGTTTGGAGAGACAATTCTACAAGGAAGGATGCTGATATCGAGAAGAAGAAAGAGAGGATTCGGCGGCAGGATGAAGAGATTCGAAAGTTGAGGGTTCGTTTGCAGGAACTTGAAGGTCGTGAGATGCTCATTGTTGACCGACCCCAAGTTAAAGAAGGATTCAAAATTGGTGAACATGTCAAATCAAACTTACGTCGTCCCACCTTATCGGCTCCCCCACAGCTTCCAGACAACCTCAAAGCTGCCGAGGATCAACTTCTGCCTGGAGAGCTTGATGCAAGACCTGTGACTTCTGAAGGGGGGAGACACCAGGAAATCAGCACGCAACAACAGCTATTTCGAATGAATGAGACCATTCGTAGCATGCAGAATCCAGCTTCCGAATATCTGGGACGAATTGTTCCTCAGTCAAGTCCAGAGCCTGCGTTACCAACTCAACGACATCGAAGTGTTGGATCTTCATGCCATGAAGCAGATGTTGAGAGCACCCAATTTGTTGCCCTGGAACCCGAGTCCCATCACCCTAGTTCGGACGGCGACACTGAAGGATCTTCACCTGTTAATGAGCATGACAACGCCCACTCTCTCGAATTAAAAGAAAATAGCGTGACTGTCCAATCGTTTTCCAGCCCAGAATTTGTTTCCTGCGAAAGAGTTCGAAAAAGGCCGGCAAGAAACCTCGAGACAGATTCCCCAGTTCTCACCAAGGTCAAACAAGAAATAATTCTCTCGAGTAGTCCGATTGGACTCGCAGGGTTCCCAAACTTTGATTTTAACGACAGCATAGACCTAGATGAGATTGGAGAGAAAATAGATACACCAAAAAAGAGACGTCGCATCGAGCTGCGGCGTCAAGCTTCACGTTTCTCTGACACGAGCGTCCATCCTGAATTGGACTCTTTCGGGCACAATGTAACGAACAATCTAGCTGCTGTTCTGCCAAAGAATATCTCGACTTCCAGACCTAGAGTTCTTGGTCGAATAGAATCAGTCCTGCAACCGCTTAGCCCAAATCCAAAAGCTCTACCGAGGACCTCCGACAGCAAAGTTTCAAGCAAACGACAGCGAGAGGTCAGCGACAAGACTGTCGAAGATATTGCAGAAGACGGTCTGACCCATCAGAAATTGCCCCAGAAAGGCAGGGTTCATCCTTCACCACTTAAACAGGCCGAGCTTAATGCAAGGCTTGACGGATTGCTTCAACACCCGTCACCTGAAAAACAACCACTTGATTCTTCTCGGGTACCTAATCCTCTTGATCAACAGCATGGGCCGGGGCCATCCGTTTCATCAGATGGAAGTATGGGGAGTGAGAGCGAATTGTTAAATGATGATGAGGTAAAGACCGAGAAGCTGATCAACTACGAGAAGAAGGAACGAAAACGCCAGAGTAAGCACAATAGGCCTATAGCAGACGTTTACAGGCCTCGGTACCAAGACAGAAACGATAGACAAGATAATGAAAGACCATCAAGCAGAAGCCAGTCGATGGAACGACAACAAGCACCAGATATTTACAGGGATGGGCTCCCAGCCAAGGCAATAGTGCTTGCAAAGAACAAAAAGATGCCTCTTCCTCGTGGGTTTGATAGTACCTCAAAAATCATCCCCAACTCAACCAAGCCTCCATACACGCTAAAGAGGAAATCGCCCATTGGATCGCGCAGAGCATCTCTAAGTGAAAGTGGTGACTTAAAAGTTTCATCTGGAGATCTCGAAGCACTAGAAATCACAAGAAAATTACAGCAGGCGGGTTCAAGGCCGGCTTCACGAATATCAACCAATCCACGAAACCCTCAAGCACGACCTACCTTGCAACTCCCTTTTTCAGATTCCATGGAGGCGGGTATTCCTGATGATGCCCCGGAAAACGAACCATACCGTGCTCGCCCCATTCATCGTCTAGGACTCGAGCACTTCAAGGTCAACCCTGAAAGCAATGGAGGGTACGACTACGCATATACAGAAGTCGTTCGCGGTAAAGATAATCGACGATGTCTCCAAGGCTGTACCAAGCCAGAATGTTGCGGAAACAAATTTCGCGCACTTGCGTCGGAAATGGTTCACACGCCACAAACTCCTTCACAAGAGGCCGAACAAGAACGCTTGCTTGACGAGTATATGGGGGGCAAGAGGGACGAACTACGAAGCATGACAGCAGAGCAGAAGAAAGAGGTGTTGCTCCAGGCAAAGGCAAGGGATTTGTCAAACAAATACGGAAAACATCGACATACATTTGCAAGGCCAAAGACACCACCTGGTTTTTGGAATGCAGACTTTCCCACAACACAGGAGCAAGTTTTGACACGAGAGGAGCAACGTCGACATGAACGTGCAATCATAGAGGAGAGGTATCAGGAAGCCATGAGACCGGGAGGAAGGTACATGTTCAGAGATGAATGATGATGAGTATGGAAATTATTATTGCATGCTGTTTTAGGAGAATGGCGTACTAGAATAGATTTAGCTTCACAGCCTGGGAGGGGGGTCTTAAAAGGAATTATAACCGCTATCGCTAGATTTGCTGAGGAGCTTTATCAAAGACTATCTTGGTGTCTTGAAGGTTGAGCTACTGGTAGAGCTGGAGCTGGCATAAAGTATTGCGAATGAAAACATTCATAATACTGGAGAGGCTCTAGAGGCCTCCTTGATTTGTTTACCCAATAGCTCACAATTTACAAGCTACCTTAGCTTGTTAAAATTATGAATCGTTGATGATGAATACCCATGAGCTGCCCCTGCCCCTCCTCCGATGGCATCCTCCTTTAGCGAGCTGTGTGTGGTTCAGCAGCTGTGGCTGTGAAGGATTCTGGTGGTTTGTCTGATGTGTGGCTTGAAAGATGATCTTTTTAAAGTTGAGGCTGACGAAACAGCGCTAAAGCGGACCTTACGGCATCACAGCAAGAAGCACGACGGGGGCCCAGGAGCAAGCAACATCAACCACGACGCCGCCAGATACGCACTCGACCTGCCCTTCTACCTACAACACCACACATCCGGATCTCACCGGCCTATGATCCTGCAACTTTCTCAACATGGCTGACAACCCACCAGCATTGGCGCACGAAGATTCCATCGCTTCCCAGGACCCGAACAGCCATAAAGATACCAAGGTCAAGAACAGGAGGCCAGCAAGTAAGAGGGCCCATGGCTGATCTGCGGATGTGTGCGCTCTGGAACTCTGGGACTGACATCTATCTCTTCTGTGTAGATACTGCATTTCGTCAACAAAGACTGAAGGCCTGGCAGTAAGTGGCAGTTTGGAAGGCTCCAGCACGGATACAGTAGCTAATACGAGACAGGCCCATTCTCACCCCCAAAACCGTCCTTCCCCTCTTCTTTGCCGTCGGCATTATATTCGCGCCAATTGGAGGGCTGCTGTTATACTCCAGCGCGCAGGTCAGTCAGCATAATCTCGAGTACAAATGGCTTATGGCCTATGGCTTACAAATGCAACGCATACAGGTTCAGGAAATCATCATTGACTACACAAAATGCTCCGCCGATGCTCCATTATACCCAGACTTTGCCAATGTGCCAAATGTAATATCGCATTTCAAGGATAGCTCCAATACCAGCACTACAAATACAGTGGCCCAGTGGTCCAGGAGGGATATCAATGCTACGTATTTCAATGGGACGACTCAACATGCTATTGTACCTACAATACAATGCTCGCTCAAATTCACCGTTCCACACAGTATGAGCCCACCCGTACTCTTCTACTACAAGCTCACGAACTTCTACCAAAACCATCGACGATATGTCAAGTCTTTCTCTTCTGACCAACTGAGTGGGAAAGCTGTAACTGCCGGCTCGATTTCAGGAAGCGATTGCTCTCCCTTGACAACTACAACTACTAATGGAGTCGAAATGCCATACTATCCTTGTGGAATTGTTGCGAACTCTGTCTTTAACGATACCTTTTACAGTCCCGTCCTCTTGAACGTACCAGGAAGCAATGCCCAGAACGAGACGTACGTGATGACGAATAGCAGCGGCATTTCCTGGTCTTCAGACAGGGATCTCTACGGCCCCTCGGAGTACAACTGGTCAGCAGTCGCTGTTCCACCCAACTGGCAGAAACGATATCCAGATGGCTACAGTGATGACTGGCACCCAGATCTGGTCAATGATGAACCATTCCAAGTATGGATGCGAACAGCTGGCTTGCCCACATTCAGCAAACTGGCGCAGCGAAATGACACTACTTCAATGGTCACTGGCCAATACCAAGTTGATATTGATGATCGTGGGTTAACCATCACCAGTAAATTGTTCAAGTACTGACAGTAGCAAAATTAGACTTCAATGTTACAGAATACGGTGGCACCAAAGCAATCATTATTTCTACTCGAACGGTGACTGGAGGCAGGAACCCATTCTTGGGTATCGCTTACGTTGTGGTCGGCGGTATTTGCATCGTGCTCGGTGCACTATTCACAGCTACCCATCTGATCAAGCCAAGGCATGTTGTCCTCTTACTCCCCAGCCCTAACTCCCCGTTAACTCGTCTTCAGGAAACTCGGCGACCATACATACCTTTCATGGAACAATGAGCAACCGAGCGCCACAACCACAGGCCGTGAAACTCAGCCGGAAGCAGTGCACAGAGGAGGCGAAGCTTAGCCCGTCTGGCAAAATGACAAATGTACAGTATATATTCTCGTGTTTTGGTCTGGGGGTCAATGGGTCTGGCGAAGGGGGTCTTTTTTTTATGTTCTGTTTCAGTAGCTTTCCAACCTCATCTGTTCATGGTCGGACTAGCTTCTAGGGTAGCGTTATGGAATCAACGAATGATCATTTTGAAATACACTTCAATATAGATGTGAGTTTGGTATTCGAATTATTGGCGATTTGTTGAGTGGAAATTATGCATTTTATCTGGTTAAGCACAGTTAAATAAATATCCTAACCATGTCATCCTCTTCCCTAACTTAAATATCGTCTTCTTTGCTTAAAAACAAAATACAGGATGGTTGGTTACTTCACTCCTACCATTAAGACCAGATCTTCTGTACACTTTTTTTTTCCAGAGCTGAGCCCCTTCTGTTTTGCCCTTTAGCTGACTGCACTTCGTCTTTCATTAGGGAAAATTATTTTATCTCAATAATACTAGAATCATAGTACAGAATTATATACAGTATACCTAAGCTTGAAATTAGATGGCGAAATTAGGTAAGTTACTCTAGCTAAGTGAGTTGCTTAAATCAAATAGGTATTCTATTAAGAAGCTAGCAATTATAAAATATATAATACTAAGATAAAAGAAGATATAAACTCTTGAGTATAATAAGTAGAATAAATATAGGCTCTCAAATCGAATAATATGGGCATTGCAATAGGAACTAATATAGGGTCTAAAATGCCTTCGAAAAATACCTCGCTTACCTACATAGGAAACTTTTTGTGCCTAATTTCTCTCCCAACACGCCTCGCGGGGTAACTTCTTTTCAGTCGTACCTCCTAAGAAGCATAGAGAGCTAGAGGTTTGTAAATCACTACGTACAGGTGTTAAGTCGTCGCCCTCCGTTGAGTAGATGTTTGTTGTGAGGATGTCTCTCTAATCCTCTAGTCCGCGACAATAGTTCATTTCCCTTTAGTGTTTGTAACAATGTCGAATCTCGTCCTTCTGCTCTCACAATACGAGCTGCTTAAGCAGACAGCCCAGTATCTCAGCACCCTAGACCTTTTTCATCTTGCATTAGCATGCTCAGAACTTCATACCCTTGTCCGTCAATCCGAGCCCGTTTTCAACAGCCTAAAATGCGTAGCCCTGTGCGACGGAAATGGCCTCAAAGCACGTCAAGAATTCAAAGGGATCTACGCCCTACTCCCTCAATATTCCGATAGGGGGAAAGGCAGGAGGAAAGCGCAATATGACGAAGAGCTTGAGGTTCGGGTGTGGAACCTTAAGTGCGATGCTATAAATGCGCTGCCTTGTCTTAGATGCGGCGTTAATGTTTGTGAGGTTAGCTATCTCTATTCTTGTTTTCTTAAAAAGAAAGGGCTAATTATGGTTTTATTCAGCAATGCCGATACGTCCCGCGGGTTCGAGATATGCCCGGATGGCGTTCTCGTGAGAGACCACAGTGCGATGCAGCAAATCAGACCCATAATATTATTTGCTACTGCATGGCGTGCGACAAAACAGTCGAGCGCGATCTCCCGCTCTCACTTTCTGAATATTGTGACTGTAACCAGTATACACGGTGGGTATGCCTGCCTTGCAAAGTTAAAGAAAACCAGATGGACAGACACTATTACGAAACGCGGACAAAAGGGGATTGGCAATGGAACGGTGATCTAGAAGAAGGTATGTGGCTTCAAGATCATATGGATAATAGAGCTGTAAGTAAGATACTCCCTTTTACCTTAAAAGACGGTATGTATACTAATCGAAAGTTTGCAGTTTTGGTGTCCCTGTGGGGAGAGGGCTCCTAGAAGCGGTAATATTCGATGTGCCTGGTGTAAGAGAAGACATAATCTAGATACCTGGTATAGCGAGCTCTCCTATCGGATACCTTTTTTTGACGATGTAAGTAATGCCCTCCTACTTCTCTATTACTTACATTCGTCTAATTGAATTTCTAGGATCCTTGCTATCCAAAAAATTGCTTGGGATGGGTTGGATCTTATATTGTACCCACCTTTAGGCTACACTGGACCTATCTTTTCATTATCAGCCTAGGGTCGCTGAAGAGACCAAGCAGCTAGGAGTAGATGGAACAGAAAACAGCTATTGAGTGAATCTCTGCTGGTATTACAACGCTAGCTTCCTATTAGGATAGACACCACCTTAAGAACACTGGGAGGATTTTCGGGGGGTTCGAGCTACAGGGACTTGGAAGACTGTAGATGGAGATTATACATGGTTGTAAGTGAGGATGGGTGAGCTTGAGGTGAGACGAGGCTGTGGCTCAGCGACCAGATATTGTTAGGATTTATGTTAAACAGGCTGTCATTTATCTTAAATCCAAACACTGATAATCTCACTACTAATTCCCTTTCCATTTAGCAAACTAGGACATCGAGCAGCAACTCTACCATTAGTAGCTCATTGCATTACTAATCCCCATACTCTTTCCATTGTGAAACCGAAATAGGGGTTATCAAGTGAGTCTTGAGGCCATGAAGCATCGATAGTACTATTGCGAACCCAACCCTCCTTGCTTGTAATGGCGTGTAAAAGTTGCTCGTAGATCATCTTGCTAATACCCCTGATTTGCCCAGCACTTGCAACAAATTGCCCTTTATACGAGAGCAAAATCAAGGTATTTGGTTCCCAAGTTTGGTTGTATACCTTCGCGTATAAATCGGGAATCACCTTTTCGTAGTCGTCCCACCCCCAACGATCTTGACAATCTCCACAAGCACATGTCACACCTGTGAACCCTAAGCTTAACATTCCTGTGTCTGCAACCAAATAGTTGTCGATCATTGGAAGCAGTTCTCGCATGTTATGTGCATGAGCTTGGATGAACATAGTTTTCTCGGCCAAAGTATCCCAGTTGGCCACAATATGCTGAAGGTAGGTCTCTCCTTCTCTGCCAACGTTTTCCAGCTGTGCTACGACATCAGCCCCTATTGAATGCTTCAGAGCGGTGATGTTTGCTTCTGGGTCCTTGGTGTAAAGTATGACTTTGGGTTTTAAACTGCTCAGAAATGCTGTGCTCTTGATAGAATCAAGCATGCTTTTGATTGATTTTGGCTCCTCAAGATACGCACTGACAACTATATCGAATGGAGAGGAAGAAGCGTTGTAGGAAGAATCTAGTGTGCTAAACTGCGGTGAAGTGAGTGACGAAAGGTACGTAGACTCGAGGATATATAGTGCTAGAGCCAAGGAAACGGCGAAAAACAGCAAAATGCTGCTCGAGACGGCTTTGCCATGTTTCTGCCTAGGTAAATAACCACATAGCAACCTCGAGATCTAATGGACTAGATCCGTAGCCTTGGTAACAATTGCATGGAGCTGATCAAATCCTAGTACGCAAACAACAGCAATTGTATAGGCTGTTATCTAGATCATGGAAACCACTATCACCGGCTTAGAACAAACTGCTGCCACCAGGACTAAGAGGCTGGAAACGAATGACGAGAAAAAATCGCATCCGGAGATTGACATATATGAGGATGCTAGCTCGACGTTCTCCACGGAGATCGGTGAATATACTAACAGCGAAGACCCAGTGAACGCAGAGGCGATGACTGACACAAATTGAACAAACATCAATACAAGCGTCGTGGAAGGTACATTGAACCCAGCAGGCTGCTCGAATAAGAGAGCCACTACTAAGCTAAAAGCCAACGGAAGAGACATGATGTTTATGGATCCTACTGTCGACGCTGTTAAATCTCCTGATAACAAACATGGAAAAAATACTCTCGATAAGTCGCAGAAGGTTAGCATTGCCCAGAGCATATTCCCTGAGTGAGGTTTAAATTGACTTTAATTCTTATTGTAAGCTTACTTAACAGTATTGGACTCACAGGCTGTTGTCGGGCACAAATCACGTGTAATACTAATATAACCTCATTTCCACTGGTCGCCATGGGCTCGAATTAGTGGAGGATCAGAGCACTGGTGGCTTGACCATTTGACATCAAAAACAGCTCAATTGGTATGGGAAACGAGGCCCTTGCGATCCTCATTCTGTGTATATATAGTGTAGAAATCCCCGTAGATTCGAAGGCCAGAATAAACATGATTTCCTACTTTTACTCATATTCTCATATTTTACCACTTTTCATTATATGGTGCTCGAGGGTTCATACCTGTCTTATAACCCTCCTTAGCATTATCCCAGGATACTTGGGATAGGGCTGTTCTACCCAGAAGCCTGGCACTACAAGAGACACAGATTTCTGGTATCTAGTCTAGAGCTCTGGGATGCAGTATTTGGGCCTCTTGACCGTCATGGTCTCGATCTGGATGAACCCTAAACTGTCTTTCCAAAAGTGGTTCTAGACTTGGATTTTCTTGAGCATCGCCATCTTATCTCCGGCTGTTGCAATCCCCTTGTACCTACATGTCGCTACTGGGTGGAGTTCTACTGTTATTTTTGTTAGGTGTACCGCACAAGGGTTTGTTACAATGCAGTCTATGTTCACTGTGAAGTGAAGCAAGGAGATCAATAGAGACCAAAGGGGTGACTTGTTCTTTTCAATTTAGTTTCCCTTATTTTGTCTTGCGCAGTCTCCAAATTGAATGGCTGTCCTTCAACTATCATACTCATGCTAGAGGCAATACTATTAGGGTACAGAAAGACAGAGGTTTTCCCAGTGCAGTGATTCAACGTTTCGGAAATGTGCCCCCTTAATGCCCATTAGCAACTCTTTGCTTGAGTTTCACTAACCTTAATCCACGTTCTACTATTTACTACAGTATAGTAACAAATTTAACCCCAACCACGATTGTAACATTAACCTCGTTACTTACTTACAATAATATAATCTCCAATTTGCCGTGTAGATATAACAAGTTTCAGGTTAAGCCACAAGAAAGGAAACCAACCAATCCCCATCCTCCCTAGAATCCATTCCAAACAACCACCAGACATCTTAAAGTAAAACCACTAAAGCTACTGCCACTCCCACCATTGTTGCCATAAACCCTCGATCTATCATTCCCTCTATAACCATCTCAACTCCCATCCTCAAGACCCCCCAGTTCCAAACTCCCTCCTCACCATCCACCACTCCCTAGTCTTTACAACACGGTACCACTCCCCAATCCAGTAACCCCTCCCAACTCCTCGCTATCACAGGTTAAATCAGATTCTTCTTTTTCTACTAAGTTTAGTGCTTTTACTTTAAAACTCTCTTAATTAACTTACTATACTAGTATTTAGTTACCTTATATTACTCTAATCTTAAAGATATTCATTCGGAATTAAGAAATGAGGAGGTATATTTTAAGTGAGATATTTGTAGCATGGTGGATACTATTATCCTTCCTCTTGATTATAATAGTTGTCTTAGTGTATTATCCTCAAGCCAATGCTCGAAATTAGCTTGGGTACTCGATCTACCGAGGTAGCACCCCAAGAGGATAGAAGAGCCAATTCCCTCCATTCTTACAGCATGATACTTCGTATTCACTTTAGACAAAACTATTACAGGGACACATATATGTGATATCCATAATCCATTTCATTCTCAACGAAACTATTTTTCGCTGACCCGTTGATAACGCCTATGCATGCTGCATCGCAGCTCTTCTGAATCCATCGATGTAAATAAACGGAATCATCGCAGCAATTAAATCAACACAACTATCATAGCACTTGTTCCTCCCATCCATCAGTCCATCAACTGATGTTTTCCCTGGTGATACATCGCCGCCATAGAAAAGAAGAAAAGTGTCCTCCACGATTCGAAGTTGAACCCTATAAAGATTTACTGACTTAATGCTTTCTCTTTTTCTTGGGTTTCTCGTCCTCGCTGCTTCCACCAGCGTCCATGTCCTTTCTCTTCGCCTTTTTCTCCAACTCATCCCAGTCCTCACCCCCAGACTCCTCATCCTCGCTACCTTCACCCTCGTCATCCGAAGCATTACTGTCGAAATCACTATCCTCCTCGGAACTCTCTTCACTCATAGCCATCTCAGAATCGCTCATCTCGAACGCCGATTCCTCAGATTCATCCTCACCATCTTCGTCATCAGATTCCGCGGCTAGGAAAGACCAACCGCCGTCTGCGAAAAAGGCATGCGTGTCGGCGGTAACAGTCTTCATAATGGTGGGCCAGTTCAAATTGAGTGGTCCTTCGGTGAACGAAATGTTGACGGAGTCTAGCCATTCCTTGACATTTTCAAGTGACTCAACAGGGATGGTATTGATGTGGTAAGGAGCGCGATGGAAGTCCTTGAAAACGAAGACCATGTCAAAGTTCTTGAGACCGAATTGGACACGTTCCAGATGTGCAATTTCAATCTCATCGATGGTGATGACCATGAAAGGTGGCTCTGTAAGTTGGACTAAACATTCGGTCGAGGGCTGACAGAAGACGTTGGAGCGGAAAGGCACACCGTTGAAGCCAACTTCGCGGAAAGGGACGTCGACATCAACATTTTCATTCTTACCGGCATCTGCAATCTTCTCCGCAAAAGCCTTGAACTGGCGATCTAGGTCAGCACGACGTCTTCTTTCCTCCTGCTCGGCCTCAAATTCTTCCTCGTCGCCACCTCTGTACTTTCGTTTGCGGTTTCCCGTCTCATCGAATTGGATATCCGTTGCCTCGCGGTAGAACTGAACGTCCTTTGTCTTCTTCTTACCAATCAAAATTGGGTCCTTCAAGTGTACGTGGATAATGACTATCAGCTCATGCTGACATGGTTGGAAGAAAAGATGCTTGACGTTGCTGAAGAGTATGTCCACTCTGTGCTGTGTGTTCAAAGGAGATTGGTAGCGGAGACCGTTTTGATGGATTTCAACCTTTCCAGGCACACGTTTACCGTCCATAGCAGGACGAATGAAGACATTGTCCATGACCATAGGCCGGCGGTCTACTGGATGTTAGTGACAACACGGAACAAAAAGGGCAGTGGTTATGCTTACTTCGAATCTCAATTAGCTTGTCCTGCTCAACCACATCCTCCATCTCTTTCTTCTCCTGTTCACGCTTTACGGCATCTTTCTTCATATTGCCAATCTGGTTGGCAATATCTTGAAGACGATCTCCGTCATGCGATCGGAAGGTAAGACTTCGGACAAAATGTGCAGTAGCATCCTCGAAGGGCTGGTCATCCTTTCGACCAACACCTTGACCAGGCGAAAGGAAGTTGATACGTAAATACGAAAATTCGCCTTCGTCACTCTTGCTCGCATTCTTAATGGTTTGGATGTGGAATGGTACTGGACGACCCATGATAGGAAGCACTACGGTTGAGTTCTTCTGATCCATTACAATCGCCAAATCCTTAACACGAGGTGGGAACTGGCCGTCACGCTTGTATGATTCGAAGCGCTTGAACTTCTTGATTGCAGTTCCGTTTGAGTTGCCTGTTGCCTCGGCAAATCGAGCAAGGCCCTCTTCCTGCTTCTTCTTGGCGAGCTCTCTCTGATGCTCACGCCGCCTGGCCTCAGCTCCGTCATCAATCTGAGTTGTTCGCTCTGCTCGCAATTTGGTCTTGGTAATGTTCTTGGCGGCCACTGCACCAACTGTAGAATCCTTCTTTGACTTCGCCTTCGGAGCTGGCTCGGGCTCCTCGTCGTCCTTGAAAAAGAATGAAGTGGCATCCAGATCAGATGGTGCGTCTCCGGTAAAAAGAACAGGTTCTGATGTCGTTACGCGAACAGTGTCTGTGAGGACCATAGAATAGACCTTGCTTTTCTTGTCCTGCGCATTTGGGTTGGGAATTTCGTTGAAGCCCGTGGTAACACAAAGCGTCATTCCGTCCTTCAAGCTTCTTGAGCTCTTTGCGTTAAGTAACAAGGTAGCATCTCGGGTCTCAATACCAATACCCGCACCCACGTTTTTCAGGAAATGCTTCTCGAGGTCTGGCTTCTTGGTCCGGATAAGCTGTACAGCCTTCAGGTATATGTCCTTCACTGCTACGCCGTCTCGAATCTCCTTCATGACCAATCCATGGACTTGAAGAAGAAGTTTGTAATTACTCTCCTGAGACTTGTTAGGATCAACCAAATATGTACGAGCAATAACCGAGCAATACGACTTGTAGCGCATGCCCCAGATCCCAATAATCACACCAGCATGTAGGTTCTCATCGTCATTCTGAGCAGTCATCTTCAGATCAAACTTTCCACCGCTTTGCACCAGTGGGCCATGCGTCCAGTCCAGTTGTGTGGGGTCGAAATCTGAAGGCATCTTCTGTTTATTTGGGAGTACGACCGAAGACCAGAATTTCGCATCGTCAAGTTTGCTGTCGACCTTATTGGCAAGTGCGCTATGTTTGACCTTCTTCTCCTCGTCTAGCACATTTGACATCTCCTCGACGAAGTAAGGAGTCATGAGGGCGATGCAGGCTTTCGAGGCATTGCGCATGGCGCGCTGTACCCAATATTAGCAGAATTACCGCGGGAGAAATAAAGTAGACGGGGTACCAATTCATTCTCATCCTTGACAGCCAGTGCTGCAGCTGATAGTGCACTCGAGATGTCTACTTCCTCAATGTCCTTGGAAATATTCCCGTACACCTTCTTCCACTCCTCGATAAATGGGCCGCTTGAGATGTCCTTGGGTAATATGCCGACTTTCTTCTATAGCACCCGTCTCATTAGCTCGACATCCAAGGCAGCACCATGGCAGAGGTATAATAAGGCATGACTCACACCCGCAGACTTCATAACATCAGTTATCTTGGTGAACAGCTTCTCGTTGGCATCGGCATCTTTGCCGCGCACCAGTAGCTCCAGAGGAATCTTCCCCCCCTTCAACGATTCCAAGTGCTTCGCTGTTTGCTATCAGCATCTATGTATGCCCTAAGTGCAGCTGAGCTCCCACAGACTCACCTTTCTTAGCCGTCGTAACAATATAAAATGCATCGAGGGTGAACAGGAAAAGCGTAGCCGGAAACTCATAACCTAGCAACCAAAACTGTGCAGTACATTAGTCATTGTTCTCCTACCTCCCCTTACAATGTGCCGCGAGCACTGAAGATGTAACTCACATGTAGCGCATTGTTCTTTTGGAAATTGGCCGATTCCTCAGTCTTGCCCATCAGCACAAGAATGGACGAGGCCCCGTTGAACAGCGCGTCGTTGCCCGCTCGTTTGTCGGTCTTCCATGCTGAATAGAAATGCGAAAGTCGCTCCTGGAAGAGCTTTGCATCGATCTTGATCTCTGCCATGGTGTTGAGCGTTCAAGATCGATGATGGCAGAGAGAAAAGAAAGTTGCGACGTGAAGAAGAATGAGGAGACGCGATTAATGCGCGTAGAGAGCTTTCTGGCTGACGTAATTAGGGGCTCTCGGGATAAGTCACGTGCGAGCTTTCGAGAGTGACTTCGGACGAGACGGGATGTGAGATCTAAGTTTTAATGAGATATCATCTCAAGATTCTGTTGTACACGAAGTCAATAAGTAGTTTTTTGATAATGCAGTAATAGCGACAGAAGCAGTGAAAGTGAAATCCATATAGGTTCTTCTCACCATCCAAGGAAACTTTAGCCCTTGTTAAGTTCGGCCTCTCTGTTGCTGTACAGTGAACATTGAATCTAACGTTGATCATTAAGGAGTATATTACGATTTCTATCGAGGTATAAGTATGTAGGTAAAGGGCTAAGCCACTTTGTCGAAGTCACAATAGATGCTAATAACCCTTCCGATATGCGCCCCCTATCGTACAGCCAATCCCTATTTATTCCATGCTACGCCTACCGTAGCTCTGAAGACTGCCGCCCATTTTGTATGATGTCAATGCTGCCATACCCTGGTAATTTGAGTTTTCCTTTTCCTAAATTACATACTGCATGCCATGTCAGTACCGACCGGTCTTTGCATGTTTTAGGTAGAACAACTTACTGGGATAAAAAGATACGGAACTAGCTTGGTGTACTCATCCCAGCTCTCTCCATACTTGACCTTGCATCGCTGAATATCTCGATAAGCGCGGTGTACAATCATCAAAGAGAAAAAGACCGGGTAGAACCAAGGGAAGGGACTGTCAAAGCCAGTAACCAATCCCCAAGAAAGTGCGAAAAATGCATCACAGGTGTAGTGGATCTTTCGAGCATATCCGTACCATCCATCTACCAAAATAGAATCACCTGACTTGGTCTTGATAGTGCGAGGGTTCTTGACGGTTTGCCACGGTAGTTGAGGGAATGTTTTACGGTAGACAAGGGTACCACGTTCTTGGGCACGGAATCGGTTCTTTTGCGAGTTGGTAGTATCCCAAATCCAGTACATGAAGAGATAGGCGATGTAAAGGAGGACCATGAACCAGGTAGGCCATTTGTAGGTGGACGGGGGGTGGTTGGCAAGGTAAATGGTGCAATGGCAGTAGGACAGAGGAACACCAGCCAAATTCCAGAAGATGAGCATGAAACCCCATTTTTCGTAGTACATATCCCTGAGTACACGTTAGTATCGCGCATAACAAAAGGGAATAGGAACTCACCAAGTTGTGACAATGCACTCCTCACCTTTGGAGCAGGCATTGGCATACAAGAAATGCGCCATTACCAAGAGACCGACCTCAAGAGAAACATATCCATATTGCTCGTACTGCCTCGCAGCAGCGCCACAGGATAGTCCGAAAAGAATGTACCATGGAAGTCTAACCTCAAAAAACATCTTGAAATCAAGAATGCCAAACATTCTAGGATTTAATTCTGCACCCATAAAGAAATCATAGATAGGGTATCCTGTCATGCGATGTTGAGCTCCACGAGCAAGTGCCGAGAAGTACGCGACGAATGCAACCGCAAAGCCAGAGATGATGGCGACCGACATGATAGGGCCGAATTCGTCAATAAGGGTATAGAGATGAAAGATGCCAGTGAAATGAAGCATTCCCATAACCACAATAGTGATATAAAAAGACCAGATACCGGAGCAGTAATATTTCAACTGCTTGCCGCCTGCATGTGCCAATGGTTTTCCGTAAGCCCAGACACCAGGTGCAAGGCAGTACATGGCGCCTTCAAAGATGAAGAAGGACCAGTAAATCTTCCAGGCCTGCAACGATGGGAATGCTCCTTCGTAGACGAGGTTCCCCATATGCTTGACGAAATCTACGAAACTTTGTCCCTCGGTTGGTCTCGGGAATTTGCCATTGTAGTAGGTAGCTCCGATCCACATGTAGTACATGAGAAGAGGAAAGCCAACCATCATCATACTCACACCCCACGAGCCGCCAAAGTCGAAGTGTCCTGAAGAATCGATTCTGTGGTCACTGCCGACTTTCCATCCATCGATGACCGTCTCTTGCAGCACATTCTTCTCCTTGACTGCATCAGAGGCAGTCTCATATGCAGGCGCAGGCACAGCCACTGCCTGGCCATTGGTTTCGCGGTTGTTCGTCATTGCCTTCTCAGCCATGCTAATCTTCCTTGTAGAGGTTCGTCTGGAGGTACTACTGTTGGTCGAGACGCTTTCTGTGGCTGAAGATGAATCGTCTGCGTCCTCCTCCGTAAACTTAGACGTGCGACGGGTACTGTATTTACGGACACCAGGTGTTTCGACGTAGCCATCTGGCTGCTGAGCCTTTCTATGGAATAGACATATCAGTAAAGAGTCAAGGAGACGGGGCAGATATATATATTTACTTGGGCGTCTGGCGCAACGAGTACCGTTCGGACATGGCTGGCGCTTCAATTGCAATTTCCAAAGTGGAGAATGAAAGGCTGAAGCGGATATGGGCTTCTTGGTAAGCACAAGAGATACTGAGGTTACAGGGGCATTGTATAGAATAAGGAATTGGGAGAGGAATTGGGCGCAATTGTTATTGTTGATGTTCTGTTGGTAGGGTCTCTCCTGTCGCGAAGCCCAAGAAATGAAATTAGCCGACACCGTGTTTTATCCACAACCGCGGTGGGAGAGAAGCAGGATTGGCTGGTTAGGTGTCAGGTACCAGCCGGCCTTCACGAATCACGGCTCTGTGAACGGCCGACAGCAGCTCTACCTATCCACGAATACGAATACGAGTTGAAAACACCTCAAAAGCACCGGAAGCTTCATGCAGAGGCCGAACAGAGAATACCCTACCTACAAATTGCTTCACCTTTCATCCTCAACACCATGCCTACTTGTCACATGCACCTGGTGACAAACTACATTTATTTTATGACGTTTTATTTTCTTTACAAAGAATGCATCGCTATGCGAGGTAGTAGGGCACAGTATTATACATCATACATTTTTTTTGGCCACCACCCGGAGTCCAAGCCCTCTTTCCTCAAGACGGACACCCATCTTCCTATGCGCCCACACGCTCATGCACTCATAATCATGTTGAAGCAGACCAAACGAATGATGTACAAGAATTCTCGGAAAGTTGAATTCTATCCTCGATTTCATGATGTGGAATCATGGCCGAGGATGAAAGCTGTCTCCCGAAGAAGTGATGTTAAATAGTTGTGGCGTTAACAACCAAGTCCTTGCTCCGAACTAACTCCCCCCAACCATTTCATATCTTCTGGTAGAATAAGAGGTATGCGACTTTGTTGTCCTTTACGGAGAACTTGTCGCTCTTGCTCTTGGGTGTGCTTGCTCCATTGAGTACACTCGACCATTTCTTGCCACCACCATTGGCTGCTCCCGATGAAGGACCGTTGACCTGCTTCCAACCATCTTCGCCCTCAGCATCATCGTCTATCGTGGCGAACGGATTTCTGGAAGTTGGTGTATCTTTCTTATGAGCTTCTAACGCTGCTGCGAGAACCTTGGGGTCCTCCTCACTGCCTCCCTCTGCTACATCCTCACTCCTGACACGTCTGATAACGGTGTCGTCAAGTCTAATCCATTCCCGACCATCTTGTCTTCGAACATCCACGGTGTAGTGACCTCCGCTAGCATTATTTCCATGGTGATAGACGACTGCAATTAAGCGGTATTTTGGAAGACCACCGTGTGCATAAACACTACGCTTTTGTCTTGGGAAGACTTCCTTTGGAATCTCAAGTTCCAATGGGTAACCAATTTTCTTCCATATCTTCTGCGTTCCTCCAGCATTGTCGTATTGGAAACGCTTTAGATGTAGAATTAGCACTGGTGGTACAGTTTCGATGAAGACTTGCTTGGTAGCAGTCACATTTGGGCCCTTGGGTGATTTGAAGTCTCCATGGAGGGCCTCGGATCCTGTCAGACCCTTCAAAGCATCAACGATATTGTTGACATTGGGTGATCCAATATCAAGTTGTAGAGGTTGGTATGGTTCCAGTGTGACTGAGTCCTTCAGGCCCGGTACTCGCAACTCTGAACGTAGATTTCCTCCAAATATCTTGGTGACAGGGGAACCAGTAATGATCGTGCCTGATGACCGAGTAACAGCGGCCTTCTGTTTTGGGCCAACCTCCAACCAGCCATTAGTATCACCAGCAACAGAACCTGCAGCACTGCCACGTTCGCTGGCGGGTGACGAGGGACCATTCATGGGGGTTGTCGCCGCTGAAGTTCCATTTGAAGCACTTGAAGCACGCATGACTTGAACACATTCATCATGAAGGCCTTCCAACAAGAATCCCAAGAATTCTTCCGCATCTTGTTGATGGCCACGCTATATGATATTAACAGCCCTTCCATAAAAAGGGGCTAGATGAAACTTACACGCATGCTTGAGAAGCGGGGGAGCTTGTTGATTACATTGTAAACGAAATCAGGACTGAAAGCCTCACCGTATTGTTCAAGTTCACCTTCTTTCAAACGCAGTCGTAATTGCTCTACAGATATAGCAGAATCAATTACTGGAAATTCTCGCATGAACATAATCCTGTCGGCTGTTAGACTCGACGCAACATATTCTAGCGGGGATGACTTACATAGCATCGATCAATGGAGTATCACTTTTAAAACTATGCACAGCTCGTTTGCCGACCTGGTCCAAGAAATCATAAAATGGCATACAAAAAACCAAAACTTGCAAGACCTCGATACCGTTAACTTTGAACTGGGCCTGAGGAATCTAAATACTCACTGAATTCATATAACACATGTTACCGGTATTAACCAGCCCTCGAGGCTTCAAGAAGGCAACCTTAGAACCAGTAGACTCTGCGTTGAAAGATCGCAATGCCTCAGCTAATGATTCAGCATTCTTCGCAAATCCTGTATTACCAATAGCACCGGGGGCAACATCACTTGGTGCGCCGGTAGAAACAGCAGCAGGTGATTTCAACAGGGCAGCCCATGACTTAGGAGCAGCCTTGACAGCTGGCGAAGCAGGTTTGATCTCTTCTGAAATGATCGGCTCAGTCACAGAGTTTGCAGGCTGTACAGTCTCCTTACCAACACTCTGTGATGGTGTCTCTTGCGACTTTGTAGGCTCGGCTGTCTTCTGTGACGTAGGAGAGAGAGTTTTGGGCAAGGCAGGAATTATAGGAACAGCTGACAAAGAGGAACGAGGTTTTGGAGCAATTGGTGTGGTATCTCCGTGGGGAGTAGCATCCCCAGCGGGAACAGAAGTTTGGACATAAGATGAAGGAGTTGTTGGGGTGGTAGAGTCTGTTTCTTCAGAGAGAGGACGGTTTGTCGATGGTGTCTCAGGGCGAGCGACTGCTGGCTCTGTAGAGGAAGACTCAGAGTCCTTCTCTTTGCTGGCTTCTGCGGCTCGAGGGGTTGGGTGAAGCTCCATATTGCCTTTTATTGGGGCTCGCCGTTTTTTCTTCCGTGACTGTCTCTCTGGCCATGGCAAGTCAGGCCTTGAAAACCACGGAAGCTGATTCAAATTAGCATAGAAATAATGCAAGACAATCAAACTACTTACAGGGGCTCTAAATGGCTCAGCTGGTACTGCCACTGGAGGTGAAGGTGGTGGCGCGGTCGAAAGTTGTGGGGTGGGAGGTGTCAATGGTACAGGAAGTGTGTGTGATGATTGTGTAGATGAGGGCGCTTGTATAGATGGGGTCGTCTGCATGGGCGGAGGTGGAGGTGCCTGGGTGACTGGCTGGGTTTGTGGGGGAGGTGGTGCATGGTAAGGCGTTGAGACAATGGCGGGTGATTGTTGTGGTCGAGTAACAGATGGAGGGTTCGAGTATTGCGGTATAGGTGTATATTGTTGATGCATTGGTGGAGGCGGTGACCGGCCGTAGGGTTGATATTGTGCATATTGGTGAGGAGGTATTGTAGTATGGTACTGCTGGGGCATATGCTGAGGGTAGTAGGGAGCACTGTAAGGTTGTATGTACCCATTGTTATTGTACATTGATGTCCCAGGCGAGTACTGTTGCTGGGGATGCGGATATTGTTGATGCTGATGCTGATTAGCATGATACTGCTGTCGTCGCCGTCCCATCTCTGGCTGCATGCCCTGCCCTGCCGGCAGATGACGACCGTTCATCATGCCGGCGTGGGAGTCTCTTCCCAAACCGAACGCGTTCTTGCGTCGGTTAGGACCTGCGCGCTGAGGATTAACGGCTGGGTGTTGGAAAAGTGTGCGTGGTTATCGTATTGACGGATGTCGCATGGAGGACTGACTGATTGACACGACGTCTACGTGATGGGTAGAGACGAGGTGCAACGGGTTGACGTGGATGGGATTGCTGTCGATGGTGTCGCAAGGCAAACTTGAGGTCGCGAGCTCGATTTCAAAATTATGGACGAGCATGGAATGGCGTCGCGCAAGGATGACTGATCCGAACCCCAGAACTAGGTAAATTTAATAGGGTAGCCTTTGAGCCTCCATGAACCATAGAACAACAGCAGCATTAACAACAAGAACAAGAACAACCCTATGATTAGATTTAAGTAACAGGAAAAATTAGCATTAGATAATTTATTTTGTATCTTAATTAAATCTCTATTCTTGGTCAAATACAAATTTATGTTTCTTTTTCTTTTCCAACTTTTCCAACTGTTTAACTGCGATATACAGCACGTGAGGCTACAGGCTACCAGCCCAGCTGCCCAAGGCTGAGGGTCAGACTTCCTACTGGATTATTGCTGTCCCTGGCCTGCCTCGCCTGTCTCTCCTAGGTCGCTTGATGACGGAGACGCTAGTGGAGTGCTGTTGCTTTACCCCCCCTCAGAGTCACCACGGACTTCTCTCAATCCTCGTCGGCGCCTCCCTGGCGGCGGAACATCACCGTCGAACAATTAATTGCATTGTATAACCTTGAGTTACCTCGTAGTCACTCAGGCCAGTCCAGTGACCAAAGGTACACAGTCAACCAGGTCCATTATACTCGGGTAGCGCCACCGAGACAATGAGTTCTACCCAGGCCAGCGCGTCAAGTGGGAAAGCTCTCAATACGTCAACCCACTCTCCCCTCCAGCAGCAACAGCACCAGGTGCTTTCCCCGAGCTTTGATAACTCTTCACGCCGTTCAGCTTCTGCGAGTGGAACCGTTACTTCGTCGCCCAGAAACAATCAGAGCCACAAAAAGCAGCACAGAAACGGGAGAAAGCCGCGCCTTGCGGATGAGGACACCATGGCGGAGTCCGTAAGTCATTCCGTTGTGGCTGTAGTATATCCTCGGAATGATGCTAATACAGTAAGAGCGCGATGAGGAATCCGAATAACCGCAGAGGCCAGACCTCCATCACCCATCTCATGAACTTCTCTCTTCCTCCGCGACCGCAGTATAATCAGAATTCCATGGGGCGAGGGACTAGGCGTGGCAACATATACGGCATTGGATCAGGCCATCATGCAAGTGATAAGGCGAGGTATGTTCAGTTGGATTATCGGGGCCAATTTGATGGTTTCGATGCTTTGCGAACCGGCTGACAATTATAAGATATATCCACGCCAACTACAGATTTATCGTC
The DNA here is from genome assembly GCA_003008705.1 of Pezicula radicicola. Classification (NCBI taxonomy): domain Eukaryota; kingdom Fungi; phylum Ascomycota; class Leotiomycetes; order Helotiales; family Dermateaceae; genus Pezicula; species Pezicula radicicola. The sequence continues at coordinate 1,289,844 of PDUO01000008.1, read as the reverse complement.
AAGCCTGGTGGGGAATATAAGCAGCAAGCTGTAAATGCCGACCAGCATCTGGATTGGAACGATGTTTTACAGATTCTTGCGTCATCCGAATCACAAGCTTCTGCGTGCCCCATATGTCTCTCGCCACCTGTCGCTCCCCGAATGGCCAAATGTGGTCATATATTTTGCCTACCTTGCCTCATTCGTTATATGCACTCATCAGACGATGCGAACTCAGTCCCGGAGAAGAAAGCACGTTGGAAGAAGTGTCCGATTTGTTGGGATTCAGTGTACATATCGGAAACTAGGCCAGTCAGGTGGTATACCGGCCAGGAGGGGCCTGCCCCTCGCGAAGGAGAGGATGTGGTATTGAGGGTATGTTAATTTTGAATTTCTAAAACCAAGTCCACGATTCAAAGGAGTGGTCTGTTTGGCTCTAAATCCGCAATATATTCCAAGCCTCTCTGCACGGAATCAGCTTGGAGGAGTGGAATATCCCCCAAACCCTTTTTCGAATTTGGATTATTTATAGCAAATGAATTCTTCTAGACCGTTGGGTTACGAAAGAATACTGACTTTAAAATAGTTGGTCATGCGGCAGCCTGGAAGTACCCTTGCCTTACCAAGAGACGGTGCTGAAATACTAGGCAAAACCGATGATATCCCCTGGTACTTCGCAGCAGATGTTACAGATTACGCTCGAGTTATGAGAGGTAGCGAAGACTATATGACAGAGCAGTATGATGGCGAGATTGTAGAGCTTCAACGACAGGAGAAGGAGGACGAGTTAATGTTCGGTGAAGAGACTGAATGGACGACCAAGGCAGTCAATGCTATCAAAGAGGCGAAGGAGAAGATAAAAGGTATTGGAGATCCACCCATGCCAAAACAGCCGTCAGAGAAGAAGCCCAAACGCCAGCCGATTCAGTTCAATGCAGCCAAGGAAGACGTTCCTGACATGTATCTCATTCAGCATGCGGCAAAATCTGGCCAAAGTCTTCCGACCATGTCAAACATCATAAATGGCGACCTTACCCTTGACGGTAGTACAAGTAATCATGACGAAGTTATTTCAGAACCTCAAGATAAGCCAGTGATTCACGGTATTGACAACCTCAACCAACCCCTTCACCAGCATCCTATTCATCACATGCATGGAGCCCATGGGGCCCACCACCCTAATGAGCCTTACTATTTCTACCAAGCATTGCTGCATTACTACCTGGCGCCGCTAGATATCAGAATACTCAAGTCAGCTTTTGGTAGTTTCGCTGCTTTTCCAACAGCACTCCTTCCACGCGTTGAGCGTGTTTCGACTGGCCATATAATGGATGATGAATTGCGGAAACGGACCAAGTACCTATCCCATCTTCCATATGGTTGTGAGGTCGGTTTTTTAGAATGCAACTGGACGGACGTTGTGAGCCCGGAAGTTCTAGCCCAGTTTAAAGACGAAATTGAGAGGAGACGAAAGAGAAATAGAGATAAGGAGTACCGAGAGGAGAAGGACAGGGCGCGCGCCGAGAAAGAGGAGGATGAGAAACGATGGGCAAGTGCCCGTCGAAGACGTCCAGATGTAAGTGCACAACTAAATCACGACTTAGTTCGTGCAACGCAACATAAAAGCCTACCGCTAATACTCATACACAGATTCCCACCGAGGATTCTTTCTCAAAGCATGATTTCCAACCACTTGCTCCTTCATCTTTAGACGCGAACAACTCCTCGCCCCCATGGCCATCGCGGCAAGGCTCCTCGTTTGCCACCTTAGCGTCTCCATCTACGAGCCCACCTGGGCCTAAAACAGTGTGGGGAACCACTCTTGTTGCCCCTTCCTCGCCTGAAGTCCATCCTCGGCAACACGAGGACCACGAGGGCAATGATGGCTGGTTGCAAAGCTGGGAACAAGAGCTAATGGCCGAGAATGAGCTTATTGCAAAAGCCCAGGCTGCGAGCTTAGACGATGCAAGTGGAGGCCCAAGCATCCCCGAGCCGAAGGGGAAAAAGAAAAAGGCCAAGAAGATTACATTGATGAGTACCACAGCTAGAAGAGCTGCTTAAATATTGATTGCTATTGCTATTGCTATTGCTATTGCATTGAAGCGTGCGGAATTGGGGGCGTTTGACCGGCTAGCATTTGTATGTACTCCACATAACTCGCCATATAGCCGAAGACGAGACTCATACAGCACATTTTGCAAATCTTTTGATACTATTCTAAGGCAATCAAAACAGCGATTGACAGTTTTGGAGATCAATCAGGTAGTGCCAAGGTAGACAATTACTATCCTTGAAGCGGAAAGCATCAGTGTAGCCATCGATTTGCTAACTACTTCCTTGCTATGCGCTATTTCTCTCCAAATCAAGTTTAATGTCTGTGGGATAAGTCAGATATTTCCTTATTCTTAGCTCCTTGTAGATTGTTAGTCTTAATTGCTAAGTTAACATTAAGTTAATAAAGAGAACTAATACTTCTTTATATAGATTTCAAGTCTCTACTTAAAGACAAAAGAACAAATTAGAGTAGATATAATAAGTAGTAATGGTAATTATATAATCCTATCTCTGAAGTAACTAAGTCTCTAGATTTACATATTTACGCCAGGTCGTGGTGTCGGGGCCGCTGAATTTGGCTACGCCACCACGCTGTTTCTGGCTCTATAACACTGGCTCCTAGCCACCTATTTGCTTCTTAGAAGGAGGTACGACAGAAAAGAAGATTGTTTCCCGGGGGGCATTTACTGCAGCAAAAAAAAAAATCAAAACTTGCTCAAACTGATTTGCAAGCTGCGACAATTCCATACTCGTATTTTGATTTTTGATTGTGCTACTATTCCTAGAAGCAAAATGTTCTAAGTTTACAAGAAGATTCAAATCGGCAGGCAGTTAATCAAACAACAGCTCTGATAAACGCTGCTTTGCCTCGGCCGGGTCCCACTCAACCAGGATCCGTTCCTGAGACTCGTCCATCTTCCGCTGTACAAACGGCTCCATGGCCTGTCGCTCCTCCTCGCTTAAGAGATGCAGTCGTGTCTTCCACAAGTTCTTATCAAGAACTTCTCCGTCCCGCTCACCAAAGAACCGCTCATCCAAGTACGTCCAGAATACGGCATCAAACGCCCAGCTCTTTTTGGCTGCGTAGTTGAGCCAGAAGCGGCCCATCTTCCAGCTCTCTCGCATATGCGCCGAGAGCGGCAGAGCGTCGAGAAACGCAGCTCCCTTCTCCTTCTCCTCCATCGCCTCGAGCCATATCTTCAACTGTGGTTCGTAGGCCTTGCTCCACTCCTCGATGCCAGAAGGCCACATTTCTGGTGTTTCGAATAGTAGCCACCAAGGAGGGTCGAGGATGAACTGCGTAGACCCAGCATATGTGAACTCCCAGTCGATCACGGCAGCCACGTCGTCGTCTGGGCCTAGGAGGGCATTGGCCGGTCTGAAGTCATCGCACCAGAGGTGAAAGGAACCCGATCCGTCTGGAGCCGGACACCTTGGATGCATCGTCTTGACGTAGGCGGACCAATCGTCTTGGACGAATCCGAATGTCGATAGCCGGTCTTGTTTCGCCAGTCTGCGGAATATCTGACGAGAGACGTACTTGTTCCGACAGTCGTCCTCGGACGAGACAAGGTCGTTGTGTTGAAAGATGAGTTGTGCCAGGTGCATATTGGCTAATGCCGCGTACCATTCGTCGGCTGTTGCGTAAGTCTCGTTCTCAAGAGGGAGGATAGACGGTGGAATATTAGCGAGCTGGGTCATGCTGCTCATGTTTTGAGTAAGAGGTCGAGCGGCAATGCGAAAGGATCCGTCAACCTCGACCAAAGAGCCGATGCGGGAGAAGGCGGGTTTCACGAACTCTAGTAAACACCACGCTATATTGCCCCATAGACTTCTGAGCTTGCTCTCGGGGAGCTCAGGGTTCAGAACGGGAGTCAGGTTGGGGTCTAGACCGGGCACGGCAAGAGCGTCCGTCATGTCGCCTCGGTGTTCGATCCGGCGGAGGATAAGGAACGGCCCGACGCTGGAATCCCGACCATAATGGAGCACTTGGGCAGCGGGGATGTGAGTGTTCAGTCTCACATATTCCGCCGTCGCCGCCTCGTAGAGCACTTTCTCGCTAGGGAAGCCGGCTGAGTAGGGCCAGGGCAGCCGCACCATAACGTCGGAGGATGCGTCTTCGCCTTCGACATGGATCCTATAATGGATATTGAGGCCACCGATGACTAGTGGTGATACGAGTGTACCAGCTTTGCCGCATTTCTGCTTGACGAGGGCTTCGACCTGGCGACAGGTGTCTTTCCTCCGAAGTCGCATTTGGGACTCCTCCTCAGCATCGTCATTCTTATCCCACGCGACATTGTCGAAATTTTGCCGGTCTTTGTACATCCTCTTCTGAGCATGCGTTCAAAGACTTGCTGCAGAGAAGCAAATGTAAACCGAGGCGAAAGTTGGGAAGTCAGATTCGTAGGTAGAATATCTCTAGAATCGAGATGTTGACTTTGATCTACAGTACGAGTTCGTGTTTCGCTGTCTCGAGACATTGCTGAATTGTTAGCTAGAAGACAATCTCATAAAGAACGAGACATATACCCAAGACTGCAAAAAAGTGTTTGGATTCAGAAGTTGGTAAATAACACACGAAATATAATCGCAAATACGAGAATGAATCCTATATAGGAATTCTATGAAATGCAAATGGTTCTTGTATATTGAAATACTTATGTATAACTTCAACTCTCTTGTATTTGCTAATATTACCTTCGCGGAAGGATCGATCTGAACGCAGGCAGAGACGACATTCAGTTGCATGAAGTCTTACAGGGTATTCGATAGGCTTGCTATTTGTGAGGCATTTTTGCGACTAGTCGGGATCTAAGACACGGAAGCAGGTGTGTATCTTAATTTCAAGTTGGAGGGAAGTTCGTATCCTAAAGGCTATAGTGTCGTGATGTGGTTGTAGAAAGAAAGGAAGCAAGGGCAAAGTGAAGATCAAGGTGGGAGGCCCGACACCACGATTTTTGGGTCACGTGGGCACTAGCCTACCACTTCTTGCTCTTGCTCCTATTCTTCTTCCTCCTCCTCCTCTTCTTCTTCAGAGACGACGCAACCATATTAGTTAGAGCAATTGGAGCCCATTCAATTGCCCTGTCTTTACTATGCCGTTACAACGATCTCCTTTACTATAGAAGAAGAATAATTAAATTGGACTTAAGTTAGTAAGATATTAGATTATTTATGATAGTATAATAAGGTTTAAAGATTGTAAGAGGTATTTGAAGTGTAGAGATAAGAATCGAGTTGGGAGGGTTAGAGAGAAGGGTGTGTGGTATTAGGAGTAAAGGAATAGAGTAAATGCTGAATATTGAGGTTATTAGACGTAATATATAGTGGCTATAAATATCGTTAACAGTATTCTATGAGGAGTAAAGGGAATTACGAAATAGATCTATTTCTATATACTTTGTATTCAACAGTAAATTATGATTAATATATGTTGGGTATTTTTATTAATATGTAAGTAAATGTTACCTATCTATATCTAGGTAAGAGAGCCTGGAATCTAGATTGAGACTATATATATAGAGATCTCGTTGTTGGATCTGGTGTTATTTGAGTATATTTTGGCTATATTTCAAGTACAAAGTGCGCTTCTGTATTTTCTTTGTTTGAAGTCCTATTTTGGGGTTGCAGTAGTTGTCTATCATTTGTTGCATTGCAATAAGGCTTTTAGATCATAAAGTGCTGGGAATGTAGTACGGAACTACCAAAGGGTTCTGCAAGCGAGCTAAGTAGCCGAGGACTACTTATATCGTAGTATTCGTTTCTATTCCGTATCATCTATCTATCAATCAATTATTACAATACAAACCAGTTCTACCTATATTCTTACGAGTATACTCACCCTAGTGATCCTAACATAAAGAGTATATAAAGTATATATGTTGTTATTGATTATGTTGCTATTACATATATCTTGTCCACATTTGAAATACATTCTATATTTTCTCTATTCCCAGTCCTGTTTTGGAATCAGTTACATGTGGTTTCCTGGTATTTTGGGACTAGATGTGTACCTCTAACCATCAATTCTTTCAAACTGCTAAAAGCAGTGTTACACTCTCTGAAGATCAATATTGTCCTTCTCTCAAAGTAGTAGCTGAACAAGCTTTGCTTGTTTCTACCGTACTGAAAATTACATAGCGTTGCTACGTCTGGTTATAGCTATATTCTTCGAATTGGCGTTGTATATTTCGTCTCAAGCAGCAGTGGGATGACCTCTTGAGTGCGCTTTTCACTTCGAGTAGAATTGGTGCTCTAAGGCATCATATTAGTTTACAGATTAAGCACAAAATTGAACGATGTAGCTGTCCTGACTGGCGACAGCCTCTTTTTGAAAGAAAGGCTCTGTCGATGCATGACTTGATGTCTGTCAAAGCGTTTGATAAAGCCTGACTGTGCACCATACATTGGTCGCCTTTGACAAGAATTTCTCAAGTATCCCAAATACGACTAGGAAGTAATAAGACAAGTAGCCATCTCTATGAAGTTGCTTCGTATCTCGTGAGTTTTGAATAATTCTGGGTTGACCAAACTGAGTAAGTTGAGGGTTTGTCTCACACCGAAAGCCCAGTTCAAGAAAGGCTTTCTATAGAAACTAAGAAATGTCCTTTAGCCGGAGTGGTCCCAACGAAATATAGTAATATAGCCTTAGCCCGGCTATTCTTCTAGTATTTTAACCTCTACAAAGACGCACTCCCGTATATTGGTGATGCCCGGTGGGCTCACGAGACTTCTTAGAAGGCTATGGTGTGGAGCAAATATAATATAATTTGATTTCAGAGCCTATATTAGTTCGAATTGCTGTGCCTATATACCGGCAATTCGATTTTAGAGCCTAAGGTAGTATTCCCTGAGGCAAAATTGCTTGTAATTCTACATAAAATGGCCTCGATTATTTCTCCCAAATAGGAAAAAAAAGACTACTATGATTGTACTAAGTTTTACGCCAAGAAAGTCTATTTTCCAGCGACTTTCCCCCCCGGGATAACTCTTCTTCTCCGTCGTACCTCCTTCTAAGAAGCATAAGCAACGCGACGTAGAGAGGTTCCGGAACGGACTAACCAGCAGCCGACGATTACTACACAACCTGTAATCCAACGTACCACATACCAACATGAGAATATCGACGTATCATGAAGCCTCACTTATAGATTCGACTCATTGTGATCGTCTCTTCCTTCATCTTTGGTCACACTACGACCACTGTCGCCGTCTCTCGTTGTCTACATCATGGCTGAAGGTACATCTGCAGAAGCCCTTTGCAGCAGCGGCTGGCCATTCGTCCCTTGCCGCACTTTCTCCATCGTCGATTTGATGCAAAAGGAAAGATCTAATGTCCAAGAAAGGCTTGACGACCTGTTGAGGATTGGCGAGCCATTCGTCATCCAGCATTTGCAAACAGAAAATAGATGGGACGAGCGGTTCTTCAACCGGAAGGCTTTGTTCGAGATGCTGAGTAGTAATGGTAAGAGTATTTAATCGAGAAAATGGGTATTGAAAAGGAAGGGGCGTGGCACTGATATTTCTGCTAGATGACGAGATCAGAGACTACGGTGCAGGCCGAATAACCAAAGACTCTACACAATCCTTCCTTCAAGTCCTCAATAATTCAGGACTACAGACGAAAAGTCGCCGTGTCGAAACACAGTGTCCTTCGGAGTGGACAGAAAAATTGGACAGTATGCTTCCAATCTTAGGGTCTCAAAGCCCGTGGTCAGAGTTCTGCAAGACATTTGCACAATCCCCGAGCACAAGTGACGCTACAGTTTGTGTGGGCACGCAAGGCTCAAGGTAAGTTTAAGAGAAGTCACTTTTCTTAGTGATAAACGTCGAACACACTGACCTTTCCAGTTCTGGATTTCATCGCGCTCTAGATAGCAAGGTAGTTGCGAACATCTTGGTTGGTGGCAATGGTTTGTATTCTCGATGCAACTCGGTGTTGAATCTTCACTATAGCTAACTTTGAATTGATGATAGACGAGGCGTCTTTATGCTTTGGCACAGATGTTGCAAGCCAAGCAAAGTACAACGAGTTCCTAGAAGCCAGGGGTCACAATCCCTTCACGGGGATAGAACTTGACACTGAGCAACTTCGAGCTGCCGACTTCCCCATCTATGTTCATTCTCAGAATTATAGTGATGTGATTATCCTTCCGCCGTCCTGTGCTTACCAGGTCCAGACCAAGTCTCAAGTCTCCGTCAATGTTTTCTCGAGAATTTTGCACCCATGGTCGATCGAAGCCACGTTGAGTTTTCTCCAGCCGTTGCATAACCGCTTTTGCGTACCGAGCCAATCGAAAATTGGCTTGAAATTGGTCTCTGAAATATTACAGAGACGTTCGTTATATCATTATCCAAAACGCTACATCAACATGCTGACACGCGTTTTTGAACGCATGGTTCACGATGACGAAATCGTGGATAGATTGTTCAGCGAACCTTCTCTGGAAACTTGCTGTGGACCCCAAACCTGCGACTTCTGTGGTTTGGCAGTCTGGAACAAATATTTATCATGTAATGAGTGTTCTTTCTACTTGTGTCCGATGTGCTTTGTGCGTGGCCGCAGTTGCCAGCATCCGTCGAGTTTCAGCTGGAGTCAACTATGGTCTACGAAAGAGCTAAAGGACGCCCTCAAGGATCTCCAGGCCTCTGTATCGGAGCCTAGCCATTCTAATTCAAAAAGAAGCCATTCCGGTATTGCTACAGTGGCAAACCACATGTTAAAATCCCGCATGAGTACGGACGTAGGTTTTCTTCCACAGATACGATTTGCACTTACAGATCTAACAAACAATGGATTACAGTCAGCTCTCTGTCACATGTGCCGCGTCGAACATCTGGAGTGGAAAGGAAAGCAATGTCAAGACTGTTCAGCATTCTTCTGCTACCGAAGTCTTTATAGGCATTTCGATCTCCACAGTATTTCACTTGACTGGCTGTGGACGTGTCCGAAATGCTTGGAAAAATGTAACTGTAGAGTATGACGTCACTCCACCTTTTTATGACAAGAGCAACAATATAAGATGTCTGATATCAATCTAGTGTTGCCATTTCCGGGATCCATATACCCCAAGAGACAAGCCATCTTCCAGAGGAAGACTCGCTTCAGTTGATCCCCGGGGGAGAATAGTCGGATTTGCAGATAATGTCTTTGACCAGAAACGAGTATTTCAATTTTCGATCTTTCAAATGATTTCAAACTAATGTTATCTTCAGGGAAAGCACAATGGAAAAGCAGCCAATGGCCATCAAGAGACAGCAGCTCCCACCAGGGGAAGAAAGAGAGGACACCCTATATCATCGCCAATCTCCGATACGGATATCTCTAAGAACTCCTATACCAGACCTCGATATATTTCGGATGTTGAGCTGGCTCACGAGACTGTAACAGCTGCACCAAACTTACCAACCCCCCAAAATTTGTCTCAAGTTCCGCTGATGTTCCCTACACCCGTACCCCGAATCTCCACTAGTCGTTTGCGTGACTCCTCAGTTGAACCATGCGTATTCAATATCATGGCCCAAGACTACTTGGCAGCAAGTTCTTCATGCACAGAGAGTATAGACGGACAAAGCTCAAGAGGCATTAGCTGTTTGTTAGGGAGTACACACAGCCAATACAGCACAGAATCTTCAAGTTATAGAAACTCAACTACCTCCCCTTTATCGCGAGTGGCCCCGGATGGCCATGAGTCAGACAACACAAGTATTATGAGGACAACTTCGAATATCACGACCCCAAGCACCACCATATCATTCGAGGACGAGATTGCCGACTTGAGGTCCCAGATTGAGCGGCTCGAGGGGTATGCAGACCAGATGTTGAGTCTTTCTCTGCTAGAATCTCATGCAAGCCTCCAAGAGGAGTTGGCTGCTTTAAAGCGGAGGTTTGCTCAGAAAAGGTTAGAGAAAGCTGAGGAACTCATTAACAAGCTTGCTGGCGAGTTCCCGGATCTTTCCAAGAAAGCCAGGGAAGAGTTGACGAGGCAGAGGAATATGATTCGAGACGATTGAGCTTCACAGTGTCAAGGGGAAAATCACCAAACGGTTACCATCAATCGTCGCAATCAATACTTGAGTAATATCGAGTATTCATATTATCTGTAAATCATGACTATCTCCAGAGTTGCAAAGTTAACAAAAGTTCCAATCACTTTGAAATCTGTTGGAATTTTCTCTGCTTGCAAGTTTCCGTCCAAAATAAGACTATCAGTTAGTATCTAATATCAACTAATGAAGCGCTGCAAAGTGCGAATTTACATACAGTGGGTGGACATAAGTCTATGCTCCTACCCTATTTTACACTAAAACACTCCTACGTCTACTTATATAACTTCAACTTAGGCTATAAGTATACCTAAAAATTTAAGTATAAAGTATATTTAGTATTTAAAGCCAACTTTTCTATATTAGATTTTAATTATATCTACTAGTTCTTATAGGAAATAGTAAATAGATTAGGATAGTAAATTTATAAGTGATTTTTAGTATAAACCTAGTGAATTATATATTTATCTAACTTCTAATCTCTCTTAAGTAATCCTAGTTGCTTATAATTTTAATATAATAATAGAGAAATATAGGTAACTATTAAATAAACAAGCCTAGTATAAAGACTTTTAGTAATTATCTCTTATTTACTATAAACCTTTGAAGTGTTAGGTATGAGTTTTGGTGTAAAATAGGGTAGGAGCACAGACTTATGTCCACTGCGCTGAAAGTCCGAGCCTCTTAGTTTTTCACTCATTAACATATGAATGTATCTATGCTCGATTGTATGCAGTTTAATGAGTCTTCAGGTAGGATGAACGGAGTCAGCATATTCTAGAAGGCATTTAGCACTAATCGGAATTGTTTACCGCGCTGGTATATCTAATTTCTGAACTGTGGTTTGGCGCCGGTGTCAGCTATGGAATTCCGCTCCGACGTTGAAACACCTACGGAACTCCGCATATTATAATCACGAACTCCATTTCGGTACTTTCAGAATAATTGTCGAGAATCATATATATAGTTCCTACTATTCCAAGGTTTCTATTCAATAAGTTTTCAAATCCATCATTTATCGTGCTCCAAAAAAAAACGCTCAGTTCCAGACATCCATAATGGCCGCCATAAGACCTCCAACCGTAGCCGAGGAGTACAAAGAGCCAGGATCCTTCACAAAGTTTCCGGGCGAGGGACTACCTGATATCAAGCGCTACATTACTACTCACGATAAAAACGGTGAAGGGGTTTTTCTTCCCTACGACAATGGTGCTCATCACTCCCTCATGGCCAACGGTCGGGCTGTTCAAAATATCATCTACAGCACGTCTGGTAGCCAAGTCGACCTTGAGGATGACGCTGACTTGATTCGAGCACGGGATATACGTGTACGATATTTCTAAATACGTGTGACTATACATGAAGCTTGAAGCTAACCAGATGAATTGCAGCCAAGTGTTCACGAGGCACATGGATCAGTCATTCGCATGATTGATTTTGCTCCAGGACTTGTCTCCCCTCTGCATCGAGCAATGTCTATTGACTACGGCACCGTCATCGTGGGCGAATTCGAAGTTACTCTTGACAGTGGAGAGACGCGCATTATGCGCCCAGGTGACGTTTTGGTTCAGAGAGCTACAGTGCATAAATGGCGCAATCTGTCTCCAGATAAGCCAGGGCGGATGCTTTTTGTTCTTCTGGATGTTAAGCCTCTCAAGCCTATCAATGGAAAGGAGATCAAACTGGACATGGGATCTTTGAAGCATGATTACGATAATTTGATTTGAGCAGAGAAGGGCACGGCTTTGCATAGAGTAGTTTTGCATCTCTAGATGAATGAGCACAGTTTTAAATTAGACCAATCTTGCCTTTCGAGTGACTTAAATAAACGCAATTGAAGGCTCAGAACTAAGTATCTTATATCCGGCTTACGATATATTCAATAACCATTTACATCAGTCGCGAGAGGAGCAATAGTGGTAATGACTTGTTCTCTGGCTGTCTCATAGATTCGAGTCAAGTCAGCTAACAATTCAAACGAGATCCCTGCTTGGATATTAGCTAAGTCACGGAATTCCGATCCCATTATCACTTGCATCCGCATGAAGCCCGTTGCCAGATCAAGTAAAACAGCTAATAATGTTCTTACCCGATCCAGAGGACGTCTTATATATGCTTACTTTTCCAAACCTTACCTCCCGAACATTTCACCAGAACTACTTAATTGGATTTCCTACTAAAAACAACGTCCAAGCGATTCACGATTCCTCAATTGCGTTTACCACTACGATAGTTGTTAGTATCAAGATGCCAGCTCCCGAGTCGATCTTCATAACTGGTGCCATGGGCTACCTAGGAGGAACTTTGCTCTCCCATCTCGTTCCACTTCTCCCAGCCAGCACGAAAATAACGGCACTCGTACGCAACTCCGACCAAGCACGCGAGTTGAAATCAGCATACCCCAACATCGTACCTCTCATAGGCACTCTTAACTCCTCATCCCATGACGACCTTTTCCGCGCCTCAGCAGATGCAGATCTAGTTCTTGATATCTCGGGGGACAACGATGAGGGAGTGGCGAGTATCCTTGCCGGCCTCGCTTCGACTGTCACAAAGAAGGGTGTCTTCGTGCATATCAGCGGCATAACCAACGTTCTCGACATGTCCGCCCTCAATCTTGGCCAGCCAGCTCAGAAGATCTGGAGTGATACCGATCCACAGGACTTGGATGCCATTCGCGCATTCGATAAGGACAGAATGCATGCTGCGCTCGAGCAGAGTATCGTACGCACGGGATTGGAGAGCGGAGTGCGGACTGTGATTTTGAGTTCGTGCCAGATACTAGGGAAAGGCAAAGGTCCAGGTAAGACGGGTAGTTTCTCCAACGATTATGCGAGGCAGGTGATGAAGCGCGGGAAGGGGTTCACTGTGCTGGGTGGCGCAAACATTTGGTCTTGGGTGTCAGTGGGAGACGTTGCAAGTGCAATTGTATTCGTTCTTGATAAGATCTACGGCTTGGATGGTGGCAGTGGAGAAGCGGAGGGTGTGATCAAGTTTGGAGAAGACGGGTATTATTTCGTCCAGACGGCGGAGGTGGCTTTTTCGGAGCAAGTTGGGCAAGTCACGAAGAGGATGGTCCAGCTGGGCGCTCTTGATAGTGCAGACTTGGACTCTCTTACTCTTGAGCAAGTATCAGCAATCAATCCCTATGGCGGCCTACTTTGGGGTGCAAGTTGTAGGAGTAGAGCTGATGCACTTCGGGGCCTGGGTTGGGAGCCAAAGGATAAGGATTGGGTGGGTTTGATTGATGAAGTTACGGATGAAGAGGTCTCGCTGTTTCGAAGTCAATAAGTAAAGCGGGTCAATAAGAGCAACCAATCTTTGATCCACTATCATAACTTCAGACATCGAATCACCGTATCCTAATTCAGGCTCTCCTATACAGTACGAATACTGAAATATCTGCTCCTTAGATAGCTTTCAGATTGCCTATTTTCTCAGTTCTCTTTCCAGAACTATAAGCACACCTATCTAGAATCATTTGATTATATATAAGTCGCTTAAGCTCTACTCACTTTATGGCTCACGAGTAGTTTCGATAGTTTAATGTTCATAGCAAGTATAACTATCTAGTTACTCATTTATAATCGACAAACCACGTCCCTACTTCATACTCATATTTGCCTAGAATATAGGATTTGTTCTAGTTAGTTCGTGAATATTTTTCATTCATAAATAGGCTTAGTTTATTCAAGAATCATCAACCCTATTTTTAAATTAACTGTATTTACCGGTGGACCAAGTCATTTGTAAATTACCTAATTACTTTGTTAATAAATCAATTCATGAATAGGCTTACTCGCTCCTAAATAATAAGCTCTATTGGTCTAATACAAATAAACCAACTATCTAGCCGTAATATAACTACATATATTGTCTCCGCCTATATAAAAGCAACTATATATTTCTATATAAGTCTTAAGGATTAAGTAGAGCACTAATAGATTTCTTAGATCTTGTTATACGAGATTATACTAGACAAACTATAGTAGTATCTGCTGGGAATATAGTACGGAACTATCAAGGTTCTATAAGCGAGCCAAGTAGCCAAGGACTACTTATATCGTAGCATTCGTTTCTATTCTATATCATCTATCTATCAATCAATTATTACAATATAAACTAGTTCTACCTATATTCTTACGAGTATACTCACCCTGGTGATCCCAACAGTATTAGTAAAGGAAACCTTCTTTACCGAAATATTCTTTATATTTTCAGGTAGAATAGTTGATTCATGAATGAACTAGATTCATTTATGAATCAACCAGGTAATTCATAAAAATACAATATTCACAAACCGACTAGAACACATTTAACAAGATTTCGTGCCCTCGCGATAACTCTAAGTATTAAATTTTAAGACGGGGTGAGTTTAGTACTATTATACGATAGGAGAAGTATCAATACCACGAAAGTCAGACTCTAATCTCATCCTCGCTGGTTCCGTTTTAGTCTCCGGACGTGAGCAGTTGCTGCTTTAACCTGAGCTGAGCGCGAGCAAACCTGAGCAGAGCCTGAGCCGAGGGTGAGCATGCCTGAGCAGAGCCTGGGTAGAGCCCTCTGTGCCCTGGCTACAGTTTCCTAACCAAGTTTGCCAGGGTACCAGATCTGCTCCCCTTATAAGGGTTCCTTCCAGAGCTGATTTGGGATCCTCAATGGGATTACCTCACATAATTTACGCAAAAAGAACGCAATAACATGGTGGAGAAACATATTGCAATAGCTTTTGTCATCTCAAGATGCACATTTTCTTTATATTATAACATATTATGCCTAAGTACTATGGTTTTGGGTGCTGAATCCGGCAGGTTTGGTCGCTGTGTTATGCAGCCTTGAGCGTTCAGACGTCACAGTCTGCCTTGGCGCAACATCCAATAAACGTTCGAGGGCAGGATGGAAAACACAACGCATCAGCGTAATTTTTGCCCTGGAAAAGCCTTGCGGCTCTGAGGGCAAGGGTTAAATGAGGGCCACACACAAATTTTCAGAAAATTGCGATGGAGGGCAGGCTGAAGCACATCTTTCACTCTTGCTGAAGCCACGAAGCAGCTACAACTTTGTACAACACGTATCCTACGAGTCCCTGAAAACACGCGAACCAGGCAATATCCACAGGCTATTCATTTCACGAGCGTTGGTGCCGTCTCCAGAGGCGGCAGATATTGAGAAACATAGACCAAAATGGCATCCTTCAATGGTATTCAATCAACAAATCATTTCGCTTGTATTACGAATATCCAAGATGGTACAGAAAATCCTCCAATGTCGCTAAAAATGCCTCGCAGTATTGATGAGCGGCTTGGAGAATTCTTTGCGGACGACCGGGCAGGTCACTTCACAGATGCAGATCTCGCGCAGATCTCATTCCTATTGCAGAATAGCAATCGTGCTTCCTACAGTCGAGTACCCCGCCTATATACTGTCCTCCGTATTATCAATCAACTTAACGTTCTTGACGAATTTATAGAGCGCGACATTACGGACATCTCCTTCCCTTTTGATGCGAAATCCTTTCCCTCTGTTATTAGTTTCGAGGCACAAGGCAAATTTTTGCAGTATCAGCATGTCGTGCTCACGGAGAGACTTGATTTGGAAAAGGGTGAAAAAGGAAGACACTTCTGTTTTGGAAAAGAGGAACCGGCACCATACGAGGTCAAGGGAATCCTTGGATGTGGTGCCTATGGTGTAGTGGAGAAGGTTATAAGCCTTCTCAGCTACCAGGAGTATGCTCGAAAAATACTTGTACGGACTAGGTTTGGCCAAAAACATAGGCAAGGGATCAAGAGCTTCCTCACTGAGCTTCGAGTTCTTAAACGGATTTCACACAGCCACTGTGTAAAAATGGTATGTGCTATTACTTCTTGAAATATAGAGTTGAACTCACCACGCATGGGAACACCTAAGATTGGAAGCTATACAGATCCCAAATACTTTGCTCTTCTAACGAGTCCCGTTGCTGATTACGACTTGGCATCCTATATGGTAGAGGCCGTCAATTCCGTTGATAAGCAATCATTACTTCGAACCTTCTTTGGGTGTCTCTGTAACGGCCTTCAATATCTACACCAATCTCAAATCCGCCACCGTGATGTAAAACCCCAAAATATTTTGGTAAAAGGCTCAACTGTCTTGTGGACAGATTTTGGCATCTCTCTTGACTGGGAAGAGATGAGCAGAAGCACCACTACTACGGATTCTGGCAAGTCTCCAGTATATTGCGCCCCAGAAGTTGCACATTTCGAAGCTCGAAATTCCTCATCTGATATCTGGTCGCTAGGTTGTGTCTTTCTAGAGATGATTACAGTCTTAAAAGGTCAAACAATCACTCAGATGCGCGACAGCTTCGTGGCTGATTCAGAGAACTATCGTTTCTTCGCCAATATAAGAGCAGTGAATTCTTGGATCGAAAACCTCTACTCCCTTAGATCCGACCGAGATAACGAACCTCTGAAATGGATTAAGTTAATGTTAAACGTCAACCTACGGGATCGCCCGACGGCTCCAACACTATTCAGCATGATCACAAATCAACACGTGGATTCTGATAACTCCTTTAATCCTAAAATGTTTTGTGGCTTATGCTGTCTTGGAGATAACGAATCGCCTCCTTTTTCACAATCGGATGAAGAGCAGTGGATTGAAGAACCAGAGGAACAGCGAACACCGCTCCCATATCTCCTTTCAACCAACCTGGATCCTGCCATAGCTCAAGCCGACCAATGTTCTGCCGTGCTGGAAAGCAACACCCTCCAGAACCAAGATCTTGATTACGGCTCTGGTGATGCCTTTGCCAATAACGTATTTTCTGGTTGTGACAACACTGACGGGGTGGGAATTTCGTCGTCCATGGATATAGACCACGTTCAAGCAGTAATTTTGCCTCACAAATTTAATTACACCTTTCCTGGTTGTGACAACAACGAGGACAAGGGCGGTGATGACAACAACAGAGGCGGATTCTCATTACGGACGAATTCAGTTAACCACTTGCAATCAGCCCATAAAGTTCGTCGTCTACAGAACTGTGTCCTTCCTGGCTGTGACAACAATAAAGGAAAGGGCTATTCCTATTTAGCCCAACATATTCGATCATTTCATTTGAGTCAGAAATCTAATTGTTCCTTTCCTGGCTGCGATAATAATGGAGGAAAGGGGTTCTGGGATTCTAGTACTCTGGGGAATCACAGACAATCAGTCCATTTGGGTCAAATTTGGAATTGCACTATTCCTAGCTGTAGCAACAACCAAGGAAGAGGCTTTTCAAGACCTTCGTTGTTGAAGGATCACGGTCGATCGGCTCACTCTGGTAAAAAATCCCAATTCAATTGTACCTTCCCTGGCTGTGATAAAAATATTGGGAGGGGGTTTTCACGATCAACACTGTTGAGGTATCACATTCGATCGGCTCACTCTGGTAGAAAATCCCAATTGGACTTTCCCCGGCTGTGATAACAACAAAGGAAGGGGATTTACAGATTCTGGTGCTGTCAGAAACCATGCTCGATTGATGCATTTGGGCCAAGAGTCGGATTCTTCCCGGCATAGCAATGGCAAGAACGGAGGAGAAAGCTTTGCTGGCTGTAATTTGGTTGCTAGGAAGGGGTCGGTGGCTGTTTCCGAGGAGTTAGACGAATGAAAAAAAAAATTAATTTTAACAGTCGGCCATCTAAGCTCCTGATATCACGGTCTACTAGCACATTTACGTCCTGCGTCTAATCATATACAATACCACGTAGGCAGAAATCGATCCTTCTTCGTCATAGTTCAAAGTAGGCAAGTCGTGATACCCTTGGACTGAGCCAAACCTTTATATGGCGTGAATGTTATATTTTTAGCGTCTCCTACGAGCTGTATGGCAAACTCTGCGTTTCCATTCTCGTTTTTAAATAATGCAAACTTGACATCCTAGTGACATTCATTAGTATATAGTGATCCAGCCATTTATTCGAATTGCCAAAGCACTTACTCGATAATAAAGCCCTGGTATGGCGTCGTATTACGGCCAAGTGTTTTCTGCTAGCAGAAAACTACAGAGATTAGAGAGCCTGTATTTTAGCTATATAAAGTCTAAACTTACAGCCTTACCTAATGCTAATAGCGGTGTGTAAATTAGGTTAGACAATCGTTTCTGACCACTTGGCCGTAATACGACGCCTTACCTGGTCCCGAACCCGGCCTGTAACTGGATACTATATACTCTCCTACTCGTACTAATAAGAAGATGTTTGCCTGGATCTTACTTCGAATATTTATCCTTCTTCTTGGTTTCGAGTATACAAGCCAATTATTCATGTAAGGGAGAGCTTGGTCAATCACATATGAAATAGTTGATGCTACATAGCTCTGGGGCTCTTGTAATAGCCGAACTTACCTGAGGTTGTTTAGGAGCTTAACTGGGGGGTTTAAGACCTATTTAGATACCTTCTTTGGGCTTTTCAGGAGGATCAGAGATCAGTTCTGTACTAAATTGATCTTTTGAATGATAATTCTCTATTTTGCGTATTGCCTACCATATTACCACCTCACAATTCAACTAGAGTTGAGTTTCGAGATTTTTACAATGAATTATTATACCGTATCTCCGCACCCGCTTTTGAGTCCTAACGTTGCATTTTGAGCTCCTCTATCAGAGGACCTTGTATAAACTAAAACACGTTAGTGATTGAAACCCTGTTATCTGAGAGAAAGAGAAGAAATAGATATGTTTCTCGTAGAGCCAGTCAACTCCTTACTAAGCCCCGGTTGGCCTTCCGCCTTCAATCCGCCAGAAAATTTCTTTATATATGTAACGACTATTAATATACAGGCTATCGGGTCGTAGTATATACCTTCGATACCGAGTACTATAGCTATGGAAAACTCCTATAACGCCTTTATTAAATAATGTATAGTGATATTGGGGCGTTCGATCTTAGATCTAGTAATAAAATAGATTAAGTATTATAATGGTAACTTTTTAATTAGAAGGAATATTACTATCTCTATATCGTTATTATAAGAGCATATTTCTTTAGAATTACTAGAGCAAGTCTTTTCTTGACTTCTTCTTAAATAACAATTTCTAAATGTTTCTCAGATCTATTTTCGCGGGCTTCCTTAAAGAATTCCTCTAGCGATTTCCTAGTTGGTATTGCGAAGAGAAAACCAATAATGGGCGTAGAGAGTAAATTAAAACTAATAAAACGAAGGATAGGGCTATTTGATTGGCCGAAACGGGAGACTAGAAACTAGTTAGTAGTTGGTGACGAAGTAGAAAGCTATAGATACTAGACAGAGATATAAGGGGATTTATAGAAAACAGTAAAAGACTTGTTCCCAGAATAGGGTTAGGATAGCCCATCCTCTTTCATGGTAAACTATAGTATAACATAGATTTATCCTAGTAAAGGCCCTGTTCGGGATCGTTAGGAACTTCTTTGGGCTCCTAGGAATAATCGTTAAAATTTGACAAAATTAATATAATACATCCTAAGCCAATATCTAGCCTTATTAGTTTAGTGGGTACTGCTTAGGGATTACTTAGGGATTACTCAGGGATTACTCAGGGATTGCTTAGGGATTACTTAGGTTGCTTAGGTTGCTTAGGTTACTTAGGTTACTTAGGTTGCTTAGGTGAGCTAGGTGAAGCGGCCATGCCTACCAACCGAATGTGGAACAGAGATTAAAGGATTAGAGGGCGGTTGCCCCTATAGTCTAGTGACTTTTTATTATAGCCTTTGTATAGACTATAGTAATAACTTTAACTTATAAAAAAAAAGTCCTAAGGGACTATTATTCTTTAAGCTCTTTAAAAGTACTTAATAAATATAAAAACAACCTTAAGCTCTTATAAGGCGTAAAGGAGACTACTAGTAAGCTAAACTATACCTCTTATTAGTTAAGATATTAATTCTAGAATAAGATAATAGGTCACTTTAACTTAGGACTCTAAATTCAACTATAAGATATTATCTTAATTGCTAATAACTACGGTATATACGTTCTAAAGTCTTTCATGTCTGTGACTTCTACTATCTACCAAAAATCAATACGTCTAAGGAAGAGCATTATGGCTAGATACTTTTGCCCCTCATCTACCCAATGATATGGCAAACCATCAGTACTTCCACTCATATCACCTCCACCTATTCTTCATCCCTAGCAACTTTTGCTTAATACCATGCGTGAATGGCGTAGTATTATCGACCTCCAAAAATTCCACACAAAAGTCTAAGATAGCACACGGATCCCTCAACGCCATCTCTGAACGGTCTATTCTCGTGAACACCGGTGTGCCTTCCTTGTGATCCAGATAACGTATTGCGGAGGATGAATGTGGCTCGATGACATTGACGGCCACAGTTTTGTAAGCGTTGGGCGCTTCTTCGAATATATTATTATCCGTATCAGTTATACTACTTACCCAAGTAAGCAGAGCGACGCGGTAGACTGCACCCGCCCAAAACACCGGACGAGTGGACCCATTCATAGACCTGAGAATCCGCAGTATCTGACCGCAGTGGAAATAGACAGCTCTCCTGTCCTCCAGCAGGCCATGTTGTCTCCGGTCTGAGAGGTTAGAGAACGAACTTGGTCCTGCGCGTGCAAAATCCTCAATCCGCTTGAAACTGGCGAGTATATTCAGGTAAAGCAGATGATAGATAATCATACTTGTTGACATACTTATTCGTGAAGACGGCGAGTTCTGGCTCTGAGGTTGATTCCGGACGATCATGAACCATCTTTGGAGTAGGTCCTGAGCTTCCTCAACATGCATGGATACCACGACTCGGGAGACACTGCCCCTTGAAGTGCTAGACCTCGTTCCGATGGATAGCTCGTCAACGCTCTTGCGGACATTTGAGATTAAGACCTGCAAGTAGCATAGTAGTAATCGCAGTGCCGTGGATGAGAAGACGGGCGCTTGGCTGGGATCTCGAATTTCGGTAAAGCGCTTGATATATTCCTTCAAAGAAGGAGGGTAGAGCTGGTAATGCGCCTCGGATCGGCCAAGAAGTTGTGTCCATTGGTCTGCGGAGTTTGCATGCCAAAGGTCGTCGGAACTCGGTATGGGAGCCCGCAACTCCACCACATCTAGCGGGAGACGTGAGCAGGTGTTTTGAAACAAGGAAATCTCTTGGTCCACGATCACCCACGAGTAGAATAATCTGGTTGGTTATTTGTCAACCCAGTAGTCAATTCTCAAAAAGATGTTCCGTACCTGTTTAATTTCTCTCTCTCCTTCCACGACTCCCAGTGCAGGCTGACCTCGCTCAAAGGTCTAGCTAATGGGAAAACGGCAGTCTCTACGTCTTGCAAATCTGCCTTGAATAACATCTAAGCAATTAGAAGGGGGCCCTTATTAGGATTCGGGGTAGCTCACCTCAAGGTACATGGCCTTTTGGTAGATTGCACGCTAGTTCAGTCACTATGTTGTCCTTCAAACAAACAAGAAATGGAGCACATACATCCGTCAACCATTTATCTCCACTCCAGGTTGCCATCACTACAAACAGCAGGGCACATTTCAGAACAATTGGATCCGATGCAAACTTGATATTTTGATCGATGAGGTTAGACAATGAGATACGGCAAACCTCAATTAGTCCGTGAGAAACATGACAGCAAGCTTCCTCCTTTTGACTAGCTGCCATGGCGCCACCGGCAACCATGAGAAGCATTTCCAGACTCAATATAGCAGTTTTTCCATTTTGAGTTAACTGGTTGGTTTCGAAATGCGCGGCCGAAATGAAAGGGTAATGAAACTCGAGTCGATATATACATAGGCGCAGGTATGACTCTAGAGCCTGCGAGCACGGCAGCATGAAATACACCGAGTCAGAATTGGTCGGGAGTAGTTGCGTATCATTCTTTGCTTCAACGTAATGCGCTCTCTGCACCCTCTGGATGTGCTTCTGCGTCATGACCATCAACATGTCACGCGTATCCGCATGAAGAGACTTGATATTCACGTTCTGATCGAAGTCAAATTTTCCATCCGCCCATTGCTGCTGGAGATTGCATTTGGAGCAGAGGAGTCTCAAGTGATCCTGAGCTGTCTGTGGATAAAGATTTGATTGCCCGACTGGATTGCACTGAAACATTGGCCATCCATCAAGAGTGACTATCTGTGATTTCCTTCCGGCTGTAAAGGCCTGGTCCGAAGTTATTTTTTGGATCATCTGCTCTAAGGGCAAGTCCTCATGCGAGGAAGCGTCCGATATCATTGGAAAAGACATTGAAGTCTGCGAAATCGAAGCATGCAAATAACTCATATGCGGTGACGTTTGTTCATCCACAGAACTCAACGTGGTGCCGCGGGAATTTCTCATATCTAAATCGTGCAGGTCCACCATTCCAGGTATGCTTTCCAGATTCTCGAAAAAGAAGTCTGACAGGTGATCATCGTGTTCGCCGTTTCCAACCAGCAGAGTTCCGCCGTCCGACTGGGGATGGAATTCCACGTCCATCTCATCCAAAAGTAGATTTCGGTCCTGCATATCTCGAGATAATTTATCTTCGACGGTATCGGAGTTCAAGTGAGCCTGTCGTACTGCCCTGGAGGGCTTTTCGATCGGTGGTAGCTTTCCAGGATTACTGCTAGACTGATTATTGCCTCGCTGTGTCACCCTTGTAATACAAATAAGGTTTTTTCGAATGCATCTTGTACATGGGAACTGAGCAAACACAAACCCCATTAGCCCAATTCATATTAGGATGCAAATATTATCGTCACATAGCATATTGGGTTGCACCGTCTCCGCCCGAGTTTATAACTTACCTTTTTCTCACACCTTGCTTTAGCTTTTGCACAGTGGAGGCAAGCTAAAAATGAAGAGCCAAGAGTCTTTTGTACATCCTCCATCTTTTTATATTGGAGATCACCAGCGGGATTTAACAGGTGCATCAAGCGCACGTTGATATCGATCGGCTGCACTGAGAAGCCGAAGGGCGTTAAAACAAAAAACGAAGAAAAGAATGCTACCTACAGCTAGGTAGTTACTCATTGATGTTGGAGTGTACTTCTTAAAAATAACAGCAAATTGCTGAAATGCCACCTGAGCGGATGTTTTCCACCCCTCGGTCATTCGGCTTATATCCAGCCACGATGAAAAGCAGACATACTATCATAGACATGTATTCGGGATGCATGGGAAAAATTGCGCAATCAGAATGGTGGCGCAAATGGTCCTTTCACCGTTTGAAGATATCTCACTGCGTCTTACCTGCAGATACCGTCTTATTTACTTTGATACGAATACTGTACCCGCTTAGACAAGAACAAATTACACCATGAGAACTATCACATACCGGCCCGTTCCGTTTAATGATATCTCACTGCGTCTGGAGATAAGGTAACTTGCATTAAGCGGACACGCTCTACTATTTTTTAGGGCACTACAGCCTATATTTTTAGGGAGCCTATCTGATTTTGCCGGCAGAAAAGGCTTTCGGAGGCCGGAAGAGTTTCGGTCGTAATAATTGTACCTTGAAGTTGCTTGCAATTCTTCGTACGGAGTAGTCTGCAAGCTGTTCCTACCCCACCCTGTCCACTTATGACTCGTCGTCATTACCATCGGGATGGTTCATCTCTAACCATTTACCTCCTATGATTAAGACGACGGTGAGCGCATCAGCAACGGAACTCCGCTGATGTATGCTGGAACATAGCACCGGCGTCCTGCACCACTCATCCAGGAATTCCCTACGAAATTTTAGAAAAACAATCATGTCCGTCTGCGGCGTAAAGCACATATAAAATGGTACAGGATGCAGACTAGGTTCCCTCTTTCCGAGAATTCCTTCTATACGCACTTTTTTGACTAAAGTCCCACAATCATGGCGCCACATCCCGATCAAGCTTACATTGAAGAGCGAAACGCAAAGTTTGTCGACTGCTACAATCGAGGCTCCGTTGATGATATCCTCGACTTCATGAGTGACGACTTAGACTTCTCCGATTTCAGTAAGTCAAAACTACCCCTGTGTTCTAGCAAGGATGGAGCCTGTGTTTCACCAATCAATGGAAACCGAAATAGAACCAGAACTCGAGTATTTGCAATAGATTGATACTTACTTACTTAAGGTCTTGGCCATCTGCACCTCAACAAGGCTGCAACCCGCACGTTCTTCGAGGGTCTTTTGGCAACTTGTGCCGACATGCACCTCTCCACGCGATCAATTTCAGGATACAAGGGCTTCACAACGTGGGAATGGAATCTCAGTTTCAAATACTTGCAGTCAAGTGCAGGAACCGAAGGCGACATCACAGCCCAAATGAAGCATGGTGAAGAAGTCAAGATGATGGGAGTCACGGTCATTTGGTGGGATGATAAGGATAAGGTAGTAACTAAGCATGACTACGGCAAGACGGTTGATAGCTTCGAGGGTCTGTAGACAGGGAATGAACGTGAATTTTCCGTGGCAAAGAGAGGTACACCGAACTCCACATAAATGACGTGAAAAGCCATGCACCACTATGGCCTGTTGTGATTTGTCCATCTATATGGCAAGGATGGGCGATATCTCAAGTTCGAGTCGAACTCGATGCCTTTTTTGCTGACTCGGACTCGGATGAGCAAAGTATCACCTATTTTTTTCTTATTTTTGAAAGATAAAAAAAACATAATTATTTGGGGATTTGAAGAACTGAGAGAAATGCTCCCTTCAACCACAAGACTAATCAAATGTCGAATTAATTAAGCGGGATACCCTACGTGGCGTACACACCTTCGAGGGGCCGCCCACTCCCCCAACCACCCAATTTTGGAAATTTAATACAGCTTCGCCAACCAATGCTTCATCTTTTCCTAAACAATCTATAACTCTAAATGATAGAATCAAACGTACTTGAATAATCGTTGCTGCATATTCAACCCAGCATCACAGAAAACCACAGTCTCGTTCTATGACAATACGGCGGCGGGCTTGATACCAGCACACGTGCGACATGCAGCATCAGTGTTCACATCGGGGCGGCTAGGGCTGCATTGCTCATCTTTCCCCGGTTCAGGAACACGGCACAAACGAGTGCCAGACAGCCCGCCGTCAATGAGATGATAAATCCCTTGTCAAAGCTGCTAACAACGGCTTCGAGAACCGATTCCCTGGTAACGGTATCCAAATTAGTGATGACACCATTGCCGACGCCAAATATAATTCCCTGCACTTCGCTTAGCGGAGCGTTGGGCAAGACGGCGGCAATGGATTTTTGGGCGGTATTCAAGAAGACACTATTCGCGATGGAGACGCCGATAGCAGCACCCCCGATCTGACCACATGTCAAGAATCCCGTTACAAGTGGAATACTTTCGACGGGGACGAAAGACTGGGCAACGGTGAAGCCAGCTTGGGAGAAAGAACCAGCGCCTAAGCCGGCGAGGACGGTGTAACCGTAGATGGCAGCGACGCTTGTGTTGATAGTTACTGTATTGAGGAGGGCGTTACCGATGATGACCAGGATGGGACCACCGACGAACCAAGGCATGTAGTATCCGTTTTGTTGAAGAGAAAAGCCGTTGACGAAGTTCATGGTGACTATGCAGACAATATATGGTAATAACTTAACACCGGCCACAACAGCTGTCTCGCCATGAACGATCTCAAAGAAAAGCGGAATGAAATAGATCAAGAGGAAGGTTACCGTTCCCGCACAAGCCGTCAAGATGAATAGGATCACCATCTCTTTATCGCGGAGATATTCCAACGGGAAGAGGCGGCGAGAGACGGTTGTACCAAGGGCGAAAGTCTGTTGAATGCCCAAAATGATGAACAAGGCACCACCGACTACGAATAGCGTGATGATACTGCCAGAGTTCCAGGCATACAACAAGCCACCGAAGTTGATTCCCATGAGGAGACTAGTCATGGCTCCTAAAAGGATCACGGCGCCGATCCAGTCGACTTCCTTGATGCGGTTAAAGAAGCTGACACCGGGGCGTGGATCGGATCGTGGAATGAGGAAAATATAGACAGGAGCGAAGATTCCACCAATGACAAGATTGATGTAAAATCCCCAGCGCCAGGTTGCGCCCGCGTTGTCTGCAAAACCACCACCGATGAAGGGACCAATCCTGTGTGCTAATTAGTCAAAAGTTCTCTCTCACCGAAATGTGGTGAGTCTTGTACTTACACCGTGCCAATACCCCAAGTCATCTGTTTCGTAGAGAAGCGCAACGGTTAGTATGGCTCTAAAGAATGTGTACTTTCAAATGAAGGAGGAACTTACACCAATCAAAGCAAGATACGGCGGTCTTTCTGCAGGCGATGTTGTTATTGATATGATAGTCATCACACCAATATACATGCCGACGCCTCCAAGTCCACAGATGGTGCGTCCCACGATGAGTGCGTTCATGTTTGGAGCAGCACCACAGATTGCAGACCCAACCTCGAAAATAAGTGTCGTGAGTATGTATAGGTATTTCGCATCGAATTGGCCAAAAAGCCGTCCCCTACATCGCGAGAATTAGCTACCAATCTTGCCTTTCGGTTTGGATCCTAGGAAGACCCAATTAACCACAGCACACTTACCACATCAGATTCGTACCGGCGGCTGCCAATAGGAAGGAGACCGAGATCCATGGAAGTTTATTTACCTCGTCGAAATCTGATATGATGGCATCTTGTATATCTGCGACAATAGTGTTGTCGATCGCGAACAAGAAGGTGGATGATAAGACACAGGCGACGACGATGAACCAGAGAAAGCCATGCACATCGCGAGGAGGCTTGGCGTCTATCTCTTCTGAACTACCGTTCTCTTTTTTTTCGACGGCCTGAAGGGACTGTGAGGATGCCCTTTCAACATCGGGGTGTACACTTAGTGGAGGGGTCGCTTCCTTAGATTCGTCAATAGATGACATGGTGGGCTCTGAAGAGAAGGAATGCAATGAGGGAGGAGAGCAAAAATCAGAAACAGGGATTCAAAAGTAACCATTGATGTTGATAGAGCTCGGCCAGTTTTCTTCTTCTATAAGGGTGCTGCCATTGAGATGCGGGAAAACAAACAGAGTCGCGACTTACAAATTACAAGTTACGAGATCTCGTAGACAGTTGCGAGAGCATGAATGGGACGGGATAACTCTAATATTACGAGAGGTTAGTTTGTCCCGTTCGAAAATATGTGTTTGTCTCGTAACCTGTTGTGGTTCGAGTCGAAGTCCTGCGGACTCGGAAGAACCTTCCCAATGCCGGCAGATGTCGTGCGTCTCGGAAAGCTCTTAGTATCTCGGAACTAGGATGGAGCGGGAGGATACTCCCGCCCAGGTGCATTACAATCCTCGTACCTTGACGGAATGGCTGACGCCGTGTACGGATCTCCTCATCCAAGTAACCTTCAGGCCCCCCCTAGTGTAAGATTACGTTATTCTCCGAACTCCAAGCCACCCAAAAGTACACTAAATCCAGAACACTAAAACTAGACAGTGTAACAACTAATGGTATATTTTTTCAGTCTTATATATAAAGGAATTAGAGACTTCTCTTTTCTTTTATTAAGTTTTTTAACTTAAGAAAAATTATATTAGTTCTTTTAAAAATATTAAGTTTTAATAAAGATTAATTATATATAAAAGAGACTGTTGGAATGTCGATTTCCGATATCACGTGTTGGATTACGCTAGCTTTGTGCTGGGCCAATGGGAAGCCGCGCTCAGCCGGGCCGCGCCGCCGCGCCACTAGCTGAAACAGGACTAGTCGTTGTACGTAGACGAGTATATTAAGACTACTACTCTTAGAACTAGTTAGGAATCAACATCCATTCCGCCATATTACCAATAGGCATACTAAGTGACATTTCACTAGTCTGCTTGGTAATAGGGAGTGAACCGACAGAGACTTAGATATTTTTAAATTATTTATTTATAAATTAAATAATTCTAATAATTATGTATTATACTACTATTAAATTAAGGGTGTTTCTAAAAGGTGGTTTCTAAAAGGGTAGAGTAGCCCAAAAATTTAATAAAATTATACTAATACTATAAAACACTTTAATACTTTCTAAGATAAAAAGCGTATAATTAGGCTCGCTAATTACTGAATTCCAAAATCAAATATCCACCCGAATCTATCACAGACAAGAAAAAAGCACATCTCCATTGCATTCTAACATCCAAACTTTCAAATTCAGCACGGTAAACTCACTCACTCACTCACCCACTCTGCACCTGATCAGCCACTGTTTCCGCCAAACCCTTAAGCGTCGTGGTGTTCGCTAGTAATTTCAAAAATGGAATATCAACCTTGAAGGCCTGATAAAACCACGTACGGAACTCAGCAGCCAGCATACTATCCATACCAAACTTTGCCAACTCCTTCAAAGGATCGATCTTGTCAATCGGCAGGAGAACAAGGTTGGAGAAGCGCTTCAGCACAAGATCAAGCACAGCATTCAGCACCGATTGCCCCTCGCCGCCCTTCGCAAGAGCATCGGCCAGCTCCGCCGGGAACCCAGAACTGTTCTTGAGATCGGTATCGCTGTCGCTATCGAGAGCCGAAGCGAGGAGACTGGCGCGCGGGTCGTTCAGCGTAGGGTTGGTGCCGGTGAAGCCTTGCTTGCGCAGTAGTTTGAGACCCAGCGGCTCAAGACCGGTGAGGATATGTCCAGAGGCGTTGGAATCGTATACCGTTGAGGGTGTACCCGTGAAAGACAGCGCGATGTCAATGATCTGGAGCAGCTCGTCCTCGTTGATGGCTTGGATCCCCTTTCGCAATAGAAGAGCTTCGATCTCAGGGTTCTCGTGCAGATAGCCAACCTCAGAAATCATTCCCAAACCAAGAGAAATCCCTAGAATACCTTGACTCTTTAGGAATCGCGAAAAAACATCTAGGAAGTAGTTGGCAGCGCAGTAGTTGCCTTCTGTGGCGGTTCCAACACTGCCAGATACGGAGCTGGTCATCATGAAGAAATCTAGACTGTCGGCGCGGTCCTTGATTGCGTTGTAGAGGTTCCAGGATCCGACCAACTTTGGATCGATTCCGGTATGCCAGTATTCATTAGACATGTTGGTCCAAAGAGCCTCCTATTTGCACAATGAGCAATGGTCATAGTTCATGGGAGAATTGAATGACTTACATTCAGACCCATTGCAGCTTGAATAATACCGCCCACGGGACCTTCAATCAGCGCCACAGCCTTCTTGACATCGTCATAGACTCCAACATCACCGCGGACAACGTCGACCTGAGCGCCGGAAGTTCTCAAATCTTCCACCAAGAGTTTCGCAGGCTTTCTGTCAGTACCACTGCGACCGATGAAGACGAATTTCTTCGCCCCTCTTTTCATCATCCACTTGGATATGCTTCGACCCAATCCACCAAGACATCCAATCATGAGATATGTCTTTTCAGAACTGAATGACGATGCATACTTGCTAGGCAAAGCCTAGACAGACAATTAGTTCTACTTTATACCTACTTTTGATCGGATGACTCACCTGCACCAGAGAATTATCGTTTTGTAGAGAAATGGCGACCTTTCCGATACGACTTTCGACTCCAAAGTAGCGGTAGGCTTGACTGATCTCTGAAACGTCGAAGACCCTTAGAGGCTCGACAGCCTTGATTGCATTTTGTCTGTAGAGAGTCATGGTTTCCTCGAGCAAGCTATATCGGGATCAGTAAAAAGAATGGAATAATTCAAAGACGGAAAAAAACATCTTACCTTGCCCAGACTTTCCTTTGCTTCGGCTCGTAGTAGAGCGAGGTCAAGTCGAACGCTGTGAAGGTCACATTACGGCGGAACACCTCCATTTCAAGCTTCCCAGCGTCCAATATATCCCGCTTGCCGACTTCAATGAAGCTCCCGAAGGAAGCACAAGCTCTCCAGCTGTGGTGCAAGAGATCGCCGGTCAGGGAATTGAGTAAAATATCGACCCCTCTCCCCTTGGTGGCAGAAAGTACACCATCCAAGAAAGACGAGTCACGCGAGTTGAAGATATTCTCGCGCTTGAGGCCGAATGTGTTGACCAAGAACTCTTTCTTCTCGTCTGTGCTAACAGTGGCAAAGATTTCCGCCTTGGAAAGCTGCGCGATCTGGATAGCGGCAATTCCAAGACTCCCGGCGGCAGAATGGATGAGGACGGACTCCTCCTCTTGGATAGCGGCACGGTGGCGAAGAGCATAAAGGGCCGTAGAAAAGGTCAGAGGTAGGGTTGCCACAATGTCGAAGCTCTCCGTGTCTTGCAGCTTCTGGCAAGCCCACTCGGGGAAGCGCTCGGTCGTCTGGAAATGTCCCGGGGCCATGACGACAACGCGGTCGCCGATGCGGAGACGGTGGATGTTGCTGTTGGCTACTTTGGTGACAACACCGCTGCAGTCGATCTTACAGGCTGCATTAACTGTGTCAAACTTACCGGCGAGGGCGCTGAAATCCTATTTCAGAGGGAATTAGAGATGGGGGTGGAAATCTGGAGTAGTCGAAGCTCGCTTACCATGGAATTTAGTCCCACCGATTTGACTTCGACCTCAACAGTGCCGGGCTCCAAGTCAGTCAGGTCAGGGACAACTCGCTCGAAAGAGATTGTATCAAACTGCCCCACGTTCTTGATAGTGAGTTTGGCTGGCTTCATATCTGCGAGTGCTTCAAGACTTGGGATAGCACCTTGCTTTTGACGGAAGCTGCGGTTCATTTCTTCTTCAGGAACGAAACGACTGACGTGCAATACGTCCTCCTTCTGTGCGTACTCGAAGTCTGGTTCTTCCTGTGTCAAAGCTTGATCTAAGACGGCCAGAACGTTCTGGGCAGCAGTTTTAGTTGGCTCGGAGGTGTCCATATCCAAGGTGAAAAATCGCAGGGATGGCTGCTCGAGCATAATAGCTCTAGAGAGTCCAGATATCAAGGCAAAATCCGGCCGCGTGCCTTCGATGTTGTTGCCGCCGGTAATCCAGATAAGATTGAGTGCATTGTCCGTCATGAGCTTAACGGCTACATTTTCTGATGGTGTCAATGTAGACATCACGGGTCGGGTAAGTTCAATGGTGGAGATTACTGTGGTTTTCGGCTTAATGTCAAGAGAAGTAAGTTCACCAAGAAGAGCCCGTCGAACCTCAAACTCCGAGCCCAAGCTTTCGGCAACCTGGGAAATCAATGTGTCGTTAAAAGCAGACTGATCTGGTTCTTCAACGACAAGAATAGTCTTGGATTCAATTTTGCCGATAGTCTTGTTATCCAGAGTCGTAAGGGCAAGCGTTGCACCAGTGGAGGTTTGATGTCTGACTGAAGATGCCGAACTAGAAGATACCTTTTGCAAAGCCGCGTCTGAAGATACACTGAGAATGATACCTTGAGCGCTCAATAGCTTTTGTAAAGATGAAGAATGCTTCTCAAAATATTCATCTGATGCTTCCACGAGAGGCAAGATGATTACATCATACTCCCCTTTGATTGATGTTTTGGTAGGCTTACTTTCGCCAACGTAGCTTGAATCAATTTCTTGAACAAACAGATCTTCATTTTCTGCGAGATCCCCTTTCCAATAGGACTTAAAGCGCTGGAAGGAGGTATCTGCCTTCAGGGTCTCCAACAAGTATTTGGATATCACAGGATCTTGGTTCCCCAACTCCAACACGCGCAGACGAGGATATTTGTGAGCTAGAAGATCTAATCCAGCCGCAATGTTCTTCGTGTCCTCGCCTAGATTGGTCTTGGCAGTCCATAGGCTTGTGTACTTGGCGAGACCACTGTCCGTGAGAAGTGTGACGTCTGGCTTCCATAGAACTCGAAGCATTGGTTCACGCTCTTCGGTTTCGTCCTTTTGTGCAGCGCCCTGGTAGGCAGTGATACGTGCATCCTTCATATGGACTACCACTTGACCGTTGTTGTTGTACAACTTGGCATCAATCAAATTGGTTGAAAACCCGGCCTTGGTAGTAGCAGCATCAATGAACCAGCTGTCTTCCAATTCAGAAGGTTGGGGGGTTTGAAAAGAAATTTCGTCAATTGTGGTAGGAATTTTCGCCTCAAGCGCTTTGATGACACCGGAAGTGCTGGCGATGATACCAGCCTGCAGCATTGCGTCGACTGTAATGGGATGGACGATGTACTTTGACTGCTTTGTCTCCCCTTCACCTCCACCCTGGAGAAATGCTGTTTTTCCTACAGCATATGCGCCCTTCTTGCTGCGCGATGTCTTTATCTCTGAGAGTGCTGTGAAAGCGGGCCCATAATTGAGGCCGGATTTGGTAAATTGCCCATACCAATTACGGATCGCAAGTGCTTCAAGGTCCGCGCCTGTTGGCAACGGAGACTGCACTTCAAGAACTTTCTTCTCGTCAATGCAAACTAGACCAGTGGCATGAGTCGTAGAAATGTTATCCCGAAAGCTGCTGATCTCGAAATTCCACCATTGAGAAGAATTGCTTGCGCCAGAGATTGCGGAAGGACGGAGAACAGTGAAGACCTCCACTCCGGGCTCATTCTTTCCGGGAAGAACAAATGCTTTTAGAATTTGGACTTGTCGAAGCTTGTAGGAGGGTAGATCGGAAAGATCTTTATTTGCTGCCTGAGTTACAGCTTCTATGGCCATTGCAATGTAACCAGCTCCCGGAAAAACCATGGTCTCTTCTAACTTGTGGTCCTCCAACCACGGAACGTTAGTCACCTTCAATACATTTCTCCAAGTTGTCTGAATTCCATTCCCCCCGGGGTTTTGAGTACCCAGAAGATCGTGGTGGGGATACTTTTTGTTGCGGTATTCAGTGCTTGCGCGACACTCGCTCCACAGCAGCCCTTCATAGATCCAAGGATAGTTGGGTAAGTCAGTGATGACCTTTCCTTGTGGCCTCTGTTTCATTGCAGAGACTATGGCTAATTCTGTGATGGAAGAATCGACGTGGTTCACACTATCAAAGTCAACGTCATGACCGTGTAAGAACAGCTGTCCAACGAAGTTCAGCGCACAAGTGACTGCGTTCTTGCCACGTGTAAGGATAGAGCTGTAGTGGCCGTCCTTGTAGCCTATTTTTGCTTTGATATGCTTGATGGGCATCTCAAGAGCAGAGTGGGGGCCCAATTCCACCAGATGGTACTTTTCCAGCTTAAGAACTTCTTCCAAAGCATCGCTGAAGAGGACCGGTGATTCGAGATTACGACGCCAGTACGAGGGGAAAACCTCTCCAATGACCATCTGACCTGTGACCGATGAGATCCATTGAGCGCTGCGCTGCTTCTTTTGGAGAAAGGGTGCAGAGAGATTCTTATAAAGAAGATCCTCGTATCTTTGTCCAATGTAAGCCATGTGATGCGAATGATATGCCCTGCCATCTGTATTGAGCTTTCGTGCAAAGATTCCCAGGCCTTGTAACTTTCTGGTGATCTCATCAATTCCTGCAAGGTCACCACTGATAGTGACACTCTCTGGGGAGTTCACACAAGCAACTCTAATAACACTTCCCAGGCCAAGGTCATCGATGTATGACAGGGCTTGCGCTCGTCCAATTCCTGCAGCTAACATACCACCCTCACTAGGGTTTTCATTATTTTCGGCCACACAGTACCCACGGTAGTAGGCGACTTTGATGGCATTGCTGGCGGAGAGGAACCCAGCGGCATATGCGGCCCCTATCTCCCCAGATGAATGGCCAACGACGGCTTCCGGATGTATGCCCCATCTGGCAAGGAGGTCAACATAGGCAATCTGGATTGCAGTACACACTGGCTGAGATCTGGTAACATGGTTGATTTGGCGGGTCTCCTTCTCTTCTAAGATTGCCTGTCGCAATGTCCATCGTGGCGCCTCGGGCAACGTTTGAAGTACGTTATCGAGTTCAACTAGAGTGCGGCGGAACGAAGGAAATTCCTCGATGAGGGCTTTACCCATCGTTGCCCACTGCGCACCTTGTCCTGTGAAAACAAATGCAAATGGAAGAGCTGAGTATGGGCCATCGCCCATTCGGACTAGGTTGGCCGGACTGATATCGTTCTTTAAGTTCCGCTGGCCGGCAAGAAGGAACCCTCGGTTTGAAAGTTTTGATCTTCGAACGCCAAGAGTGTAGGAGAGGTCAACTATATTTCTCTTCTCAAGATCGTCGTCTTGCAGAGCTGCAACCTGCAATTCTAATGCGGCAGATGAGTTTGCTGAGAACGGCAAAATGAATGTGGGCCGCGAAACAGACAATCGCTCAGAGGAAAGATCCGTTGCAACGGTCAAGTATGAGTCTGCAGCTTCCATTATGAGATGGCTGTTCGCACCCCCGTATCCAAAGGAGTTGACACCAGCTCTTCGAACAGGTCTTGTCAGTGTGAAATTGTTGGTATTTCCAGATGGCCATGGAGTTGGCTTGGTGACAATTTTGATACCCCAGTCGTCTGCCTTAATCTTTGGGTTCAGGTTGACAACACCAATTGTAGATGGAATCTTCTGCTTCTCTAAAGCCATGGCAACTTTAAACATACTAGAAAACCCTGAGGCCGCTTCCGCATGTCCCAGGTTAGTCTTGATCGATCCAATCAAGATAGGAGCACCTGATTGCCTCTTGAAAACACGCGAGACAGCTTCAACTTCGATAGGGTCACCAACAGGAGTTCCAGTGCCATGGCATTCGATATATTCTGTTTCGTGAATACGATGTTCCAGGCCAGCTTTTGCGTATGCTTTTCGGATGACGGCCTCTTGCCCGACAGCACTAGGCAGTGAGATCCCATTCGTCTTGCCGTTTGCGTTGACAGCAGTACCACGAATCACCGCTCGGATTGGGTCGTTGTCTCTGATAGCTGCACTGAGCTTCTTGAGATACACTGCTCCGATACCGTCGGCTCTACCATATCCATCTGCGGAGGAGTCGAAAGTGTGACATGTAGAAGTTGCTGAAAGTACCCCTGCTTTTATTGTTCCTATGTGTTGCTCTGGAGACTGGATCAAATTCGCCCCAGCCGCGATGGCAGCTTCGCATTCCCCGGCATCAAGCGCAGCACATGCCATATGTACAGCATACAAGGAGGACGAACAAGCTGTATCAAGAACAACACTATTTTGGTTAGCGAGGTTAAACAGTCACCAAAGGACCATCTTACCTTGGGCCAGTCAAATTGAAGACATGACTAATTCTGTTGGCGAGAATCGTAGTTCCCATTCCAGTAGCGTTGTATCTGTGGAAGTACTCGGCCTCTTTTGATTGCATGACGAGGTAATCAAAAGTGAAGTTGCCAACGTAACAGCCGATGTTGGCACCAGACAACTTCTCAAGTGGTGCACCAGCACTCTCGAAACACTCATAACAAACTTCGAGGAGTTTTCGTTGTTGTGGATCCATGTAGGTTGCTTCTAGATTATTAATGCCGAAGAAGCTGTTTTCGAACTGCCTAATATCATCCTTGATAAAGTAACCACCTTTTGTGTTCATGCTTGCTGGTTGGTTTATATCTGGATGATAGTATGACTCGATGTTCCAACGTGAGGAGGGGACATCGCATTGGCCAGAACGTTCCTCCACAAGCAACTCCCAGAGCTCCTTGGGAGAGCTGACCCCTCCAGGGAGCCGACATCCTGAAATTGTCAGATGTATTCTTTGGGGGGGAGGGGGTAGTATGACGAGGAACATACCCATTCCAATAATAGCAATTGGGTCATTCTCTGGCTGGGGAGCATATGATGGCAACGATGGGGATGATGACCCAGACGCAGAACTACTGCTATCTGTATTTAGATACGGCGCCATGATGGAAATTTGAGTGTCAGGCGTCCAGATACTGTTGCCGAATGATCTGGTTTTCCTCCGACTTCTCTCGGTTGATCTATAGATTGAGAGTGAAAAGAAAGAAGAACGGTCATGCAGATCTTGATTATATTAGGTCTTGGTAGATCACTTCAGAGGAGTAGCCGCTTGAAAGTTCTAGACCATTTACAATGCTATCAGCGACTTCTGGAGTCCCATTTCCTTCCGTGCCTGCATCCTGCATTGATAGGAACCTTCAGGTCCGATCCGATATTTTGGTATAACGGTGTGTGAGGAACTATCGGACAGCGATTCGAATTCTCAGCGGAAGGAAGGAAGGAACTCCATGCAACGGAATTTTTGGAGGATTCTCCGAAGGCTTACTCTACCCACCTCGTGGAATTCCGCAACGCGAAGGGGGCTTCTCGCTCGCCTAGTCTAGTCGTAACACAGTTTCTCTCAGTTGTTCATACGTGCGAATAAAGGAAATATTAGTTTTCGTGTTTTGAGATATCCAAAATTTCTTGTCGCCCATTCAATCGCAGGTTCCACTTTCTCGCGAGCTTCATCTTATTTCTGTATTAAATACAAGCGAAAATGGGTAACGAAACGTTTGCTCTCATAACAGGGTAAGTGTATGGTAAAATGCTTATTAGTCTTTATTGATAGTAAAATCATTTTAGATGTGGCAAGGGAGGGATTGGCCATGCCCTTACCTCTGCGCTTCGCAAACAAAGTACGTTACAGGTCATGAATGCGACATTTGTGGCAAAACTGACATGTCATCAAGATGTTACAGTGATTTCAACACTTCTGCCGCATGAGTCCTCTGATCATCTTAACGTAGAAGGAGTTCATGTTACTATCACTGATGTTACCCGCGATGAGAGTGTGCAAGAGCTCAAAGCCTTTATTCAGAAGCTGACCGGAGGTCGACTCAACTTCCTGTTCAACAACGCGTATGTAATTCTAATTAATTTGGCGATTCAAGCTGACTAGTGAGATTTTCAGTGGCATATGTGGGCATCCGACTGAATGCATGTATTTCGCTACAGAATATTAACATTGGCAGGTTACACGATGCCAGCTACCGACACCGAAGTCAAGGAAGTAGAAAAGATGTTCGCTGTGAATGTCTTCGGTCCTATGCGCATTGTTCATCATCTCTATCCCATGCTCGTTGAAGCAAAGGGCACAATTATCAACATTGGGTCCATTGGTGGAATCTGTCCCTACGTATACGGCGCTTCTTACAATGCGAGCAAAGCTGCGTTGGTACATTATGGCAATACACTACGTGTGGAGCTCAAGCCATTTGGGTAACACAAATAAACTGACAAACAAAGTTCAGAAGCTAATCCTTGTAGTGTTCAGGTGGTTAACATAATCTCTGGCGAAGTCAGTACCAATATCTTGAAAAGCGACATAAAAAGAACCTTGCCCGATGGTGAGTTTTGTTTTCCGGAAATTGCTTTAATCCACTACTTTGCTAACATTATATCTTGGCAGATTCTATCTATTTCTCAATGAATGAGGAGTTCAAAGCGCACGTTCAACGAACTCCAAGTAAGCAGACCTAAGTCGTAACTAATGTTTTCCACTATGATGAAGCTAAAACTATACTTAAGATGCAATGTCCCCGGATGAATATGCCGCAGGGGTTGTGAAAGAGGTCTTAAAGAAAAAACCTTCCGCATGGTTTTGGTTTGGTGCCTCTTCTGGCATGATCAGAGCAATAGATACATTTCTACCAAGAACTTTCTGGGTAAGATATCAAACTAGCAATGTTTACACTTCTAATAATAATATTAGGACTGGATGTTCTGGCGCATGTTCAATTTGGGGAAGCTGGCTCGTTAGAGTAGACTTTGAAGATTTAATCTCTTTTCGAATGTGAAAAATAAATTGAAGATTCTTCCTTATACCAGTGATTCGTCAAGGAATATTTGCTGTTTTGATAAATCCTATGCTAGCTGATTATTTGAAAAAATAACGAGGAACATTTCGATCGCTTAAGCTTTGATCCTAGTTACTATTCTTTGGCTTCATTATAGTGTATTAGTGACGGCCTTAACATTCCGTGCTGGTGGCCGGGTCGACAAGTTGGGTTAATTTACGGAAATGGAGTTACTGGATTACTAAGAACAGTTAGAGTAAGTCTGAACAAATGAGGACCGGACTTCCGGTTGCAGGAGATACATAATATGCTTATAGTCCCACGCCTTGTGTACTTATGAAACCCATGCTTGATACTCGAAAGTCGGCAGGCCAATTCCGAACTCCTAGATCTGAAATTGTGAAAGTCAAGATGGTGGCTATAGATGGTCCTGACGGTATAGCGCTCGTTACTGGAGCTGGTATGGCCTAAAATCGCAACATAAATGCTGAAATATACTAAATACAATCAGGAAGTGGAATCGGACGGGACTGTGGATTAGCCTTCGCCGCTGAAGGTGCATTAGGCGTCATTTTTGCAGACATAAACTTTGACGCCGCGCAAGCTTCTGCGGAGTACAGCAAATCAATAGCCAAGAACTCAACCTATCGAGGCATTGCCATCAAAGTCGATGTCTCCAGCGAAGCCAGTGTAGAATTTATGGTAAAGACCGCTCAGGCGGAATTCGGACGGATTGATTATTGTGTAAATAGCGCTGGTGTAAGTCAAATAATTACGTGAAATCTTGAGTTAAAGCTAACGAGAACATAGATTGGTGTGCAAACCCCCGCGCCCGTATCAGAAGCTTCGGTTTCTGAGTTCGACAGATTCTTCGCCGTCAATGTTCGGGGAACGTTCTTGTGTGTGAAGTTAGTTAGCCAAATAATGAAGCTCCAGGAACCAAGGCTCGTCCAGGGCCGCAACGGTCCTCGAGAAGCGGGACGTGGTAGCATCGTTAATATCGCGTCTGCGAACTCATTCGTTGCAGTGGCAGGAATTGTGCAGTATACGGCTGCAAAACATGCAATCATGGGAATCACTAAGACCGCGGGTATGTGGGACCACTTTCGAATGATTGCTAGGACTAGAGACTAACTCTCTGTGTAGCGTTAGAGAATGCTTCGCACGGAATTCGAGTCAATGCAGTATGCCCTTCTTGGGTAGGAACGCCTATGGTTGACCAGGCCTTTGGCCAAGATCCAGAAATACTTACTACAATTACCAGAGGCATCCCAGCAGGCAGAATTGCAACCCAAGAAGAGGTCTCAGACGTTGTACTGTTTCTCAGTAGTCACAAATCAAGCTACATTACTGGTGGCGGATTGATTGTAGATGGAGGGACAACACTTCAGATGAAGATCTAAAACATAGGTCTACAGATCAATCATAGAAATGGATAGATTCCTCAATATAATCTTGAATGTGAGCACTATTGTATTCTTTACGAAACTTTCAACGCGGGTTTTGATGTGACTGTGGGAAATCAATAATTATCAGG
Organism: Pezicula radicicola; assembly: GCA_003008705.1. Taxonomy (NCBI): domain Eukaryota; kingdom Fungi; phylum Ascomycota; class Leotiomycetes; order Helotiales; family Dermateaceae; genus Pezicula; species Pezicula radicicola. The sequence goes on along the minus strand of PDUO01000008.1, from coordinate 1,250,689 downwards.
CAAAAGTCTGATCTACCGCGGTGGGAACGGTTCTATAAATCAAGTACAGCAAAAAGTAATTTCATTTTGGAGCGTCTTAAATAAACCGGAAGCAACATTAGTCAGGAAGACAATTCCATAAACCGTATGGCAAAAATAGACTGTTCGCTATAGACTTTACAATTTAGCTGTGGCTGATTACAGGACGATGAGTGAGTAGACGCGACTCGTGTACTTAAATGTATTCTACGGCACTAATTCACATGATACAGAACTGTCTATTGAAATGATATTTTCATTTGTTACAGTAGGTGGACATTAGTCTATCATTTACCCCTATTTCACGCTAAAACTTATACCTAACACTTTAAAAGTTTATAGCAAAGAAGAGATAATTTATTAAAGTCTTCATATTATTATTTATTTAATAGTTACCTATAATATTATATATCTATATTAAAATTATAAATCACTAGGATTTATTAATAGTAATTAGAAGTAAGAGGAGTATATAATTTACTAGTTTTATACTAAAATTCACTTAAAAGACTACTATCTTAAATTATTTCTTATTTCCTATATAAACTAATAGATATAATTAAAATATAATATAGAAAAGTCTACTTTAAATACTAAAAATACTTACTAGTTAAATTTTTAGATATACTTATAACCTAAGTTAAAGTTATATAAGTAGATGTACTAGGAGTGTTTTAGTGTAAAATAGGGTAAGTGATAGACTAATGTCCACCCACTGTATTAAGCGAGTCAGAATGCATATCGATGAAGGACAGCGGAGTTCCGTTGATGATTAACAAGGTCTCCGGGATTTCGAATTTAAGTCAAAAATGTCAGGCCATCTGCTGCATCTTGTCGGTTAAATCCCTTATAAGAGGTTTTCTAATTCCCTATATGTTACTTACGTGAGAAGTTAGGCATTTACTTTGGCTCTGCAAACACATCATTACTCAATCTAGTCACTCCTAAATCGCCCTTCCAAAATGGCCATCACAGTTTCCGAACAACTTCTGAAACTCACAGAAATTTTAAAGCCAAACTTATTTTGGGTCCTTCCTGCCATCACCGTGCTCGTCATAGTCCCTTACTATGTGTCAGTGTGGTATCGACTCCGCATGTTTAAGGGACCCCTACTAGCCTCTTTCTCTGAAGCTTGGCTCTTCAAGCAGACTGCATCAGGACAGCTACACAAGCGGATGTATGAAATCAATCAAAAATATGGTAAAGAACACTTCTTACGATCCTCCACGACTCATGGTATCGTGCAAGCAGCCTCAAGTATATCAATTGCTAAAACTGGAATCATTCACAGGAGATTTGGTACGCATTGGGCCTAATTGGCTCATGACAAGCGACCCTGATACCTTACGCTATATGAGTGCTGCCAAACATAAGCATAAGAAGTCAAGCTGGTATGCTGCGCTCAAAGTCGATCCGTATGTTCATAGTGTGTTTTCGGAGACAGACGTAGATAAACATGACCAGCTCAGAGTTAAGATGCAACCAGCGGTAGGTTAAAATGCCAATTGACATTCACATTCTCGTCACAATCCCTTGTTGATGATTCTTAGTTCTCGATGAAAGAAAATCGGGACTTGGCCGACAAAATTTACGCGGAGATTGGTTCCCTTGTTGGCTTGATTGAGCGGAAGTACATGTCTACAGCCGACGAAATCAAGCCCGTTGATTTTGCGCAATTAGCTCAATACTGGTCTCTGGACGTCATCACTGCCATTGCCTTCGGGGATGCGTTTGGATACCTAAAGGAGGATAAGGATATGTATGATTTTATCAAGATTATGCAAGGGGAGCTGCCTTTGGCCACATTTTGTGCGCAAACACCTACACTCGGAAAGCTTGTCTTCGAATCTGGACTCCTCAATTTGATTGGGCCGAAGATAACAGACGAAAAAGGGCGCGGAAAACTCATGGGGTCAGTTGACTTGTTTTTCTTAAGTCCAGATGTGTACCACCGTATAGGTGATTAGATGGCAGGTGCCACCCATTTATTCGGCCACTAACCATAATCACAGAATGGCGAAGCAAGTTGTCGGCGCTCGCTTTGGCCCTGACAAAATCACGCGTGACGACGATATGCTGGGAACATTCGTCAGTAACGGGCTGGACAAACGCCAAACCGAGTCTGAAGTCTTGACAACAATGTAAGTCCTCCGGTATTTATCAACTATTTCATGTTCGCATCTAATCTCTATAGCCTTGCTGGGTCAGACACCACTGCTACTGCTCTACGAGCGACAATGCTATACATTATGACATCGCCTCTAGTGTATGCCCGCCTTGTGAAGGAAATCGATACCGCCATTCGAGAAGGGACTATTTCCTCCCCAATCACCTCCACTGAAGCCAGGAAAATGCCCTACTTGCAAGCCGTGATTAAAGAGGGTTTGCGCATCCATCCTCCGATCACAGGTTTGCTCACGAAATTGGTGAACCCTGGTGGAGAAGTTATCAACGGTCAATTCATTCCTGGTGGCACCGGCATTGGATCATGTGGGTGGGGCATCCAGAGACGACCAGAAATCTTCGGGAAGGATGTGGATGTATTCCGCCCTGAGAGATGGATTGAGTGCTCAGACGCTGAGCGACACGAGATGGAGAGGACTATGGAACTCGTTTTTGGAAGTGGAAGATGGGGTTGCTTGGGAAAGCAAATTGTCATGGTAGAGTTAGACATGATATTCGTAGAGGTAGGTGATGCTTTGAAAGTGTTCATAGTCTTCAAACATCAAGCTAACAGATCCCAGCTTCTCCGAAGATGCGATTTTACGCTCATCTATCCGGGAAATGCTTGGGAGTCAACCAATTTCACACTTTTCGTGCAAAAGAAAATGATGGTGAAGGTGACAAAGCGTGAAGAAATCTTCGTTGCAAGTAAGGTCAATTAAATTCTGAGGATGGTGGCCAATGTAGATTTCAATGCTCGCTTAACTACGAATGTTGTGGCCCAGGATGATATGATTATTTGGAAGGGTGCCTGTTTCAAATAAATGGATATTAAAAAGCAGTAGTTCATGAAGAAACACTTCTTTATCTATAGTCAATCAATTGTATCTCCGACTCACCTTCCCTGAAATTTTATCTTGTGACCATCGGATTTCATATTCTTATTTGCTTGAAGCGAAATTAGAAAATAGCTGGCATACAATGACATATTAAACCTGTACCCTTTTTTGGCGCTTAGGCAAACCCTAGAAAAAAAAACAATTAATTAATTCGATATTTAGATTTCTTACTACTATATTTTCTATATTATCTTTTCTACGAAAATAAGCCTATAAAAAGGGAAATATAAGAAAGAGGAGTAATTTAATTAATTCTTAAAGCTAATTAGTGCAAAGGTAATAGAGAAATAAGAGGCATAGTATTTTTTATAGATAATTGTCTTTTATTACTAAGCCCTTTTTAATCCCTTGAACAAAAACTTATACCCCCTTAGTATAATAGATTATATACCTTATTTTTACTTTTTTCTTAGGGAGTATTAGTAAACGTACTATAGATATACTATTTCTAAAATCTAAGCCTTATTCCTATAGTTGTAGAATAGTTATTTAGAAGATAGTATTAATTAATTGTTTTTATTTTCTAGCTTAGCTTAGCCCGAGCGCCCAAAAGGGCAGCGGTTTAATATGTCACTGTAGTTAACAGCTGCTTAATTTTTACTCAACAAATCCCAGCAACTTATCGACCCCGAATTTCAAATTGTAGGAAATGATTTATTCGACCCCGCTGTCAGCTTTCTCTCTTCGGATTTTCTTGCGGTCGGAATTCCTACTTTATCGGAACTCCTGTTTACCGGACCTGCTACGCCGGGCCTGCACTATAGCCCCGTGAATGTTTCCCAATGATTTCAGGTGTGAGATATTCTTTATATGGGAATATTAGGAACCTCGTTTGTGCAAAAAATCGTCAATTTTAACGTTGCCCTGATAAGTGTCTATCCATAATGGCTATCAAGTATGACGCAAAGACCACTGGAATGGAAGTAGTATCTACTTTCGCGGCCCGGACAGCAGGTAAAACAAGTATGTGAGACCCATTCCATGATTTGTGACTCTAATCTAACATAATTTTAGTTCTTATCACAGGAGTTGCTCAGGGTGGTCTTGGTGGTGAAGCTGCCCTCAGTCTGGCCTCGTCACCTTTACCGCCATCTACATTGATTCTCTCATCTAGAAATGTCGAACGCTCCCAACCCATATTGGATAAAATTCAAACCCAACATCCGGGCATCAATGTCAGAGTCCTACCTATGGATTTGGGCTCACTCGACTCCGTACGTAACGCGGTGAAGCTTCTGGAGTCCTGGGATTCCGGAAAGGTCGTACTGGACGTGCTAATTAATAACGCAGCCGTCATGGCTGCACCTTACGCTGAGACAGTGGATGGCTACGAGAGCCAGTTCGCAATCGGGCATCTTGGGCACTTTCTGTTTACAAACTTATTGTTGAAAGCAGGCAGAATCGCAAAGGGTGGCAGAATCGTGAATACTGCAAGTGATGGTCATAGATTAGGATCAGTTAGATTTGAGGATGTTGGCTTTTCCGCAAGTAACTCCATTGCGGGTGTTCGGGATCAATACTAATTCTGAGTTGTGCAGAAAGGTGAAAAGTATCATCCATGTACGTCTGAAACTCCCGAATTTGTACATTTATTTCCATAGCTAATCTGTGTGAAAGGGACCGCATATGGTCAAGTAAAGACTGCCAACATGCTGTTCACAATCGGCTTAGCGAAACGAGTCGAAGCCCAGGGCATCAAATCATTTGCTCCTCATCCAGGTGGTAAGACTACCCTGATCTAATAAATAAAAGAACCTTTGGGCAAGCTATAAATTAAGAAAACTTAAATTGGACTAATTTCTTGTAGTCATTGTCACGAATATTGGACGGTATCTCGACGACGAGACCTTGGCTCTGTTGAGTACGTTGAGACTGTTCTTTGTTGTTCAAAATTTTTAGCTTGTGAAATTCTCTTTGGAAATGTAAGATGGGCTGACTATGATTCACTTTTAGAAGAAAAAGATGCGGCGGATCCCGATTATGTCCCCAAATCCATTGAAGATCCGACCTTTGAATTCAAGACTTTGCAAGAAGGGTGTGCCACAATTCTCTTTGCAGCCTTAGATCCCGAATTGAGTCCAAGTGGAGCATTCCTCACGGATTGCAAGATTGTCGAACCGTTGAGATCTTATGCTGCCGATCCTGTTGGAGCTGAGAAACTGTGGAAGATTTCTGAAGAGATGGTTGGGGAAGAGTTTGTGTATTAGCTTTCCCATCAGGTTTCAGACATCCACGTAATATCGTCATCAGCTATGATATGTAGCATGGAGATTAAGATTAGGCTGACTGCGGAATACAATGCCATAAGTTGTATTTTTGGGAAATGTATAAAAATTCCCTATATTTTGAGCGTATCGAGTACTCGCATATCGTATCTCAAGCCTACTCTGCTTTCCGGCTCTCAGTTTAAAACTTTCTAGTTATGAAAAAGGTCTCAAAACTCTTTTGCAGCTTAAACCCAATATACCTACGCATCTTATATTAGTATGCTGTCCTTGCTGCCTTACCACCGTAAGCGGATATCACTAACCGCTATGAAGTATTCCTTAATCACCTATGTAGCATCTCTTCGCCACCTGCCAGCTAAGCCACCCTCAACGTAAATCACCCGGATACCGACTCGACGCAAAAAATGTGTCCGAGAATGTAAATTCAGAGCCAGGGTGTAGCTGGCTATTATTTGATGAAGCAGTCGACTGCGTCGTGCCAAATCGATTAAAATTTGTATCCTGAGTGCCGAAGTTAAAGTCAAATCCATCATTTGGAAAATTCAAGTCGAAGCTGGTTGTATCGCTAAGGTTGAATGTGTTTTTGTTCAGCTCGTGAACTCCAGGTTCGGGGGGTTCAAGATAGTCGGTACCTAGATTATTGACGGTCCTCTGGGCTTGTGATTGGTTGAAATTTGAGGGTTCGATGTGCTGGGTTCCTACTGTGTAGGGATGAGAAAAACTAATATTATTGTTGAGTACCGTGTCCAGATTAAGGTAGTCTAAATCTTGACCAACAAGAAATGATCTACTACTATTACAGGCTTGGAAAAGAGACTGTGGCGTGGCAAAGTTTTCAAAACTAGCTCGGCGAATACGTTTAGGTTGCCTGAAACCCTCGTGGGAGGACTGGTTTTCATGTATTGCTTGACTCGGTTTTGCAAAACTCGGTGTCAAGTTGAAGCACATCTGTGGGTTCTGTGAAGTAGATACCGATGAAGAGTCCCTGCGGTCCTGTGGCACCAAACCATGCCGTTGCAACTCCTGAGCTACAACTGAAGCGATGTGACGAGAAAGACTTTCCAGGTCGAGCACAACAGGCTGTTGCTGGGCTACGTCCCTATTCGACACAACTTCTTCGGAGTTGATTAAATTTAAGCTCGGAATACTTGGAGTGCTAATGCTATACGACTGGTTGCTGCTCATTGTCGTAGGAAAACTAGGTTCTGAAATATGCGGCGAACTGTAGAACTGGGTAGATTGTCCGTCATCGAAGCTCATCCGAGATGGCTCTTGCGTTATATAAGGATGAAATTGGAGAGGTAGATTCCTGTGTATTTCTGGGCCCCTCAGGTACCCCAGGTCCTCAAGTTCGTCCGTTTGTTGCACCGTATTTGCGGCAAGAGTTATGAAGGAATCTTCCGAGTGATGAGTTGATACATATGGTTCGGTGAAAGGCATTTCACTGCTGGCAGTGGACGAATTTAACAGCCTACGACGTGAGTCTGGCGGTTCTGAAGAGCTTCGATCATGAGATTTTGACCTTTCCTTTTCTGGCATGGCTCGCGTGCTAACAGGAGGTTCCTCGTTCATTATAATGCCAGCCAAGGCATGGAAACACTTTTCTGGAATTAATACAGCACATCAAGGCGCCAGGTCAAACAAACCCTGATTTTTCGTCGCCGACATTCTGCACAAGCACCTCGCTTTCTGACAGCTGCAACCTCTTGTTTCCTCCGTGCAGAAAGCTGTCGGCGATGTCGCCTTGATTTCGGAGCTGCAACATTGTACTGTTCGAACTCGTACTCAACAATGGATGAATTCTCTAACGGGGACTGGTCGGATTGCATAATTCGTTACTAGAATCCTTTAAAACCCGATTTCGAGGAAAATATCTTAGGTGCTGTAGGAGCATCGAAGGTGTGTTGGCTACTTTAGCGAGATGTTGCACCTACCAGAACGTGAAAAAGTTGAAGATCTGACAAAACATTTTGAGGCGGACCGAGAGTGGACTCATTCTTATATAAGAATGCTGCTGGAAAACAGCGGTAAGTAATAGGACATTCGAAACGAGTGATTGTACCTGCATTAGACTCGGAAGTTGATTGGATGCGGGGGTGGCGGAGTAGTCTGCTGATATTGTTTTGACTATGTTAACTGCGAGTAAGCCACAACTCCCTTCCAACAAATATCGTTTTCTTGGGACTCTTTAAAGGCGATAGAACGGCTTTTTTGCATTGACCTGATGCAGTAATCTGGTCAACAGCTGAAGTATAATTCCCTCGATCGAAGCCGATCGCCAAATAAACCACAAAGACATGTACCTAATTGTCTTTGTATAAAAACATACCTATTCAAAAGTGGTAGGTTGAAGTGCATGTTTGTGAGCATTATACCAAGTAAAATTGAATGACCAGATGTGACGTAGATAGTATTTTGATGGTCACATATATGCCAGAACTTCAAGGACTATTCGCGATGTAAAAGTGGATTTTCCGAGAAATTGTTAGTCTGAGTTGAAGACGAGGCGTATGAGCTACGAGTTAAATATAGACAGCTAAGTAATAGAGTTGATATGGAGTCGATATGTCCTTACCACCTTTTCCGTATAGGCCATGTGAACATATCTAGTCACCTTGAATGCTTATAGAATACGAGCGCCAAGTAGACTTTGACAACAATAGCTTCCCAGACATATCATTCGGGTCATGGATTTTCCCATCTTTTTACCCCAAAAATAAAGGGGTCGTCGACGACAGGTGTGTATATCAGTGTACCTCACTGCGGCTCTCTTCTCATGTGATTCTGGTACCGCTATTCGTATCTCGTATGGCCACTTGCGCCAGCTCACCCAGATGGCCCAGTTACGTCTATCCACAACAGACAGGATGACCTGTGTGATGTAGCCATGCCCTTACGAACAGGCGAAATCGAGGTCATGTCAAATTCAGGGCTGCGAATGAATATAGGTCTTGTAACCAAGTCATACTTCGGCCTTTCGCAGACCCCGCAGAGACCCGTTCCAGCTCTCCATATTTGTCCAACCAAATGCACTTGCGTCCTATAATATGGCTCAAGATCTACAACTCGAGCGAGGAACTGGGAGAAGTGGGAATGGTCTTCGCGACGCGGGAAGGCAGGGCCTCTGCAGACCGAGTTGAGCTTGAGATGCGATCTGATCGAGGACGTAGCTTGTTCACATGCACTGCAGCGTAATAATATCCTGTTCACTAATGTATGATTAGCAATGTATCTTAAGACCGTGTAGGCTCTCAGGGCAGAGGTCGTGTGAGCAAAAGGTGCTATTTAATTGTAAAGCAAAGTACATTGCGTGTTGGTGGTGGCGAGGTGAAGGTCTTGGTATATTTTAGGTTCAAGGCTTTGGTGGGAGGGTGCATCTAAATAGGAGCAATGTGCACTTATCCTTTGCGTGGATAGATGTCTACAACTTCTTCACCTTTTAAATTCTACACATCACGATACTATGGTTTGCAATCTGGCTAATAATATAATTATAGGTAACTACTTGATATCTCATGAACATACCTAGATATACTCAACAGTCTGCTTTTCGCACCACTCTCGAAATTGGGCCGCCAATCCAGTACCTCCGTCCTCCGTACTCTTCAGTGCATCTAACAGATCTTGTCGCGGAGACGGGTGTATTCTGCCCCATGGTATCACGTAGCCACCATTCATTTCCATCGTTACCTCATCTGACAAGCCAGCCCAAAGTTCAGTATACGCACCCATCCTTGCTTCGTAGAGAAGCGGCGCTGCAACCACCTTCATCCATGTCGAGGCATGCCTCAGAAGATTCGTCTTCAACTGCCCTGGATTTTGAGTCAAACTGAGAATACCTTGAGGACCAACTTCACGCGCCAACTCGCTGGCTAGAAACCAATTACCCGCCTTAGAAGATACGTAATTCTTAGTCTGATCCTTTGGTGTGTTCGTCAGGTCGGCTAAGTCCATGCCCCCTTTTGAAGCATTCGTATCTACAACCAGCGAACTCGTCCATACGACACGCACTGAACCTGGCGTTGCCGTTTGAGCAGCAGCCTGGAGACATGGGAGTAGCAGTTGAGTGAAAATAAAGGGACCGAGGCAGTTCGTCGCCATCATAAGTTCATGGTCTTGTTTCGACACACTGCCAAGTGGGGGCAAGGAGACGCCCGCATTATTCCAGAGGACGTCGAGTCTTGATTCTTTGCTTTTGAAAGTCTCGACTGAGGCTTTGATTGTGGTTAGATCGTCGAGCTCGAGGGGAAGGTATTCAAGGTGACCGGTCGACAGAGTCTCCTCTAGTGAGCGTTTGATCTCGTCGATACTCTGCTGCGCATTGGCTTCAGAACGACCGGCTATATAGACCTTGCCACCCTTTTGGAAAAGGATCTTGGCAAGTTGGAATCCAACGCCAGACGCACCCCCAGTGACAATAAAGACCTTGCCCTTTTGACTCGGTAAATTCTGCTCTGTCAAGGTTGGTTCGGAGGGAAGAGCTGCGAGAAAGTGGCCCCCATTGTGGCTGGCTCTCTCGAGGAAAAGAAATGAGTAGATGCAATTCACTTCCAGAGAGAAAGCATTGGGGATGGGCTACTGTAACTTATCTCTGGCGAGTGCTATTTATGGTGGACTCTGAAGACCTTGTTTGGGACCAGTTGATGTAAGCACTAAAACCCCGCCGCAGCAGGGGACGCGAGCTAGTGCGAATTACTGTACGACTAGCAAACATTAACATTCTTGGGAGTTTGCTGTCTACCCATTTCTAAGTGCTTTACTCTAAGTAGTGTACTTGAACCCTTCTTGCTGTTTGTCTGTCAAATCCATGAACCCATCTACTAATTCCTCATCATGCGCGCTAGCGTCCGCTGTTCTGTTCTGCGCAAGCGCTATAGCCCAGTACAATCCCATCAAAGCAATACAGATGCAATAGCAAACGATCATTGCCGTGAAGCCACCAGTGTATGCTGGTGCTTGCGAGGCTCTGAAAGTTTGTGGCCCGATGAGATTGCCTACAGCATATCCGACATACAGGATGGCGAAGACGACTGTTTTCTTCGTATGTCCTGCAGTGTTCGCTTGTGCAAGGGAGATGCCTATAGATTGGTTAGGTAGGTCAGTGGAATGAGAAGAGGAGAGTCAACTTACCAACAACATATGGTCCAAAGTATGTATACAAAAGGTAAAGTCCCACCATCTGGCCACCCTGGTTTGAGCGGGGTAGTGAGTAGACGATGATGGAGCCAATTATCGGAATGCAGCATGCAACAATAGTCACGAGGCATCGACGATTGTGCCATTTTGCGGCAATGAGTGAGAATACAAAGGCTGCGAGTGTTGACATGACGCCAGTAGGCATTGTTAACAGAGACGCATTCACACCGGAGAACCCGAGGCCAGCAATAATCAAGCCACCAAATGTTGTAAGTCCCCCGTTGGGGATGTTAATAGCGATATTAAAAAAGAACAGAATCCAGGTTTTTGGATCCAGAAAAGCCTCTTTTGCCTGGTCTATCTTGAAAGTTCGATTTACGATACCGGTCTTATTGGCTGCAAGACGTGCAACAGCTTGGTACTTCTCTTCTGCGCTAAGGAATCGGGCATTCATTGGATCATCTGGGAGGAAAATGAACGCCACGATAGAGTAGAGCATTGATACCGACCCTGGATGGAGTTATTTAGATGTTTGGTGATAGGAGCTAATAATGGTTTTACGTACCTGTAAGGAGGAAGAGGTATTGCCAGATTGCTAATGGAGCGGTCTTTGGTACGTGGCCAATCGCCCAAGATAGGAATCCATTGACTACCGAGCTTGCAGCAGCGAAAACGAGAGCATTTCTCGGTGGTTGTTCTTCCTTCGTATAAAACCCAGCGATAATGAGACTGATTCCAGGGACGATGATAGCCTCCATAGTCCCCATGAGGAATCTCAGTGTGGCAAGACCCCCGAAGTTGGAGCACGCCGGTAGTAGCAGACACATAGCAGACCATCCGATTGAGCAACCGCACAGGTATTTTGCACTCGGAAGGCGCTGAATCAAGAAAGATGATATGGGCATACCAACAATCGCTCCCAAAGACAGAATTGAGCCAAGCCAGCTGTACTGCTGACCGACGAGATGGTTATCCGTCTTGAGGCCATACAGAGCAGCAGTTCCAAGGGCAACTTTATCAACAGCTCCAAGAGTCGCGACTAGGAAGAGCTGCGGTAATCACAATTAGATACTATCATAATAATGCACCGAAAACTCACCATAGGAATCATAACCCAATCGATCTTCCTCTTCAATCGCTTCTCTGCCTCGGCAGTAAGCTGGCCATATCCTTCTGTGTTTAACAGAAAGCCTGCAGCTTTATCCGCATTGGTTGGAAGTTCAAGCTTCGTATCTTGGCCGAGACTTTGGGTGTGACCTATCTCAACATCTGGAACTGTAGGCACAGCAACTTTGTCATCTGCAGTAGACTGCGCCATTTCCAACACAGTTTGCTATTTGAGTTTCTGAAACAAATGGAAAATCTGATCCAGTAGAAAGATGCGCAGGACTGGGGAAAGAGGGGGTATATATTCCATCTCATCACTGATAAGTAAAGGGGAATGCTAGGCCCATCGGGGCGCTAGCCACAATGTTCTTATCGCTCGCTTCCACCAAATCTACTCGGTACAAGTTGTGAAGTGGTATGACAACGGCACAGGATCAACATTTAATGGAGCTACGAGATAACAGTACTGTTCCCGCTAGCAGTTCCAGAAACAAAGAAGGTCAACCCCGTCTAAGACCTGGGACCTCTTGATGCAGGTGCCGATGCATACGGCACGACAAGAGGTTAGCGCGTCCCCCATTTTTGACCGATACAGTCGCTTATATCTCCGTATTCATCAGCCCCATGCATCTACTGTATCTACCAATCTTGCTTAGATGTCAAGACCCCATCTTCGTCGGGTCCACCTTCTAAAAGTATGATGAGTCGGATGAGCCGTCCCCGACTTTCGCACACAGCTGCATCTCCGCTATTGGGATGGCGGCGATCCCTCCCCAGAAAGCCTTATTCAGCTCATGACCAGACCTGGACAGGATTCATTGCGTCTTTCTATTCAGGTCTAATTTTTTGTATCACAATTCATCATAATTTGCTACGATGGGCTCAATTCAACCCGAATCTAAGACGGGGAACATTAAAATCGCTATTGGCATGTCAAAAAAACTACTCCAAGCTTGTGTATTATACTAATGAGGCTCTTCAATATAGACCGTGGAGGAACGTTTACCGATGTCTGGGCTAGTGCACCAGGCAAGCCCGATGTGGTCTTGAAATTACTTTCAGTTGATCCAGGAAATTATCAGGATGCTCCAACGGAAGGTAAGAAATGAGATCACAGATTGCCACAACCTTCAGCTTGAGCTATTCATACTGCCTCCACGTTGTAAACTAGATTTACCTGTCAGACAAACCACTCTTCAAAACGCGAGTTTGGCTTGAAAAGCTTAAGTCAAGTATATTAGCACACAAGATCTTAATCAGGAAGATAGATTAAGTAATCGAATTTCACCAAGCTACAAAAACCTGGCACCGTTCTTAGATGTGAACGGGGCATTATATTTGATTTTAAGTTCTTTCGAGGCGGTAGCTAACTTTACGTAGGCATCCGCCGTGTACTCTCCATCTATGGCGATTCAGAAATACCCAGAGGCACACCATTACCCAAGCAGAATCTAGAAATGGTTCGAATGGGGACAACAGTAGCCACAAATGCCCTTCTAGAAAGAAAAGGCAGACGACACGCATTCCTCGTCACAAAAGGATTCCGCGATCTTCTAAGAATCGGTTATCAATCTCGACCTCGACTTTTCGACCTCGATATCGTTAAACCAGAAGTTCTATTCTCGGAAGTCCATGAGATTGATGAACGAGTTACTATTGAAGGCTTCGATGAAGATTTCGATGGAACAACGAGAACGGATGTTGATGAGATCCCGGGTGTACTTGTTCGTGGTTCAAGTGGTGATTTGATGCGAATTCTGAAGCCTTTAGATGAAGAAGCCGTTAAACAAACGCTTTCGAATTTGAGAGCTGCTGGGGTTGATACTGTGGCAGTATGTTTCACACATTCTCACATCTTCGACGCACATGAAAAGCGAGTAAGTGAGTTAGCTGAAGAAGCTGGTTTCGAACACATCTCTCTATCTTCAACTGTAGCAGCGAAGATGATCAAAATGGTACCTCGTGGAAGTTCAGCATCTGCGGATGCTTATTTAACACCTGAGATTAAGGCGTATCTTCGTGGGTTTGTGAAGGGATTTGAGGGGGGTCATTTGGATGATGTTAGATGTGATTTTATGCAGTCGGATGGGGGACTTGTTAATCATAATAGCTTTAGTGGGTTGAAGGGTATTCTTAGTGGTCCTGCTGGTAAGTTTTGTTTCTTAAACAATCGATTTAAGTTGTTCAAAGTGATATATTGAAGTGAAGCAAGGCTGACGGAGGTGAAATGTAGGTGGTGTTGTTGGTTGTGCTAGGACGTGCTATGAAGATCTTACGAAGACACCGATTGTTTGCTTTGATATGGTAAGTCAGAGCCCTTGCTATTAATTATAGTAAAATTCAGCTCGACTTACTAAACCGATGTTCTAGGGTGGAACATCAACTGATGTATCTCGTTACGGAGGGACCTTCGAGCACGTCTTTGAGAGTACTACAGCAGGTGTAACGATACAGAGTCCACAGCTTGATATCAACACTGTAGCTGCTGGCGGTGGATCGATCCTTACCTGGCGAAATGGGCTCTTCGCTGTTGGCCCTGAAAGTGCTTCTTCTCACCCGGGTCCAGCGTGCTATCGAAAAGGTGGTCCTTTGGCTGTTACTGACGCTAATCTGTTTCTTGGTCGCTTAATTCCTGATTTATTCCCCAAGATATTTGGAGCGAGTGAGAAGGAAGCTTTGGATGCGACAATAGTGGCGGAGAAGTTCGCAGAACTAAGCGCCTTTATCAATGCTGAGACTGGAAAGTCCATGTCACCGGAAGAAATTGCGTACGGGTACCTTGACGTCGCAAATGAAGCTATGTGTCGACCAATTCGATCATTGACAGAAGGGAAGGGCTATGAAATCGGTAAACACCGTCTCGGAGTTTTTGGTGGTGCCGGTGGTCAGCACGCTTGCGAAATAGCTGTAAAGCTTGGAATCAATACTGTCGTCATCCACAAATACTCGAGTATTCTATCGGCATACGGCATGGCTTTAGCTGATGTAGTCCACGAAGAACAGGAGCCGACAAATGAAGTATATTCCGAAGAATCCAAAGAACGTCTGGATCAGCGGATTGAAAATCTCAAGTCAAAAGTCACGAATCATTTGTTGGAGCAAGGAATCTCAGAGAAGGACATTGGTCACGAATGTTACTTAAATATGAGATACCAGGGTACCGAGACTCCAATGATGGTACTGAGACCAGCAGATGGCGATTACAAGGCAGAATTTCTGAGAATCCATATTCGAGAGTTTAGTTTCCTCTTCCCATCCGACAGGCCTATTCTTGTTGACGATGCGAGAGTTAGAGGTATTGGAAAGAGCGATAGGACTGATACTGATAGTGAGAGACTGGGGGAAGAGCTTGCAGGCATGAAATTCCAGCCGGTTCTCGAGAACAAGGTTGAAAGACAGGTATGTCTAGTATAATTGGCCGACCACTCACTTGCTAATAGATAGCAGATCGAGTCGTACTTCAAAGTTGGTGGTCAGCAGACAACTCCAGTCTATATGCTCGAAGACCTAGCACCAGGAACTTCAATACTTGGCCCAGCAATGATCATCGACAAGACCCAGACCTTGGTCATAATTCCAAACGCAGAAGCTCGAATCCTTACCTCTCATGTTGTTATCCAGATAGATGCGACTAGAACTAGTGCCAAAGAAGTTGCATCACTTACTGTTGACCCAATTCAACTCTCCGTTTTTGGACACCGGTTCATGAGTATTGCGGAACAGATGGGTAGAACCCTGCAAAAAACAGCTGTATCGTTGAACATCAAAGAAAGATTGGATTTCTCATGCGCCATCTTTGGGCCAGATGCTGGCCTTGTGGCAAATGCTCCTCATATTCCGGTCCATCTGGGCTCTATGAGCTATGCTGTGCAGTATCAACATGACCTGTATAAAGGGAAACTAAAGCGTGGGGACGTCCTGCTTTCAAATCATCCGGAAAGTGGAGGCACCCACCTTCCTGATTTGACTGTCATAACACCAGTCTTTGGAGATGATGAAAAGGTCGCTTTCTATGTGGCAGCTCGAGGACATCATACCGATATTGGTGGATTTGACGGTACATCTATGCCACCTAACTCAACGGAACTTTGGCAAGAAGGCGCACAAATGAGGTCTTTCAAGCTGATTGAAAATGACCACTTCGATGAAGAAGGTATCATCAAGATCCTGCTCAAACCTGGAGAGTACCCTGGCTGCAATGGAAGTAGACGACTTTCCGACAACATCTCAGATTTGAAAGCACAAGTTGCAGCAAACAACAAAGGTGCTACATTAATCCAAGCCTTGATGAGCGAATACACACAAGAAGTCGTCCAACTGTATATGCGCGCCATTCAAAATAACGCCGAGATCGCAGTCCGAGGATATCTCTCCGAAGCACTGAAAAGACTGGGCCCAAAACTAGAAGCGCTTGATTCTATGGACAACGGATCACAAATAAAATTGGCCGTCTCAATTGAAAGCGACGGAGGAGCCACCTTCGATTTCACTGGTACAGGCTGTGAAATGCTCAGTAACCTGAATGCACCACCAGCAATCACATACTCCGCAATAATCTACAGTCTCCGTTTACTAATCGGTGCCGATATACCAATGAACCAAGGATGTCTCGCACCAATAAACGTTATTCTCCCCGACGGAAGTTTTCTAAATCCATCAGCAGGACCAGCTGTCTGCGCCGGAAATACACAAACCTCTCAACGCGTAGTCGATACCATATTACAAGCCTTCAAAGCCTCAGCCGCATCACAAGGATGTATGAATTGTCTCGGATTCTTCGGTGGTGGTGGTGTCGATGCCAATGGTAAACCACTACCTGGATCCGCATATGCATTTGGTGAAACCATTGCAGGAGGAAGTGGAGCTACGAGTCGAGCACACGGTGCAAGTGCCGTTGCTGTACACATGACAAATACCCGTATTACGGATCCTGAATCCCTCGAAAAAAGATATCCGGTTATTTTGAGAGAGTTTTCCATTCGGCAGGGGAGTGGTGGACGAGGTGTTCATAATGGTGGGGATGGTTGTGTTAGGGATATGGAATGTAGGGCTCCTTTGAAGTTTAGTGTTATTACTGAGAGGAGGGTTATTGCTCCTTATGGTCTTGAGTAAGTTTCTTTCTTTTCTCTTTTTTTTTCCAATTTATCTACTTGAGATGGTTTTAATTCTTGGTATCTTGGTACTGATATAAATGATAGTGGTGGAGAAAATGGAGAACGAGGTGCCAATTATTGGGTTAAGAAACGGCCGGATGGTTCGGATAGGTGGGTTAGTATGGGACCGAAGAATATGGTGCAGATGCAGACGGGTGATCGTTGTGTTATTCATACTCCTGGTGGTGGTGGATGGGGAAGTCTTGGTGATGGGAATGTAGTGCCTGTTGGTATGAAGGCAAGTGTAGGTAGTGGATATATCCCGAGGGCGGCGGGGAGTTTGGCTGCTTTCGAGGAGACTCAGGGTGGCCAGCATTGAAGTCATCTAGTAGATTAAATCTTTTGAAGTTTCGTCCTCTATCTTAGAATCAATCTTCTATTCTGAAAGACTGGTATTAAAAAGATTGTTGTTGGCCATCTTGTCTATTTCCTATGGATGCGAGGGCTAAGATCATCGGATAAAGGTCCTTGGTATAGCTTGCTCTCTAATAGGCACTTCAAATCGTTGAATGACTAGCACAGCATCGCACGACAATACTGTGCCTTCTCTCGTCCGTACAGTACAACAAGGACAAACTGGACAATGTTTTTGGTGGCAATGCTGAGTATATGTTCCGAGAAGTCCGCAAACTACTTGTGCGAGGCTTGTCTTTAGCCTAGCTGATATTTCTCTGTTTAGGTAAATTTACAAGTTATGTTGTTATGTTGTATGTTGTTGTCATCTTATTTAAGCAAATTTACCTCAGGTATCGAATTCTCATTCTATTCCATAAGAGGGTAACTGTTTGCAACTAGTAAGCGCCTGCTAGAATAAAATTAATTGTTATGTGTGCTCGCCAAGTAGTGTGTACAGGGGCTTTTGATAGAATGTCCTTCGTCCCCTATGACCCCGTTGAACTATTCTTCAAAACGGCACACAACGAAAACGTTGATATTGAAATTCTTATTGAATAATTGCCCTTCTGCTTCTTGGTTAATCTATGTCTTCCTCTGGCCTTAGTTCAACCTATACCTTCCCTTCGCTTTGTAACTTAAAATTCTCACAATAAAGATTTTTATTTGATAAGGAGAGAGCGAAATAAATGCAACTTCCTCGATGTCTATTGCACTATGAACTATTGTTAGACAACGAAGTTAGCTATTAGAGGAAGCTACTATAGATAAACTAGCAAAATTGCCTCTTTACGAGTCAATTTGGGGTTCAAGGTCTTACTGAACCTCTTTCTCGCTTATGGGCAGGCTAGATTTCAATCTGTCAAAGCATAGAGTAAGCTTTCCCATTTACATCACTACAAGCATAGCGGTAATCATGGAACTTCCGGAGATGAATGTAGCAACAAAAGCTAGGTCATGTAGCAATCTAGTGTTACATTTCCTACACTTCCTATTTGTTGCACTCGTGCAAATGATCGTAACAATACGCAATCACCTTCATAGAGCCAGGCATTGCCTGAACCGACTCAAGCTGCTGCTGCTCAGATTCAGGCACCACCTGAACAGAGTCAAGCTCATCCACAGAGTCAGACACTAGTTCAACAGAGCCAAGCACGGCCAGAATAGAACCAAACATCTTTATAGAGCCAATTTATGTTGTTGTTAAGTTGTAGATTGTTGTTATCTTATTGTATTTTCTTTTAAGTAGGAGTTTTAAGATTATTATAGTCGGGTATCTGGAATAAGTATTAAGTCTATACTTAAGATTCGTGTAAGCCTAGACACTAGTAGGGGTTAGGGTACTTCTGTCGTGATTCCTCTTCTCTGTCAAAGGGGACGTCTTTTCCTCGAGGAGCATCGGATAGGTAATTGCTTCTAGGTCGTTAGATGTCTTCCAATTCCTCATTACTTTCCAGCTCTTCTATGACTATTTTATTAGCTCGTAGATTCCCTTTGCCTTGTGGCTTGAATCTTTACTCAATATATCAACTGTTCATAAGAAGAGAGCTAAATCAGAGCAAGTCCCCCGGATATCTCTTGCACTACAAGCTATTACTAGCCAATATTAGTGTATCCAGATCCTCTTAATCGAAGCATGTCACCAACACAGGCATACGTTTTTTGCTATATTTGTGTGGTAGAATAATAAATGATACGGAGCCAAGCTAGGGTTCGCTAATGTACACTCTCTTGTTAGTATTATAGGGAGTTATAGAGATATATTCCTATTGCATCGAGGAACTTAGATCCTAGCTGATGCTTTTCTAGTTTAAGTGACGTTTACATTTTATGTTGTTAGGTGAGAGGTTGTTGTTATTTTATTAAAGTGACATAGTTGGGAGAGGTAAGTGGCGTAATCCCGTGCGAGAGAACTGGCATAGTCCTTTGTGATTAAGACTGGCGATATTGGC
This sequence comes from Pezicula radicicola, assembly GCA_003008705.1. Lineage (NCBI taxonomy): Eukaryota > Fungi > Ascomycota > Leotiomycetes > Helotiales > Dermateaceae > Pezicula > Pezicula radicicola. The sequence goes on along the minus strand of PDUO01000008.1, from coordinate 1,231,640 downwards.
AACCATCGAAGCAACCACGGACTTTCATATTCCTGGGGGTCTTTAGAAGCATATGCCCTTTTGACAAAAGAAGAGAAGATCAAATGCCTCACATTGCCATAAGTTCAAGCCCGGGACCTGATTAAAAACCCCTTATAAAGGTACTACATAAGAAGTATTGAAATACCTAAGCTAGGAAGTAGAAGGTATAAGGTAGTCAGATTCATCATAGTTGTGACCAGTAAGTGTCTCCGTAGTTTTGTTCCTACCAAATTCTTTAATAGTGTCCTGGACTTGAAGACTTCGATGTGCAGGCTCAAGGTTGAAGTCAATGGGGAGCGTGGATGGAAACTTGTTATTTCTGTCCTATGGAACAGACTTTCTCGACTTTTCTTCTTATTTAAGGACAAGGTCGTAGTGCCTCTCTCTATATCGTACCGTTTATAAACTTGAAATACACGATGAGGCCTGTAGGCGATGAAATATGATTAAGGTTAAGATTGAACCTAGGCATGCGGCCTTACTTCAATATTTCCAGCTTTTGCATCAGCTACAGCCACCTCGTCGAACTTCCGAGCGCTAGCTACTCTTTCAGCACCCAAACGATAAGAGCTCGGTAAATCCACATCTTCATATGCCTTTCCTAACAACAAATCCACAGCAGCTTTACCACATAACCTCGCATTTGGCATTCCATGTCCGGTAAACCCAGCACAAACAAATAAACCTTTCCCACCACCCATCTCATCACCCACTTCGCCAACCCAAGGTCTACCATCCCTACTAAAACCCATAATCCCACTCCATTCCCAAGTAGCCTTCAACTCCTCATCGTCGTTTTCTAGGTTAAGGACAACATTAAGTTCACGTCTCAGATACGCTGCTGCAGGATCATCAATAGCCGTGTCGTCAGAAACACCAACACCACCACTAGCAGCAAGGGAACGACCACCACCAAACATGAGTTCGCCTCCGGTATTTCCGGAGAAAGGTCGTTGGACGAGGTAATCATCTTGATCAATATTTTGACTTGCGTGACCCATGAAGGAATAAGAATATGTGAGTGGTTCGTTGGTAGTCGCTGGTCTCGTTGACTTTGGAGGAAGAAGACTGCTCATTTCACCTCGAACAGGGACGATGAGGTCGCTGAATGAAGGGATAAGGTAGGATGTATACGCATTCGTAGTGAGGAGAACTTTGGAAGTGACGATCATACCACGGTCTGTATGCACGATCCAAGAACCGTCCTTGGCCTCTTGAAGTTTGGTAACCGGCGTATTTGTTTGGAGGTTAAACGAGCCTTCTGATACCTTACTCGACAGTAGACTTTCCAGGATCCAAGAAACGAGCTTATAAGGCCATAAACTTGCAGCTTTAGCCTGTACAATCGCACCAGCTGCTGTCGGTACACGAAGATCTTCTAGCGATGGATTTTGAGACTCCTTAGAAACAATAGTAACGAATTTAGCAAGAGCAGGATCCGATGCATGAAGGACCTTAGCCTCCTCAACAGCTATGTCGAACCTAGACTTAGCCATATAAGTGTGAACGCTGGAAAGAGATACCCAATCACATTCAATGTGATTAGTTTCTACTAGGTTTTTCACAGTTTCGTAGTTCCGAATTTCGAAATCTGCTACTTCTGGGGGGTTGGCGTATATTAACGGCTGGCAGTGCCCACCATTCTAAAGTTTTTGTTAGTTTTGAATCTCCCGTTCTAATACCTAGGTTTACTAACTCTTCCCGTAGCACCCCAGCATGCTTCTCTCGCTTCAAGCATAACCACATTTAGCTTATTGCCCTCCTCATCCTGCCGCAGGTACTGAGCAGCTGAAGCACCAGAGATACCGGAGCCGACTATTACGACATCTGCTTTTGTCGGAAGAGTTTCTGTTGTTCGGTGCCCAAGAAGTACTTTAGATGGCTCTGTATGCCAGAACGATTTCGTTGGATTAGAAGACGGAAGTTCTGATTGTCCGGAGGAGACTTTGGAGACTGTCATTTTCGTTTCGTTGACTCTATGGTAATAAATGCTGGACAAAACTCCGTCTAGACTAATCTGGATCTTGGCTACACGTACCAAAGAAACTAACAGTTGGCAGCCTTGCAGGAGAAAACTGATCTTTATGCGTGAGGTGTAGAAGATTTCTTCAGAGGTTGGGGGCCTCGCTTCGACTTGCCAGATTGAGTAATATTACCCTTGTGAAAGTGGGATGTGTGAACAGTTTCGCTTATTTCAGGAGGACCAAAGCAGAACAATGTTAATGATTCTACCCTAGCTTATAGGGTTCTAAACTAGAGTCTAAAGAAAATCGACTACATAAAGTTCTAACTTCTATATCTAGACATTATGGTATTATCTGTGGTGTATTATTACTGCCACGTGACGGCGTACAGCTTCACGTGAGAGCGTAGTAAATCACTTGATAGTAATTTACTTGATCTGAGGAATACTAACATGTTATTTGGCTATAACTTTTTGCTGAGACACTCTACTGCCTTCCATTCTCTCTTTTTTTTTCTCTCGATTCCAGCGTATCGGTCCTCTGATGTGCTTCGCCTAAGTGATAATAATTTGAGTGAATTCTAAAGCTGAAGCATTGGATTACAATCGCAGGAGAGGAACAAGCTTTCTCTATAAATTTATCGCCCTAGATAAGTTTGCTAATTACATGCAAATTCTGGCTTTTTTTTATGGCATCAAAATAAGAAGCCGTGGATCGCGTCTTCTGAGAATCATGGAAGTGGTTTAGCAACACTCAACCTCTACAGGCTTTGACAGAAAAAGATGCAAGAAGAACTCAAATAACCCTAGAAGGGGATAGTGCTGTAATTCATGTCGCATTACATAGCCTTACCATGCTACCTCGCTTATAGGCGATAAATACCCCAACTTCGACTCTGTTCCACCACCAGGCTGTTTGAGCCTCTTTCTTCCTACTTTGAACAACTACAGCCACTCTCGCTTATTCGAAATACCTGACTTATGAGTGGGTGATGGCTGTGAAGGGATAGTTGAAATAAATATTTAAACAACTTTTCAGCAATAGGGCGTGGCGTAACAACTGCAATTTACTTAACAGTAATATTGACATTTGTTGAGAGGATAAAAAATTGTTTCTCCAAGTCAGGTCGTTTGCGAATGTTAAGAAGGATAATAATAATTAATGAAGGGATGCCTTACTTGGGCCCTTCAAGAACCTGGTCTAAAGCTCGTTTGTTAGTTTAGTCATTAAGTTCCTTGTTCCACGTTCCGTGTTCCGTCTTCCTTGTTCCGCGTCCCTTGCAACGGATTGAATATCTTTTGTGGAAGGGTAGTCAGCAATTTCAGCCTTTCTTAGGCTAGCTATATCTCCAGAAAATTATAATTTAGAGAGCTCGGGTACCGAGAGCCCAGTCCCACCTACAGTGAATAATAGCTTTTCGCTTCCCAAGCGTTTCTCTAGTCAGAACGTGGTGAGGGTGAAATTCCTTGGTAGATAAAAAGTAGTAAAAAATAGATCTTTTATAGAATCTCTTTGCCTGACTAACCTCTCTTAAATAACGAACTAGAAAGGAGGTATCAGTGGTGTCTTCAAATATTTAAGCGATAAAGACATTAAGTCGTTGTGCCATTGTGCTAATGAGGTTAAATAATAAGATTCTACAATGGTGCTAAATAATACAAGTGACAGCAAGATTGAATCTACCAGCTTTTTTGATATAATCTTCCCCAGGTTCTGTTAATACATACTAACATGTTTTCCCTAGTCCCTTCATTAAGCGAGGTATTGAACGGGGGGGTAGCATCACGTGCCCGTTTCTTCCCGAGTTTTACCCCGCACCACTGCAAAGGCACATATGCTAATGTAATATTCATGCACAGTAAGCAAACGCAGGTCAACCCATTTTCGGTATTACCATGACTACACGACGGAAATCTTCGGCGATAGAAGTGACCAGTACTGAGGTACTCGGTAAGGGGTTGTGCTATTGCATTGGAAATCCAAAGATCTTCGGAAAAGTTGACTAAGCTTCGGCAATTACTATTCAGTTCCTGGTTATGAAGACACTGGGAAAGGATCGAATTGGTGTAAGCTGACTATCCACTCTTGACATAGCTAGTTGACGCGGTAGTGCAGCACTGTAGCTACTGCGGGGTCAAACGCCGAAGCTCTCGCATATCACCGACGTGCCAAGGATTCCAGACAGCGCAAACAGCTCCTATTTGCTTACGACCTTACTCCTTATTCCTTCCTTCTTACGACCTTACTTCTTTTAAGTACCGGCAGCTTCCCAGCTTTGAGCTACTCCAGACCTTCTCCTCTTTTTCGACACAGAGTTCAACATTAATCAAAATCACATCACTTTTTATACGAGCACCATGGCAGAAACGTTGGAACTTACTGCACCCAATGGCCTCAAGTACTCACAACCCATTGGGCTTTTCATAAATAATGAGTTTGTGAGGTCGACCTCAGGCGAGAAATTCGCTACAGTTAACCCCGCGTATGGTACCCATGTAAATATGTATTGGAGTTTTTTGAGGCCAACAACATACTAATATAACGATGTGTACAGCACGGAAACCGATATCACAAGCGTTTATGCAGCCAGTGTTGAAGACGTCGACATCGCAGTTAAGGCCGCCCGAAAAGCTCTCAAAGATCCATCATGGAGAAACCTGGGTGGAACAGAAAGAGGTACATTGATGCTAAAGTTTGCGGATCTGATCGAGCAGCACGCACATCAATTAGCTACCATCGAGACTTGGGATAATGGAAAGCCATACCAACATGCCCTCAATGTAGACGTTCCTATGTAAGACATCCACCTATAAATAGAACAAACCCATCAAGCAGGCCAGAACTGACACTCCCAATAGGGTGGCTAAGGTTATCCGGTATTATGCAGGTTGGGCAGACAAAGTACAAGGAGATGTTATTGAAACAACACCCGATAAACTGACTTACACTATTCGTGAACCAGTTGGTGTTTGTGGCCAAATTATTCCATGGAATTTTCCCTTGGCTATGGCAGCGTGGAAGTTGGGACCCATGCTTGCATGCGGCAATACCACCGTCCTAAAGCCAGCAGAACAGACACCTCTATCAGCTCTATACCTTGCACAACTCATCAAAGAGGCCGGGTTCCCTCCTGGAGTAGTCAACATTCTGAATGGTTTTGGTCGTGTTGCTGGCGCGGCCATCGCATCTCACTTGGATATCGACAAAATCGCTTTTACTGGATCTACCCAAACCGGACGAGAGATCATGAAGCTTGCATCTATCAATCTTAAGAACATATCTCTTGAGACTGGAGGCAAGAGTCCCCTGATTGTCTTTGACGATGCAGACCTGGCTTCAGCTGTGCGATGGGCACATACGGGAATCATGTTCAACCAAGGCCAAGTCTGTACAGCCAACAGTCGAATCTTGGTCCAAGAAGGTGTTTACGACAAATTTGTTGAAGCTTTTAAGGAACAAGTGAAGAATGTTTCAAAGATTGGGGACCCTTTCGAGGATTCAACTTTCCAGGGCCCTCAAGTGACGAAAGCCCAGTTCGACCGAGTGATGGGTTACATCGAGAGTGGAAAGTCAGAAGGTGCGACTCTGGCGATGGGTGGTGTTGCTCACAAGGATGTAAATGGGAAAGGGTTCTTCATTGCCCCAACCATTTTTACAAATGTGCAGGATCACCACAAGATCTACCGTGAAGAAGTGTTTGGTCCTTTCTGTGTCATCTCATCATTCAAGACTGAGGAAGAGGCCATTAGGAGGGCCAACGATACGTTCTATGGTCTGGGAAGTTCCGTACGTGCTAAGACTTTATCGTCCGTGTAAACATACTGATGCGATGCGTAGGTCTTTACGGAGAACATTAAGAAAGCCCATCGAGTGGCGAGAAATATCGAAGCAGGTATGGTGTGGATCAACTCTAGTAATGACTCAGATTACCGGTATGTTAATCCCTCAAGAGACCTAGTATGACAGAGTGGCTAACTCGCTATGTGTAGTATTCCATTCGGAGGTGTCAAGCAATCTGGTATTGGACGCGAGCTTGGAGAAGCAGGATTAGCAGCATACACTAACATTAAATCGGTGCACGTCAACTTGGCATGAGGGGGCACTACAATTACATCCAGCTCGGAATGAAACAAGAAATATATCAAAATGTACTGAATCGCAATCCTGAATGACAAATTATGTGCTCGCTTCGTCTTTTCTCCTGTCATTATCGGTTCGACTTGAAGTTTTTAAAACTCCTGATTGAAAGTAACCTGACTGACACTAATGATCTGAACGTCGCATAAGGACATGGCGCGCTGGGAAGTGCCCATGGGTTCCCCACGTACTTACGGAGGTAGTTAATGGACCTATGGTAACTGTTAGTTGCTCGCGCTTACTGATGCGAACCTTGCGAGCGAGCAAATTCTTTCAAAAACGCCCGTGCAACTGGGCTTAGTGAATCCATAATTTTGTGTGAAGTTTCCTCACCAGATACTTTGGGGAATAGAATCAGTTTGAGCTTAGCTGTCACAGTTGAAGCGAGTAGCTTTAAGGCCATTTGTAAACTCTAAATCTATTCGTCTTGAAGTCAGACCTTGCTGGGTAGGTTGCCATGGTGCCACCATTTGGTTGGATTTGTGAATCGAGTTAGTACGTTGCGTATATTACAAACTCGAGAGCATCTGAGAATTAAAGGGATATCAGCTTGAGATTATGCTATCATAATGGAAGAGAATATCTTAAACGTCACCCGTTAAATACAAACAAGCTTTGCTAGATTGTAGGTAAGTACTTACAGTAATGTAGGGGTCGCTCGTCATCCCTAGCCCGACTATTAGATTTGCAGTACAAACGGTACTCAGAAAATCACGCTAGTGGAATTGAAAAACGAAGGTCGATCTAAACTGCGATTTCTGCTTGTAGGAATGGTATTTCACTCCCCTTTTACTTCAAACGAAAAAGAGGAAAGCCTTACGAAGCTAGATGAGGCACCTAGTCTGACATGTTCAAGCAGGTGCTTATGTAACTTATGCTATCCCTTTCCATAAATATTAGCCAGCTTAGCAGGGATTTAGCACTCTGCTTGTATTATAATCGCTTAAGGCGTCTTAGAGGCAATTAAAAGAAGTTTACTGGCTAGAACTACTCTACAGTATTTGATCGATACCTTAGTGCACGTCCCTATGGCCTAAGCGCCCAGCCAATATTCATGGGAAGGGATACTACGAAGTACCACCAACTAATACTCAACTTAAGTAAGGAGTCTTCTAGATCCGCACAAACTTCGAGCATATCGGTGATGTAGTACACACAGTAGAACGCATATGAGATTATTTCAAATTCAGCTTGGTTTTTTGAGTTTTCATGTAGATTTTTGCTCAGCCAACGAAATGCCTTGGCTTCCATGAACTTGTGCACTAGTGGAAAGCTCTCATCCGGCCACTTTAGTTCTGCATTACAAACCTTACACAATAACAACGATATGAAAGTTCTCACTGGATTAAATAATATATTAGTACCTCTATTGCTACATGTTTCTGAAATGTTACTGGACAATAGAGCTTACACGTGACCTGGAATCAACTCACCCGCCGAACTCAACTCTGCAAGCCTTGACAGATCTTGAATACTATTGACTTTTCCCTTGAAGATCTCTTGCCGGTCTTTGAGTTTCGTAAGGAAGGATAACAAGGTTGGATTGGCTAGATGCATACGCAATGGCATGGTATCGGGGCCGACCCTCGGTAGGCGAGTTTCGGATGGCTTGAAACACACCTTAACAGCTTTCTTATGGATCGTTACAATCGCGTACAGGACACATCGAAACAAACATCCTGAAAAGTTTTCAAGCTGCGATCTTGAGGGATTAAAAGGGAGGGTTCACAGCATATGAAATTACGGACCGTTAGGCTGACTTCTGTTAGTGATCCACAGCTAGTAGAGCTAAGCTCTCTTCCTTCCGGGAATCTTCAATCCTCCCGTGATAATACATGAAGCAACCTTGCGGCGTGTGGAATCTGTATGTTTGAGAGTCTTGCCCGGCTCCTAGCCTCCTGGGTGCTAAGCACATTGGCAGGTGCCATCCGAAGATGTGGATAATTCATCATCAATTTCTCGCATGGCCTTGTTACAAGTTTGTACTTCCGTACGTTGCGATGTCAGAGAGTGGGCATCTGGAAAATCAGACGTAACAAACTGATGAGAGAAACATGCACGGCTATCGCTTAGTAGCAAATGGATGAACAGGGCCACCGTGTGGGCTGGAGGAGCTCGCGTAATTAAGGGCCTAGTTGATGTACACAAGGGGCATGGTTTATGTTCCGAGGTCGATCCTGTCCTGTGGAGTTGAGGCTATGGAGCGATTCTCTGATACTTTCGATACCGTTATTGCGAAGGGGGCAAGACACCTACTCTATCAGGGTGATAAACGAAACAGGAACAGGCGACGCTTCTTCCTGGGGCTGAGTGACGTTTATAACCTTTATATCTCACGAAGCATCCCCGCAGGTTCTTTCCTTTGATCCCCATCCTCTTCGTACTCGTTCATAAGCGGGCCTTACTTTTCTTCTTTGATTCAGTTCTTGTTGATCAAGCCTTTTAATATTCTTGTTTTTGCAATGGGTTCTCATCAGGATGAGAAGACATCTGCACCTTTGTCAGCCAAATACCCCCCATGGCGTGCAGTAATATTATACGCGGCTGCTTTTTATGCGGTAGTGTTTTCGACGGTAGCACTCACTCAACATTTAACACCTGTCAGACATCTCAATTATATCGAGGAGCTCCAGGCACTTATCGATGCGCACAACAACCACCTGGAAGGTCAAGCAGCGTTGCACCGTCGTGGCCTCCTTAGCGATCTCGGTTCAAGTATCGAAGGTGCTGCGGGTGCTGCTGCTAGCAGCCTCCTTCCAAATACCAGCACCATCTTAAGCGGCCTCGGGAGCGCTCTAGGTATAACTAGTGGAAATGGGAGCCTTGTGGATTCGATTGAGGGCGGTTTGGTGGAGCCTGCGAAGTTCTTGGGGGTTGGACTTGCCAGTGGTGCAATGTCTTCACTCGGTATGGCCATGCCACCAAACATGACTGGCAATAGTACTGGCCTCAACGCTATTGCCCAAAACTTGGGCTCAGGCTTGACCTCGACTATTTTCAACTCAAGCACCTTCTCCAACTTGACAGCCGATACAGGTCCTGGCGGACTACTAGGAGGAAGCACTGGAACAGCCGGGCAGGCTGTACTTGCTCTGGGTCAAGGTTTAGGAGGAGGTGCAACATCGGGACTAAAGCTCAATGCCGTATCTACCATGATGATGTTTAATACTTCTGGTATTAGCGGTATCGCTGGTAGCTTTGGCCAAGGCCTATCACAATCCTTCCTTGGCTCAGTCGATTTATCCACACTAACCAGTTCGAGTCCTGATGGGTTATTAGGAGGAAGCAGCGGAATGGTTGGGGAGGCTGTACTTGCTCTAGGTCAAGGTTTAGGGGGAGGTGCATCATCGGGACTGAAGCTTAATACAGCATCTGGAATGATGTTCAATACTTCAGGCGTCAGCGGTATCGCTGGTAGTTTTGGCCAAGGCCTATCACAATCCTTCCTAGGCTCAGCCAACCTATCCGCAATAACTTCGTCGCTAACTTCGTCTCTCTCTAAACGTGCTGCCGACGGCACTTCCATGGTCTCAGGTTTGACAGCCATGATTCCGCAAATCGCAACAGGTTTTGGATCAGGTCTCGGTCAGGGAGCAGCTATTGGCTTGGGTTTCCAAAACGACTCGACCACCAATGTATCCGGCACTGATGTGGCAGGAGTAACGCATAATTTCGCCCAAGGTCTAGTGGCTAGCTTCCTCGCAAATGGTACTACCCAAAATCTGACCAGCTCACTTAGCAGTCTTACCAGCAGCAAGGATGTAACAACTGGAAATGCCACATCTACCGATTCCGGTTTATTAGGTGGCTTCTCACTCGGGAGCATCGACATTGTCAAGGTCGCAGCGGGTCTCGCTGTTGGCTTGGTCTCAGGTGCTGGTTCACAGATAACCAGCTTACAGCTCTTCTCGGCCGATACGACTGATTTCAATGACACTGTAGGTGGTGCTGCGACTGGCTTTGGAAGCGGTCTTGGATCTGAAGGAGCCAAACTCGTCTCACAAATCGTGGGTACAGCAGTCACCCCGAAAAAGAACAAGCGGACAGTTGAGAGTATAGAGTATGACGGCGAAAAATCAGTTGCTCTTTCCAAGAGAGCCGAAGTGGCTAATGGTACCAACCTAGCAGAAATCATTGCCAACTTGAATGCAACAAACATCAACCCTCTTATTCAAACTGGCATCGATGATCTCACCTGCGAAGGAGTCGGAGGACTCATCGGCATAGCCCTTGGCCTTGTTAGCAGTAATACAATCAGTCTTAACGGCGGCGACTTCATCACAAAGTACCTTGGCGCCAACCTCACTCTCCCAGACCAGGAATTCAAGTTCACCAGTGATGGAAACACGTACAAGATAAATCCGAAGCAGGGCTTTACAGACTTTTCTGTAAACAATACAAAGCTCATCCCGCTGGTGATTATCGCTGTTCTTCATAGTAAGTTTCCGATGAGAAAGTGATTCGAGTCAAGTTGTGCTGACCTTTCATAGTTGTCATTGGTATCGCGGTCTACTACTTCGCCATTCCTCTTCTCCTTCTCGCCTACAGCAGTCAGAGAGTAAGACATCTCATTCAAAGTCCATCAAACAGACCGAATGAAAGCAGCAAATCGAAATGGTCGAAATGGGTCCGACTTACCGCTCTTTCAATCGCCCCCCTGTCAATTCTGATCTTTGCTTTCGGTGTCGCATTGAGAGGAAGCGCTAAACAGTTTGTCACTGGACATGGGGTAAGCTCTCTCTCTACCGTTTCCTCACCGAATCAAAATACTAACCAAGAATATCAGATCTTTGGCTTGCTTGTCTTCCTTCAAACACTACTTGCGGCAGCGACAACTCAACTCCAATACCCCAAAGTTCTCAACGCTTCCGCAGTCGACCTCCCCCCAAACATGGTCAACCCAACGATCCGCTTAGTCCACAAAGCCAACATCGGACTCCTCCTCTTCCTCTCAATGGTAACCCTCCTAACAGGATTCACGGACCTCTCAGCTCTCAGTGTATGCGTCACAGCAAGTGTACTCGGTGGACTTGGACCAGCTGTTTTCATGGCGTTAGGCTGGTTATTGTTGATGCCTACTGTGCTTGCTGCAGGTATGGAGGGCTTGAAGTGGTGGGTCGGTAAGAAGGGTAGTAATGATGGTATTGTGCCGAAGATGGGAACTATAATTGTGAACGAGAAGGGGGGCGAGAAGATGAAGGGTGGTATTGGTTTGGATGAGATGTATAAGAAGAGCTATCTGGATGTTTAGTTCGGGTTGTGGTCAGTCTTATGGATGGGGAAATGATACCAGGGTTGGGTTGGTGTTTGGGTGGATAGGATAACGTTTCATTCTTATGTTCGGTATTTGTACAGATGCATATACATATCGTACTATTATTATAAAATACTTACGTATATTATATTATTTACTTCTGATTTAATACTTCGGTTCGTATTCTTGTGGCATGATGCATCTTAATTTGTAACCAGTTCTCCGAACTTCCTACGGTCTTCGATGTACTGCACTTGAGGATTACTTCTTGGAACTTGAACTCAAGTAATATTAAGATGATAACGTTCATTTAAGACTATTTCTTCTTATATACACATACAAGGCCAAGACAATTGAATACTGTTTTCAAAATGCCAACAATTAGAGTTCTAGTTAGTCTTATAGTGGTTGCAATGCAAAGAGATGGGACGGTCAGCAAAGGGATTTCTTTTGCTGTTTCGATTTAGTAGTAAGCCAGGTTTAAATTCGCCGCACACTACAGTAACATATTAAATCTCTGCTTTTTTTTAACGCTTGGGCTACCCTATCGAAATAATTTAATTAATTATCGAAAAGCACTATATATTCAGTAATAACACTATTAGAAGTTATTATAACTCAACAACTAACACTCTAAATCGAATCAAATTATAGATTAATTAAATTCAATATTATATTATTAAGATGGGAAGAACAACTAAGGCTATAGGCACTAAAAAGACTACTAGGACTAAGCTTACAGCCGACTAAACTACTACCTAAATATAAACTCCTAAACTACCTATAAAGCCTATAAAGCCTCCTATAAAGCCTAGAAAGACTAGATCAAATAAGGATATTATTCTAGATACCTGATACTCCGACGAAGAGTCTATTGAGCTTAATAAGATACCTTTTAAAAGGCACAAGCTGAAGCAACATATAATAGGCAGTAGGAATGGGTTCGAATAGCGATAGACACATCAATGGGGTTGGCAACACTAGATTGAATTGGACTACTCTATCACATATAGCTAGAAGCCACATTATATAGAGTATCGGGTAATAGTAGTTCCAGCCCATAGTCAGACCTTGTTCGGGTCTGCCTAAGGCCTCGCTCAGACTACTACTCGTAGCATTAACTGTTCCATATTTCTAACAATACCTATTAAACCTAAAGAATAAAACCTAGTTAGCCGACCTTATATTAAGAAGGTTCTAAAGGATTAAGTAATTGTCTTTATTATCTATGTTATAGTAGATTCGACTTAATTAAAACCTATAATACCTATTAGTATTAATGTTACTAAATATAATAAGGATAAGGATCTATTCTTACGTAGATAGCTTTCTTAATAGCTTAAACCTTACATTAAGGGAGTCGAGCTAAAATCTACGATTTAGAGGGTAATAGTAGTTATTTGATAGCTTCATTTTAAGCTACTTATAATGTTATTTAGAGTGGTTGTTAAGCTACAGTAGTCTTAAATAGTAATAGGAAGTAAGTTCGACAATTAGGTAAATTATTTCGATGGGGTGGGCCCAAGTGTCGAAAAAGCAGGGATTTAATATGTCACTGTAAGTTGGGCTTTTATGAGATTTTGCTAAACTATTCTCGGCTGCGTACTGGAGTGCGGCTGCTTGTACTTCGTAGAGTGGCACCACTCAACTATCTCTTGTGTCATTCTTCTTACCTTTTAACATGTCACGCCTCCGAGGTCACAACCTAAAACAAACAGCCTAGGTAAATTTAGTAATAGACTGTCGACGTTACTTCATACGGCCATCGTCAAATTATTTTTAGGTTTCGCTTCAAATTATTTGTTGTTAGTTGCTACGGAGGTTCCCGCCAAAAGTCGTGATAATACAGGCTACGAAGCCTGTAGCAGCCTGTAACTATAGCGTCCTCTAATAGGCTAGTAGTCATAATCCTTACAGGGACTTTTTAGCGCTTAGACGCTAAAAGCAGGCTGTTATAGGGCCTTCAAGCGAAACTCCACTACTGTATTTAGAGGGAACTATAGTGCTTAATCACTAAACGAACAAGCCCTATAGGCTATTTAAGCGGTATTTACAGGGCATCTCTCGCTGTAGCTACAGGCTGCTACAGGCTTCCTAGCCTATATTATCACGACTTTTGGCGGGAACCTCCGTACCGATTCTGTAATAGTTTAAGTTGGAAATGGCCGCAAGCAGCTAACGACAGCATAACGACTACTAGAATAAGAAAGTGCTGCCCCAAGCACGTAAAGTTTCGGGGAATCTTCCGTTGCACATGAAGCCCATTTGATATACTACCTGGAGATAACTTAGCAAATGTTGCGTGCAAAGAAAAGGAAAACTGGATGGCCTCCTCACACTTGAAGTTGTTGGGTAGATCGAGCTTGACTCCTGCTGTAGATTCACGATAACGAATGATTATACGTCAGAGAGTAGGACGAACCCACGATCTGAATTCGCAAAGTATACATTATGTATAATGGCCGAGGTCATCAGCTTGAGAAGGCCAGTCTGGGAACCATGATCCCGGCCATCGTTTTAACGTTATTGAGATTCTTCACTCGATATCAGTTGTTAAATGGGTTAAAGATAGATGATTATTGTTTAATGGTAGCTGTTGTGAGTCAAGTTCCTTCAATCTATGATAATAAAGAGGAATACCTCGGGCTGACTATGAAATTTTAGCTGTGTTCAATTGGAGATACAATAACTTTGTCAATTGGTGAGTATGTTATTCATCTGTGGATCGCGATTATTAACCATGCCATTCTAACGTACATGTAGAGAAACGTTCGGGTCTTGGAATGCCTGTCCAATCACTATCGATGAATGAAATAGAAACATTTCTACAAGTTAGTATATCCTCTGGGGTCAAAGTACTTGCTGATAATCATTCGCCAAAGTGTTTTTACATAAGCATGGTTTTTTACAACATCTCCATGGTCTTAACAAAAATTTCGATACTCCTAGGCTACTTCAACATCTTCCCCAACCCAAGAGTCCGCCTGGCAACCAAATTAGCCCTAGGCTACGTTATATTCTGTGCAATCTACTGGATAGCTTTTATGGTCTTAATATGTCGGCCAATTGCATTATTCTGGAATAAATCTTTGAAGGGGACTTGTATCAATACCCAAAGAAGTTGGAACATGGCAGCGATTAATGTCGGCTTAAACATTGCAAGTGATTTGATTATTATCGGCATCCCAATGCCAGTAATATTATCACTTCATCTAGCTAAAAAAGCAAGATTTTGGCTGGTCGTCGTCTTCTCCTTGGGTTCTTGGTAAGTTTTCTTCTTCCTATACCTTTATAAATCACTATTTATACCCTAACTAACAACTTTTCCACCGAATTAGTGTCACTGCAATCACAATAGCTAGACTCCCCGTACTCCTTCATGCAGTAAAATCCACTGATGTAACATGTTCGTTCCCAAAATCTCTTCCTATCAACCTTAGACTAATGACCAAAAACTTCGATAGATGAAACACTTAACATATCATTTCTCTCAACAGTCGAAAACAACGTAGCGATCATCTGTGCCGCATTACCACCACTTCGAGCCTTCGTACAACATTACTTTCCATGCCTCATGCCATCACTAGCACCTTCATCAAATAGCACATTACCACATCATCAGTTACGCCCCTCAGATTGGAGTGGTGGGACTGCGGTGACTGCGACTAGTTATGAAGATCCCGAGAGTCGGATAGAGAATTGTACAAGTTCTGGAGCACCTCTTGATGAAATTTATAAGAAGGAGGGTTAAATTGATGATTTTGGTATATTAGATGGTATGCTATTTTTTTTTTTAAAAAAAAAGTGTGTAGAACGAATCTGGCTGAATATGAATATTTAGAGGAATATGAGTGGTTAAATTGTAGAGCTAGGAATTATTTGTGCAGGTTTTTTGGGGTAGAATATTATTGTTAACATACTTATGAAACTGATGATAAGTATGGGGACCTTCGACAGTAACACTCAAGCTCGCACACTCTCGGACCCTATCTTCCGATAAACCCCATACCTAAAAATATACTTTCCCCAGGCCTCCTCTTTCCCATCAGGCGGTGGACCTGGCGCCCACTCATCAAGCTCAAGCACTAAAGTCCTCCACTCCTTAAAACCAGCTTTCTCGTAAACCCTCCAAGCGTCTTGACTAGAATGAACCCAAGCAAAAACACCTTTGTCATCACAAATATCTATTCCGTATTTCAGGAGTGCAGATCCGATACCGAGGGATTGATGGGAAGGTGATACGGAAAGTGAGAGTACGTAGAGGCATTTTGTACCTGGTGGCATGAGATCTTTCATTGTGGAAGACATTTCCGCATCCGTATATTCCACTAATTTCTTAATCTTTTCATCTTCTTGATCTTCCTCAATTTCCTTCTCTTCATTTTTCTCTTCAACTTTTGATTGTTGGTTCTCTTCTGGAGTTGGAGTTGGAACTGGACCAGGATCCGAACGTGGAATCTCACCACTTTCAAACCCTCGAAATCCCCAACCTATGAATCCTACTGCTTCGCCGGTATTTTTTGAGGTAGCTTTTAACATTACGCAGCGTGGGGAGTTGAGGTAGGATGATAGCATGGATTTACTTCCTTCTTCATGGTTGTAGGGTTTTGCGCCGAAGGAGGCTTTCATTTGTGTGTGGCGGTCTTGAAAAAGTCAGTATTTTCTTTCTTTCCTTCTTTAGTTTTAGGGGTTCAAGATTTTGGAATTGGGGTTTCGTTGTTGGCGGTAGTGATGGGATTGTGGAGTTTGAGATGGGTGTCAAGGATACAAAGCATACTTACCGTTTTCGAAGGAATCCCCCGCTATTTTGGAGAGGGCTGGAATATCGGCGAATGTCATAGGAACAATTGAGATATCCATCCCGCAAAATTTTGGTTGGTGGGTCGATATTGTGTTTTGTACTGATATGCTGAGGGTGGAATGTGACAAGCGATGTTAAAAAGGGGGTAAGTGGCACGTGACCTATATGATGTACTGTGGAAATTCTGGGTGTTGTATTTCGGTTAGGTTCGAGATACATGCCATGGTATTTGTAGTTCTATCATTTTGTTTCATACTTTCTCTTCATATTACATCTAAAATACAGTTCGGTATGACTCTTACCGGCGAAGGTGTGAGAGGTGTTCGAATAAGCGAGGAAGTTTGTTCCATTGCTACTCGAAACCAACAACGGAAAAGTGGGAGAACGTAGATGCAACGTAATTGAAATATATCATGTGATATCTACGAATGATCACCCGACTGATTTGGCCGCGACAATTTCTTAGATCAAGTGAACGATGCTTCGATTGATTCCTTTCCACATTTATCTAGTTCAATTTAGATTCAATCTTTTACCTCTTCATCAATCTTCGTAGATGTATTAAACCAACATCTCTCAGAAGAACTCCAACCTTGCCTAGCAACTGCCACCACTAAACTTTACAACCCAACATAATGCACTCAGAATTCTATTTCGAATCAGAGGTTGCCTCCCCCTAAATCCCCATACAGTAATGGATAAGCATTCTCAACTCATAAATTTGTCTTCAAATTATTTCCCTACCTAACTCCCTCTTTCCCCCTACACCATCCCCAAAGCTCACCTACTAAAACCCAAGCCAACTCCTAAACCTTCCATATAACCCATCAAATAACTTAAAATCCAAAGATAAACAGTCTTATTTGTTGTCAAACTTCATATGATTGCCATCCTCCACGTTCGACGATGCCCCAAAAACACCTCGATTATGACTTTACCTTCACAAAAATTCTCCTCAGCATCCCATTTTCAAAACAGGACAAATGTGTGTTATAGATGAGAAGAGAAGGGTCTTCACTCCTATAATGAAGCAAAGGTCTGTGGAAGTTATTTTGCAATTCCTCTGCCTCTTTAGTGTCAGTAAATAATCGAGGAATTGAAAGCGCTGAAGTTAGGGGGGGGAAAATCCCTATCTTTTTTGATACTCTGCTCCTGTTGTTAAACTAGCAAAGACTATCAACTTCTGGCGAGCAGCAGGATATGAGTTTCAGAATATAAAACTAAAACTAGTGATTAGAATAGGCTCCCTTGGTCTTCCTTAAGTATATCTCATTTTAAAATCAAAAGATAACCTTGTTCAGAACGAATATAAATTACTTCCTATAAAACTCCGCAATCTCCCACGAATTTGTAATAGTAAATCTATTATTTTCCTTCGCACTCTCGAATAAAATGGAGGTATTATTCGGACCGATGCACAATTCCATCAAGCCAACCTTGTTAGTTTAATATAATTCAAATGACTGCAATTAATGCGTTTTATCATTTCTTTCAATAAAAGCATGTTGGTTTTATAACCTCCTCGCTAATTTTTACCTTATTGTATAAACTCTCCTTGCTAGAAAGGAGATATAAATTAAAGAGATTTTACTAAGCTAGAACCATAAGATTCCTTATAGATAATGTGAAATAGAATATTACACAGAATGGAAGAAGGCTACTAACATTGTCGCCTTGTGTCTTGCCTTCTCCTTGTGACTATAGGTCACGTGCACCGTTATACCACGTACAGTACTAGCTCAAAAGTCTCTGTTGCTTAATTAGTTCTAGAATTTATCTACAACCCTTACTATATTTAAACTTGTTTTCTAACATTAATTTCTAACTAAATCCTATACTTTTAAGCTTTACTTAATCCCCTAGCCTTAAGCCTTTTTCTATTAAAATTTTAGACTCTAGACTAAATTATAAGTGCCTAATATTTTGTATGCTATCCTTTTGCTATAATACAAGCCTCTATCCTCCTTAGCATACTCTTATATAAAGCATTAAATAGGCTCTTATCTAATGTATCCTATGCTGCTTGTAAACAACTCTCTAGACGTTGCCTTGTATATTCTAACTTACTTTTATCTACTACAACCTTAGGAAACATCTCTATAACCTGTACCTTAAGATACTACTATATATGTTCGATTAGGTTTAAGTCTAGGAAGTAAGGTAGCCAATTCTGTAATACTATAATCCCCTATGCTACAAACTATGCTTGTACAGTATATGCTTAATAAATAGAGGCATTATCTTATATATATTTATACCCTAGGTTAAGTGTTAGGTAAAGGGGAGCTAGTTCTGCCTCTAATACCTTAAGGTAAGACCTTGCAGAGTACCTATGCTTTGTACTCTTAAAATCCCTATCTATAATATATAAAGATGTCTGCCTAGTATCCTAAAAGCAGCCCTAGACTATAACCTTTATATTCTTATTTGTACTATATGTCTAAACTATCTTAGGGTTCTATTTCTGTACTAGCGTACAAAATACCTATTTATCTTGTTTACCCTGCCCTTGCTTAACAGAGCACTTATCTAACTATATTACTATGCCCTATTCCTCTACCCTTATATACTTGTATACAAGGCACTATTAAAGTCGATTATAGGCGTGTTTTGCTATTAAAAACAGGCGTTGTTTTGCTTTCTAATTCTTAATTCTATGCTTAGCTAGGCAGTGCTTAACAGTTAACTTTAAACAGGTAAGGGTACAGGCTTAGATAACTTCTTTATATGTGTCCTTTAGATTTGCATGTATATAACAAAGTATACGTCTTTTATTAAAGGCTAAGAGCTTTAATAGCCGGCTAATTCGCTTTGCAGACTTGCTATTCTGTTGTATATAGTTAAGGGCAATTGTCTCTTAAATCGTCGAAATCGGGACAGGATACAGGACTAAGATTGCAAAGGGTAATAAGCCTGCATCTACTACCCTATAGATTAATCCTCTTTAGTATAGATTTAATTCTAATCAAGAAACAACATTCCTATTAATTAGAGCAAGGGCACGACGTAGTGTGGCCATTTTGTTGTGTTGTTAGTAGGTAAGTAGAAAATTAAGACGCGTAAAACACGAAAAGTCGGCTAAAAACACAGACACTTTTGACGCGTGACTGTAGAAGCCATCAGGATTCAAGTTAGGCAAAAGAAACCTCGTGCTCCTCGAGAATGAAATTTCCATCATTCAATTTTCAAACACTCGCCAGAGTTTCCGAGAAATCATTGGCTTTTCATGAGTTGGATCCAAGAGACTCCTCATGAAACGTACGCCACTAGTGTTGACCAGCAGAAGTAGCTCTTGGCTTCAAAAGAACTTATTGGTAGTCTACCGGAACGATGCTGTGGATGCGTCCCAGTAGTTACCAGAATGTGGAAGTGAACACATGCTGTGCTGCTTAGAGCTTTTCGTTGACTTGAGATGATGTTGAGAGCAAACGAACTATTCAATTAACACACGCAAGTGCGCTCGTTCCAAATATCATATGGTGCCGTAGACGGAATACTCTCCCGGCCACTCATGATTCTCAACAAGGGTTGAGTTGATTTCTACAAACCTGATCTTTCATGTAACTCTTGTAATAGCACAGTAGTGCAAAAGTGCAAAATCTGGAGAAGACACACTTTCCTCGCCCAGCCAGACGAAGGCACGAAAGTACAGAACCTGTAGTAAATTACTTTAGTAGTCGCCTGGTACGAAGGATAAATTCATTGCACTTGAGCCTAGTCCAAGCGTTTTTGTTATGAAAAGTATTGATTTGGGAAAGGAAACGCTTAGACTAGGCTTAAGTGCAATGAATTTATCCTTGTACTTCCTTTGCTTTCAAACACTGATGGCTACCGAGGTTCGATTTAGGAACCGTAGAGGGTTATCATCAACAAGTTGAGAGTCACAAGGGTGTTCTTATTAGTAGTTGTGGGAAACGACTTGCAGAAGTCTCACCAACGGCAATGCCCAGAAGACGCATGTGTTAGAAATGTTGCGCCACACTAATGCCTACGTCTTCGACGTCATTTGCAAATATTCCTGACTCCGTAGAACGTTATCACAGTCGTCGCTTACGCTTTTCGTAAAGAAGTGCCACGTTGCTGACATAATTGATGGTTTTTGCGGTAAGTGCTCACATACCCTATCAAAATGATGAATTATTCTAATTACGTTACCACAACTTCGATTTTATGGGCTTGCCACCTGTTTTTACTAGTCTTTGACATCGGTCGGGCATCTCTGAAATGCGTGCTCTCACTTCTTGTATTGTAATCTTCCTCCATTCATCCTGTAACACCTCTTTTAGCTCCTCTATTGTCTCCCAAGTTCTTTTACGCATTCTTTGCTTTAATATATTCCAACAAGCTTCTATTGGGTTTAGATCAGGGCTCTGTGGAGGATGAATAAGGTTTTTAATCTTATTTTGATCTTTAAGTTGTTGTACAAGGCCTGCCTTCTTTATACCATGTGAAGGGTCTCCATCTTCTTGTAATATATATTTAAAAGCTTCGTCTGGGTTACTCTCTTGTGCCTTATGGATTGCCTTAATATATATAGGCAATAGACGCTTAGTATAATACTTCTGCGTCATTGCGTTGCCTTTAGGCTTGACTTCCTTTTCATGAGGGAGGGAAGCTTGCCATTGCAATAATCGGGTATTAAACTCTGAATTGGATTCATATTTTGACTTCCGTGGCTTTGGTGGAGGTTTAGGTCGAATAATAGTATCGTTTTCGTTATTATAGAACTCAAGATATGGAGACTTTTCATGCCAATTACAATAGGCAGTAATATGTAATCGAATCTTTGATTTCTGAGGCTTTTGTTGTATATTTTCAGTATCTTCTCTTGTTCCTTGCTCCCTTAGAATATAGCCTTGACCCATAGAGTTAGGATCAATATGTGCTTCATCTGTAAAGTACACAAATTGCCAATAACTTTCGACCGTTTCGTTCTGTAATAGCTGGCCATAATCGATCCGTTTTCTCCTATTTTTCTTTGATATTTCCTTCCTTACACATGCTTGTTTATATCTCTGAGCTCGCTTTGTAGTCTTCTTAAGTCGGCGTTGAATAGTTCGGGGTTTAACATTCAATTTGTGGTATTCGATTTGGGCCTCATAGAGTTGGTTTCGTACAGGGTTGCGCGACGGGGAAACCAGTATCTGACACGTCTCTTTTGATACTTTTGGATGTCTACCAAGGTTCTCTGACATCTTCCGAGTATGGCGATAAGCTGGGGAGCCCATGTCTTGTCTTTGTTGGAGCCATCG
Organism: Pezicula radicicola; assembly: GCA_003008705.1. Classification (NCBI taxonomy): domain Eukaryota; kingdom Fungi; phylum Ascomycota; class Leotiomycetes; order Helotiales; family Dermateaceae; genus Pezicula; species Pezicula radicicola. The sequence continues at coordinate 1,210,211 of PDUO01000008.1, read as the reverse complement.
ACGCGCATTCGAGTAAGGGGTATGTGTGTCGCTGGCAATGTCTTTTAAGGAGTCGAACTCCCGTCTCTCGTCGTACGCGTCAAAGAATCGAATCTTTGTTGGTGTATCATGTTCTTCAATATGATAAGGCTTTTTATTTGCCATTGCGCGTGTTGTTGGAGCCATTGTGTGGAGTTATAATTATTCGAATTGATGGTGTTGCATTGTTGTTTTGGGGTATGTGGGCACTTACCGCTAAAACCATCAATTATGTCAGCCACTGTGGTGCTTCTTTCGCACATGATGTAACCTGTCTGTCATTGAACATTGTAAAACTGGAGCGATGTGTTCAGATTTTTGATACATGCCTGTATGCGAGTCAACAGCCACACCACATCCGTCATTCGGTACAGCTCCCGGTTCCGCCACAGTAGTCTCGACATCTCGAACGCCAAACGCCATGATCGACGCTCAACCGATTGGCTAGCCCTGTAGCCACCCCCTCAACTGTGGCACAATAAAGAGTAGTACAAATAGGCATGACTTCATAGCGGGGAATTATGACGGTGGGTTTGTTCACTGAGGCGAGACGGCGTGAGGCTATCTCTGAAACCTACCTACCTTTTGCGTGGTTCGATAGCTTCCAAGGCAGGCCCTGCTACAGTAGTCCCCGTCTGCTGATGCGCCAATATCCACCCGCAGGGTTGAGAATGGGAAATTAATCCAATTGTTGTGGCTTGAACCGATTGCTAAATTGGCATGTTGGCTGGGCTCTTGGCGATGAGACGGAAATGCCATCATCAACAAGGCAGTACGAACCGCAAAGCCATATTCTCGCTATGGTAGGGATATGCGGTGATCCACATCTGGGGAATGCCGACCAAAACAGCAATTGACCAAGGAAAAGTGAGATAGAGAGGATGGGAAAAGAGTGGATTATGATGACAGAAGGAGGAGGGATGAGGAATTGTCCATCTAATTAGGTATGGTTAGGTATGATGAATTGTGCCACAAACATTGACCACCACCAAAGACAGATTGCATCACCTCTCAACTTTTCCCACTAGCCTCACGCATCAGCCTATTCACCCTGTCACCTTCGTGCCTTTCCAGAAACCTGTTTGTCCCGTCCTACTCGTACCTGCATTCACTGCTTCAATGAGTCGGGCCTTGGACTATAAGTATCTGCTTTTCCTCGACCCCAATCCTTTCTTCTTCATACCAACTACAACAACAACTTCATCTTGAACAATCAACTTCAACAACCTACAATACAAGCACCTTCTCACACAAACCAAAGCAACTAAACACACCATGTCTGCCATTAACACCCACAACGAGTCCACCATGGACAAGATCAAGGACAAGCTCCACATTGGAGGACACAAGGACACTACTACAGCTACCCATGAGGTTCCAGAGGGAACTCATGGAACTCACAACTCCCGTGTAGCTAATGCTGTTGATCCTGTAAGTATTCATCTCCATTCTTATCTTTGAGCAGTGAGCACAGCTAACATGTTCCTCAGCGCTTCGACTCTGACAGAGACCACCGCGCCAACCCAGCCACGGGCGGTGTCGCTGGCACTTCAACCACCCACACCACTGGAACCCACACGGGAGGAGGATACGACCAAGGTCTGACCGGTACTCACCACACTGGTACTACCGCTGGCAACCATGGCTTGACCGGTAACACCGGCACCCAGAATACCGGTGGTCTATCAAACAGCACCAACGCTGGTCCTCACGACAGCAACCTTGCCAACAAGGCTGACCCCCGTGTTGACTCTGACCTCGACAACCGTGGCAACCGGCATGGAGCCAACACCGGTGGCATCTTGGGCACTTCAGGCTCTCATGCCACTCGTGGCTCTGGCACGGCTCAGAACACCGATGGTCCTCACAACTCTGATCTCGCCAACAAGCTTGATCCCCGTGTTGACTCTGACCGTGATGCCTCCAAGACCATTGGAGGTAACAAGACCTATGCATAAATGCATCCCTTGAATCGTAAGTCCTTTACTCAATCCAGTCATTTCAACTTCAAAAACTAATTCACTGTCAGGTAATATATTCCGCTTCAGTCGTCGAATAGTACGGTCTTTCTTTTTCTTAATAGATGAATCGAAATACCCGAGGAAATTTGTCCTTGTAATCGGATGATGATTTTTTCACTTTTCCACGATCATCGCAAGCGTTGCTTTTTCAAAACTACTTGTACATTAGGAAAACTCATGGAGTGATGAGGTATGACATTATGGAATGGGCATGATTTCTTAGTTCAATTAAGGGAAGGGGAGGGGAGGGGTTGGACGGAGAACTTATAGCCCCTCTACTTTATAAGCTCTTTGAATCTAAATTTCTAGACACTAGTAATGTATTTGAGGGTGTGGTGAAGGGTTCTAATGTTCTGAATTCGTTAGTTTGGACTTGTAACTGTATGAATTACAAAATTATAGGTTGTTAGGGACCGTGTTGCCTTTGTGAATATGATTATTATAGAAGTTATTATACTCTCCTCGCCTAATAAGCCTTCTAAGATATGAATTTTCATATAGGAGGTAGTTGAAGAACTTGGTGTTAATAAAGAAAACCTATTATTCTTATTATATTTAAGTGATTAATATATAGACATTTGTGAATCGAAAATCGTTACAATTGCCTTAGGAAATTTCAGAATCACAAGGTGTAATTCACTTGACACACAGAGACATTGAACATAAAAGTCTAGCAAGAACTACACTATACCCTGTTCCTAAAAAACATTTCTCTACCCTTACTATCACGCATCTACAGTCTTATTCTAGGGAGTGTAGAACACCTTTATAGGAATAGACAACAAGGCAACGAGTAATACTTTGAGACATCTACCTAAATAACAATAAATTATCATAGAGACATCAACTGCAACGGTCTGGCTGTCTAAGAAAGAGAGGCTCATAATCCTATAATGGTTTCTCTAACGATTACGAATAGAGTCATTAGTTGTCATGTACTTAATTCTTGCCAAAATTATCTCAAAATTGCTTTAGAAAATCTGCTTTAGAATAGCAGTAGTAGTCCGTCTAGTCTTTCTACAAACTAGCCCTTTGTGCATTGTGCACATGACAGCTGAAATGAACATAAATTACCCTTTAATACCAAGTCCCAAGTGCCGTACCTTGGCGAGTATCAAAAACGAATCCCAAATTCGTCGACCAAGAACACCCACAAAATAAAAAGATTCCCCCACCCACCAAACGAAACATAAATCTCGAGCTAACTTATCGTGTTCGAAGTTCTGAAGACGTATTCGGCATCCAAGTTACGATTCTTGGCTTTTGTTCGAAATATATAACCACATTCTCTCGGCTAATATCTATGCCACCAGATATCATGGCTAAACTCTCACCAAGCATTGGCATCACGGATATTGTGATCTAAGTATCATAAGATGGATTTATTTCGAACAATTATTCCGTTTGCATTTCTAAGCTGTATTCCTCCCATTTACTCTCCAGATTCGAAAAACATTACAAAACTGTAGCCTTCTACATTGTAAAATGGTTTTTTTTTCACTACCAGTCTTTCTATTCTTTCCCGATACGAGATACTTTTGAAGTCACTATGAAGTTATCAACAGCCTTGTTCCTAGCGGGTACCAGTACTCTCATCACAGCATCAGATAACCGTGATCTAAGCGGCGATATCTGGACCAGCTCCCCTCTCAATAAACGACAAACAACCTGGTCTCCACCATCGAATCTAGTTACACCCCTTCAAGAAGTATGGGATCATGAGGTATCAACATACAATAATGGAGATCTCTTTGGATTCAAGAACTACGGGTATGATATCATCATGGCAAATCAAGGGTAAGTGATACACAGGGGGAAAAAATATCATAAACTCAACATAACAATACCAATAAATTATATGTTTTATCACAGGAAACTTAACTTCTGCGTAAGATGGGACTCAAGCGCCAGCATAACAGCACAACAACGAACCTCAATCGCAAACTCACTCAAAACAAACGTCAAAAAATGGACAGATAACCTCTCAGGATTCATGGGTTGGCCATACGATAACATTCCCGTCTCAGTAGTAGGCTGGGCAGTAAAAAATACGAATCTCCTTCAGGGTTCTACTTCTAATATTACAGTATATACGACGACTGATTCTGATGGGATACCGGAATGTGATCCTAGGTGTGGAAGGTTCTTTCATCAGGATAATGATTATGGTTCTTGTCCTGGTGGTGGGGAGAGTCATTATGATGTTAGTCTTTGGTTGACGCAGGGTATGGCGGGTGGTGCGGGTGGTGATTGGGGTCAGAGGGTTGGGAGTGAGTATTTTTTGGGGGCGTTGGATAATCCGCATATTTGGTTACATGAGTTTGTGAGTTTCCTGACTTGTCTATTTTTTCCATTTCCTTTTGGGGGGTTTGTTTTGGTTGATTGGCTGATGTGGACTAATGCATGGAGTTCAGGGTCATACTATGGCACTTGATGATTTTTATGATTGGACTCCTACTGGTGTTACTAGTTTTATTATGAATGCTGGGAGCTCGACTACGGTGACGGAGTTTGATATTTGGATGATGAGAGATTTTTGGAGACACCTTGCTGATCGGTACGGTTTGAAGAAGTTGAAGGGTCGTAGGGTTGGTTGGTGAGTTTGTGATTTAAGGCTTTTGGTTGGAGTTGAGGTTGGGTGGAGATGTTTGAGAAGTTGAAGGGTTTTGTTAAGATACTGTGTTTTGATTCTTCTTTGTACGTTATTTAGCTGTCTCTGTTTGAGGATGAGACATATGTAAATACTTCTTCATCTTATGGCCTCGATTATGGCTTGTTTTCGAACTTTGCAGGGCGATGTGGCTTGTGATGCACTGATGGTATTAAAAGGACCTAAGCAACTAATCATGAGAGTCCACTTGGGGGCATGGAAGTACATTAGGATGAGAATTTAGAGAATGAAAAGGAGATATGGGACCTACGTGCTTTAATGTACAAGCTGCTTTAAAGTATAAATTTTATGATTATGGCTATATATTAAGTCACCCCCCTAAACATTAAATTACTCAAGTCAAGTAAGTTTCTCTAATCAATTTCGTATATCTCAATAGATAGAGACTTAAAATGATATCTTACAAAGTAATTATCGTGGCATAAGGAGAAATTAGATGAATTTACCTGATTGCATCCAATAATAATTCTCATAAACGACGACTTATTCTATTAATCAACTAGGAACTCGTCCCTTTTGTACCTTACAGAAGCATAATTCGTTCCTGCAGCAATTATAGCGTTAACACTTATTTAAACTCTTCTTCAAATCCAACTCTAAAGTCGCCATACATACAAACTTTACACAAAACGCAGGAACCACCCACTCAACTCACACAGCACAGCACCCCTAAGTCTCCGCTAAGGGAAAGGAAAGCCCAACCTAATCCTAATCGGCCGCCTCGCTTATGTCCCCCGATAGCCGAAGCCGAAGCCGAAACCGAAACCGAAACAGTAATAGCACAGCTTCTCCACCAAAAAAGGAAGCCACACTTTCTCCCACCACCCACCACAAGAAAAAAAACAGAAAAACAAAACAAATATCCAATTCCAAGATGCATCAAATCATTAAAAGAGATAAAAAGGCAAAAGAAATGCGACATTGACAGGACTCGAACCTGTGCTCCCGAAGGAAACAGCTTTCTAGGCTGTCGCGTTAACCACTCCGCCACAATGCCTTGTTTGATGATGTGGTTGTGCTTATCTTGATATATGTAGGGGGGAAGTTTGGTTTCGGAGACTGATCAGACCTGATCAGACTAAGTGTTGGAGGTTGGATGGCTATTTCTGTGAATTGGTTTGATTTTGAGGATACTGCTAATGGGGATGATGAATTGGATTCAATATGATGGTTTTGGTGATTGAATTTCTACGTTATTTACGGAGTTGAATCTCTCCTTCCTTGTATCGGCTTGGCTTTCGCCTGACTAGGTACTGTTCTGGAATTACTGTATCTATCTATGGCTCACTGATTTGCAGTAGCACTCTACTATTAGGTATATGGCTACATTGGGAAGTGAGAGATCAGCTACTGGTAGATGACAATCAATCGGGGATCACTTCTCTTTGCTGTTCTTCTCGGCGCCAGGTAATTGATGCGGAGCCTGTTTTGGGTCGTTGAGAAAGAACACTATTGAAATATGGCTTTAACAAGTAGATGGAGAAAATATGACTTCTGGTATAATCAGGCAAAAGACAAAAAAGGCCTTGCTAGCACAAAAGCTCCGTAGACAGCGAGGGAACAGGGTACCTGGAACAGCAATACCTTTTACGACTCCCATCTTCCAACACAAAGAACTTTGCTGCTAACTTCGCTCCTACCTCACTCTCCCTTGTACCATTGCGCAGCGTGCATAGCTCGCACGAAACCGTCAGAAATCTCCGCGGGTTCCCTTGAAGCATTCTCTTCCTTATGGTACCTTCTACAAGCTTCTGTATAGACCTCATCCCATATCAACCATCTCCCACGACTCTCGACTTCCCTCTCAACTCTATCAACATACTTCTATACCAGATCCCGTCTACTTATCAACGTAGGGCGCCGCACCGCATCGGCTCCAGAATGATACATTCCCCATCTGCGAATAGCGTCTTCATAGTCCCGTGTTCGCTGAGCGGGTCCTCTCCACGTTCTGAGATCCCGATCTGGTCGTTGCTTCCGAAAAGCCTGATGCAAAGCCAAGCTGTCTTGACCTATCTTGGCATCGTAGAATTTGCGGTTGAGGTAGCGATTATGGTGAGGTAGTATGAAGGACGCGAATCTGAGACCAATGACTACTGTATTCGATGGGTCCGTCAGTACGCGCTTGACGTGAGGCTCACACATAAGAGCCTGGTGAGCTACTTACCACTTCCTATGATCCATTTTCATTTCCATATTGGTCGCCCATTGTCGCATAGCTTCAGTAGATGCTCTGAAGCGCAATTGATGCCTTTCAGCGCTTTGAGGGTGTGAGGGCTGCATTTTTGGTGCTCTGAATCAAGGGATATATGTTGCTGGATGTGAATGTTTACCTACCTCCCACCGTCCCTTACCTCATTCCTGTGTAACAGAGACAACTGCTCAAAAATTAGAGTAGCAGGCGCTAATAAACTAACACCCCGCAGTCTGAACTCTGGAAACGGAAAGCTCTTGCCCCTCTCGTTCTGATGCTTTAAAGACTTCGGAATACCGGTATGGCATCATAACATAACACTCGTAATCCATTCAAAACATTTCGATAAGATCATCACCAGAAATGGCCATTGCGAAACCCGATTGTCTCTAGTCAGACGGTCACGTGGTATGATCGACAGGGGGGATTGTTTTAAGGAGGGTTCGAGCATTCGCTTCACTTCAAAAGCTGAAAAAGAACGACCGTGGAAGAAAACAAGTACCGAAATTTTCCTCTCTCCCCTCCACTTTACATCCTTTGGAACCTTGAAAGTACTTCTCTTGAACCTTTTCCCCAGACTCTTAACACACGTTTCTATTATCTATAGCGAGCTTTTTATTATTCGTTTTTGCACATCATGGTGAGTGTTGTTTGTTTGTTTCTGGAGGGAGTGATGTGGACTCGGTAGTGGGGTGAGAGGGAATAGGGGAGTGGGTTGGGCTAATGAGGCGTTGTACTGTAGTCTGCTCATAAACCACTTTCTCCTGAGGAGATTCAGATCTTGAAGGAGTGTTTTGAGGAATATGTAAGTTGGATACTCTACCTTGTATTTTCACAGAATGGAGCACTATTGACATGACTGCAGGACACCGATAAGGGAGGTCAGTAATCGGATTCTGGCGAGATAGAGACTAGAAGTGCTTGTCTTTTCATAGGTTGTGAGACTAACCTTTTGGATCACAGGAAACATTACCGTTGAGGAATTCGGAAGAGTCATGAAGCAGTCTGGTCAAAACCCTTCAGATGAAGAACTCGCCCAGATCATCAAGGAAGTTGATCTCGATGGAGACGGAACAATCAACTTCGATGGTATTTGTCTCCTTAAACTCCCTTCAAAGATCAACTTACTGACTTTATGATAGAATTCATCACCATGATGACTGGTCGATCACGCAACCCACCCCCTGAACCCGTCCCAGAGCCAGCAGCTGTACCTGTTGCCCCAGCTCCAGCTGCTGTTGAGCCCGTAGACCCAGAAGCCGAGTACAAGGCTGCGTGGAAGGAGTTTGACCACTCACTCAACGGATCCATCACCCAGGCCCAGCTGAGACAGGTTGTGGCAAGTTTGGGACAAACTATCACTGATGCGGAGATTGATGAAATTATGAACTCGGTTGATGGGGATGAGAAGATTAGTTGTAAGTATCTCACCCCCTACTGCGTTGATTTTGGGATTTCGGTTGTAATCAGGACCTAATTTTGTAATGTAGACAAGGAGTTCGTGGAGTTTGCGAAGAGGAAGGAGGTTGATGATATTGTTGGCGGTTATTAATAGTTGTTAAGGTATGGAGGTAATGGGGTTATGTGAGTAGGTATGGAGGGAGGAGGTTACAGAGACCAGGACCTGTGCCAAGTATTTAGTCCTATTTGAAGTCTAATAGAGCTCTTGAATAAATATACTTTCCAGTTGATGTGAACTGATGCACTACAATTGTTGATTCCTGACTGAACTTACTCTTCTCTTTATTACGTCATTTACACAACTAATTCACCAATTGTCAATGTTAGTGTACTGTACCTGAATGTTTTTGTGGGGGGGGGGGGGGGGGAAACTTAAGTACTCGTATATTATCCCAATTCTACGCTCTATTAGCAAATAGTAAACCTAAAAGTTTAAACTAATTAGTGTACTAAAAAAATATGTGGAAAGGAAAGATGCATTCCCTGAAAATAATCGCGTGACTTAAATAGTGGGAATCCACTTTTCTGATTGGCCAGAGGGTAGTTGATCCGCACCGGCCACCTCCCGAACTTCGACCTCTTTGTATAATGTCGAATAATAACTCTCTCTTATAATTAGTTCCTTAGTTACAATATAGCACTCTTTTGCAACCCCTATTGCTTGCTATTGTTATTAATTTAGTTCGACACAATATATCCTCCACACTTACCTAGAGTACTTATCCTATTTTATATATAGTTATATATACTTTTATACCTAAGTTATACCACCTAAGTAACTAAGTAACTAACCAAAATACATCTATATTTACTAGACTATAATATAGTATATTCCCCTCCTCCAAAAACACATTTGTTAAATGTATATACTAGTTTAACTTATATTTTCTATCGGAATCCTATAAATTACTCTATCAACCATTCCATCAGTTCTCCAACTCTTCATAACGGTTTGTAGTTAAGGCGGCCAAGACTGTAACCGGTTAATACAGTCTAGTAGTCTCGAGCCTCTGAGCAGTATTTTAACTGATGAGGATGGTGGCTTATGTCTCTATTCTCGACAATTGATCCATGATATTGCTATTTCCGGTCTATCGGTCTACTTATGCAAACTGCAGATATACAGGAACTCGATTCTGAAAATCACGAAAATAAAGTCACCGTCCTTCAGAAAGATGTACTATACTGAGAAAGTTGCTGATTTCGCCAAGTAGGTTGGCGAGTGAACGGTAGCTAAGTTAAATTCTCCCACACGGTTTCTGGAGGAAGAACAGGAGTCGATCCCATTTTCAGTCTGTGCTGGGCATTCCAGCACTGGTGTCCCGTTATAACGCATGTTAAACACATATCGAAATCGTCTCTATCGCAACTACAGCAGTCTGTAGTCTTGGTAAGCCGTGACTATAAATTTACTAGCTAACGAGTGTCTGCAAAGCTTACGGAAATATAGGCCCTTAATTGAATTGCGACAACGATCGCAGATCAAGGTGTTTCGATAGACTGCTCTGCGGCATCCATTTAGAGTCTCGGTTTCGTATTTTTGCTCCAGAGCATGTAGGTCGTCGCGGCAATACCGACGTGCTCTGATACAGGACTGGCAAATATCAAATGAGTCATTAGGTGCGCTGCACTTGTTACAAGCTGGATAAAATGTCAGCGATTATCCACTGTGCAGACTTGGTGCATACCATAGTAAGTGTTTGCTCCTATATTCTGAAGGCAATTGTCACAGAACCTGCTCAGAACTGAGTATGAGTCTGATTTAATTTTCACGGTATTTGTGATCCAACCAGTTTTCAAAATTTCAACCTGGTTGAGCATGGCTTCCGTCTGAATGTCGGCCATATTTTTCCGTATGGTTGCCTCGGTTCTTTTGATTTCGGCTTCTTGTCTCCTTGTATGTTCAATTTCAGCTTGGACAAGGGCATCAAGCTCTCGTTGTTGCTTCTCAGCTTCCAAGCATTTTTCTCTCAAGGCTCTCTCTTGTTGGCGATCAATCTCAGCAAGTCTCTCTCTCGCCCGTCTTTCTTCGATTTGCCGGTGCATAGCAACTTGACTCTCATGTCTTTCCAGACGCAGTCTATATTCTGCCCTGGCTTCCTCTTCTCTGAAGACCCTATCCGCTTCCGCGATTGCGATTTGCTGTCTTGCTTGAGCCTGAGCTTTGCGCAAGGTCTCTGCTTGCTCCAGCTTCAACTTCGTCAAAGCCCGGTCAATTTCTGTTGCTGCTGTGGTTTCCTCAAAGGATTTCCCTTCTTCGACCATTTCCCTCTGGATTTTTAGGATTGCTGTGGCCTTTGTTCCCATATCTTCTAATAGTCTCTTTCCGGCCTCCTTGTCTCTTGACATTCGTATCGGTTGAGCGCCTTCTGCAATAAACGTCTTCCAGAACGTGTCCACTTCGAACAACTCCTTTTCTCTTGCTGCCCCATCAGCCGCGCCTACCTCATCCCAAAAAGTTGTTGCCAGCACAATATTTTTGTATGCATCTTGACCACAGATCTCTTTAAGCATACGAAGACTCCGCGTGGACGAGCCGCCAAGTCGTGGTGAGTTTATTCGATGCAAATAGAGAACGCCGCTTAGTAGTCGATTTGATTTATAGGTCTCAGAAAGCCAGTCGGCTATTCGTTCGACAACAGCCTCGTCATCTTCAAATGTATCGTCAAATCCAGGTGTATCCACAAGAACAACTGTTTTACCATTTATGACCGTCTTGTATGACTGGACTTTATCAGTCTCTACCAGCTCTATTAGCTTTGTAAATAACAACTGCCTGATCAGCAGGAACGAACCCGAACAAAGTCCATGTCCAATTTTGATGTCCTTGATCCCAGTAACATTCTTGATGAATGTGCTTTTGCCCGAACCTGTCACCCCCATGACTGCAATGAGAATGTCCTCCTTCAATCGAGTTGACATCGTGGACTGCGATACTTCTGAAAAGTTCTTTGGTCGGCAGTCTCTCGTCGGCGCTGGGACAGATACAAATGCCACCAACGGCCATTCCCTCGTATGGAGCCGCACCTATCTAGGATCAGACTTATGTGACATGTGTGAGGGGTAAGGGTTTGCTGAAGGTCTCTTCAGCTGTAAAACTAGGAACTAAGCCTTTACCAGGCGAACGGAAGGTACCGCCACATAAAACATTTTCGCCATGTCAGTAATCGTCGTGCGCCACAACCAATAACCAGTGAGATACTGCACATTAGACCTCGAAAAAGATAAGCTGCGAAGACAAACCTTGAGCTAGGGAACAGGAAGAAACGGAGCGAACCAGTTTTCATTGACCGGAAGCGGTTCACATTTAGAGAACCCCATCTCATCAACACCCACATTTGCACATACCCTGCTGTGTCGACTTTCTTATCATCACCACCATCATCATCCCCATCAATCTTACAGAATGTCGCCGCAGGGCACCAACGCAGAGGACCTTCTTCAAGGCAACTTCCCCTCTATAGGTATCACTGAGCATCCGAAGCCGCGTAAATTTGAGTAAGTACCTACAAGGCTGAGGATCAAGTTGAACTTTATATCATGCTGATGGATCGAACGCAGCTCAAATGACTTATTCATCGCGGTGATGGGTGTTACAGGGTCTGGAAAGAGTACTTTTATAGCAAGATGCACTGGGCAGGTAGTCGCTGTTGGCCACGGCCTCGAGTCACGTCAATACCATCCACCTTAGTGGTCCTGAATTGATACTAAGACTGCACAGATACCAGGGAAATTGAGGTCTACTCCTTCCAGTATAACGATAAAAGGATTCACTTGATTGACACGCCAGGCTTTGACGATACGTACAAGCCAGATATTGAGGTTCTCAAAACTGCAGCTACTTGGCTCAGCGAAGCATATCAGAAGGATTTGCTTCTCACCGGGATCATTTATCTTCACAGGATCACGGATCCCAGAATGGGCGGGACAGCAAGAAAGGATCTGATGATGTTCAAGAAACTTTGCGGAGAAGACAGCTTTTCGAACGTGGTAGGGATAATGAAAATATTGCGAAGAAAGTCATCTGAGGAACAAAGGACTTTGGTTGACTTTTAACATTATGTAGGTCCTTGCCACAACTCATTGGGAAAACGTATCGGCGGAGGATGGTGATAAACGCGAAGCAGAACTCCGAACATCGACCGAATTCTATGGCACAATGATTCGACGTGGGTCAACGATGATGAGGCACATGGACAATGCTATATCAGCAAGAGCTGTGGTTGCTCATCTGGTCAACCAACACACAACCACTGTTCTCAATATTCAGCGTGAGATGGTGGCAGATAAAGTCGGGCTCAAAGAAACCGAAGCTGGTCGTGTCCTTCAGAGCGACATTATCAAACGCACAGAGCAACTGAATCGTAAGCTGAAAGACACCGAGGAGAAAATGAGGGAGGCTATCAAGCAGAAGAATGATACCCTTGCCAATGACCTAGCGGAGCAGCAGCAGGAACTCAAGGAGCTCAAGGCAGCAGCACAAAGAGGTGCGGAACAACTCGACGTCAAGATGGAAGACCTGTTCAGGGAAAAAGACGAGAAATTCAAAAAGGCCATGAAAGAACTTGAGGACGAACGCAAAGAGAGGGAAAGAGTCATTCGTGAGAAAACCAAAGAGCACGAAATTTTCAAGAGCAAAGTTCGAGAAGCTGAAGAACTGGCCGAGCGAAAGCGCAAGAGCACGGAGCAGGAAATTGAAAACACAAAGAAGGAGCTTGACCAAGCCACGGATGACAACTACAAACTGCTTGCTGCATTTCTCCAAACAACCATGCAGAAAGAAGATGATGATAGGAAAGCCCGAGAAGAGAAATTGGCCCGAGCATGGGAAGAGATTGACATACAGAGAGCCGATATCCAGGCGGCTCAGACTAAGATGCAGCAGGCCTTGGCTCAGCAAGCACATCGCCCGGAATTCTACCAAGGCGATCCTCCCCCTTATCAGCAGCAGGCCTGGCAACCTCAACAACCACGGCAACAGATGTACCAGCCCTATCCCTATCAGCAAGATCCTGACCCTGCGATGGTTGGACTGGGAGCAATTGGCGGCGTGGCTTTGGGTGCGGCAGCGATGGGAATATGCAATGTGATGTGAATGCTGTTGGGGGGAGTAGTCCTGCAAATTTTGAATTTGTCGTAGATAGCGTTGAATGAGGATGAAGAATAAGTAGGTGCTAGAAAGTAGAGGCTGATCAAAGGATTCGGTCGATGGAAAATGGTGTGTAGCAGAAGTTCCAGGGCCCGGACGAAGAACTGATGAAGCACTAGAAGAACCATTTCATACAGTACTTACATAAGCCGGCTTGTGACGAACTGGTGGAGAGTACGAAGGCCAGATTTTAAAGTAATGGTCTTGGTCCAAGCGTTTTGGCTGTGAAATGGATTGATTTGGGTGAAGAAACGCTTGGACCAAGCCCATTACTTTAAAACTCGGCCTTCGTAGTCAGATGGCTTAAGGGAACGACGTCCTTTCCACCACCCCAACCATTCTAAAACCCACCCTCTGCACAATAATGCTATCTTGCCGTACTGGATGTACAATATGAATTCTGTGCTAAGAGCCGCGAGAAACATCATGGTAGGTCTCTAAGTAGCTTTTTCAGTACGAGTATGAATTGGCTATCGCAAAGACCGGCATCAGGCTGGACCTAATCAGCATCGCCGAGCACATGGACAGATGCAGGTCCTCCGCCATTGTACGTCTTGAAGTCCATATGTTTATTACCATGGCTAACCGTAGCAAGATAGGGATTTTGCGCCATTGTCTTGGACCCTCTACGAGTGCTTCCATACCACAAACATCGCCTCGAGATATGAAATACGGAATTGCTATCTATTCAGCTTCTCCGCAATCGAACGAAACTCGCTCCTGTAAAGGTATGACAAATACAAAAGGATCACACAGGTCGCGGGGAGATACACACAGGTACCACAATTTTAAATAGCAAGGTATTTGGTTTGTTCTGAGGGTAGGTTACAGATGGCTCGTTGTACGCCATCTGCTCGCGGGGTACAGACAACATGCATGACGCTGCATCTGGCTCGAGATATTGTCGAGTTTGTTGTACTTGATGCATCATATGTGGCCTCGGATCGTCAAGACATGGAGTTGTTACATATTCAGCAAGTACTGGACTTGCACCGCATATCGCGAGATCCGACTGCAGTTGCCATACAGAGCTTTATATCCTTCCCACCTCCTTTTCTACCCCTCCTAGGAATAGTCCTAGCTCTATTCCCTTGCGCGCATGTTTTCTCAAACTTCCTTTCTTTCACCATGTCTCCATCCAAGCTGTATACCCCACACGATGTTGTTACGGATATCATATACCATTCACCAGGCGGTACTCACGCCCACGAAACTGCAAAGCAGTTTTCCCTGGGCGACAGAGACGAACACACTCGAACAATGACGATTCATGACATACGGAATTGTGAACATTCATTTGACCTTGACAAGAATGGCTTCAAATACGTCAAATTGGCTGCCAAAAAGAGAGATGCTATTGATGAAGAGACCATCACATCTGAGTACTACAAGGAAATGGAAGAGGAGATCAAGAAAGTGTAAGACTCTAGAAAAATCACCATTAAACATATCATTTACAGTCTTCGGCAATAGCACCGGAGCATCTACTGTACACGTATTCCATCATCTGGTCCGACAAGCAATCAAGACAAAAGATAAATTAAACGTCGATGAGAGAGATCCCAAAGCTCTTGGCCCTGCCGGACAACCACATGTCGACTTCACTGGAGTACCCGAGTACCTCGAAGCATTAATAGGACCCTCAGGATCCTTGGGCATGTATTCCAACCTCTTCGCCACTTCATCCCGGTGGCAAATAATTGGAGCATGGCGTCCCCTCAACACAATCTTTCGCGACCCCTTGGCAGTAGCCGATGCAACCACAGTACCCGACTCAGACTTTTCAGTTCGAACTCGCATGTATCCAAACGGAATGACTGGTGCTAATGCTATGGTGGGACATGAGAGTACGGAGGATCAACATCGATGGTATTATCTGCACGAACAGCAACCGGATGAGTTACTGTTTATTAAGCAGCATGATTCTAAGCAGGATCTGCCTGGGTGGAGGTGTGCGCATACTGCTGTTGAAATACCGGGCACAGCACATCTGCCGCCTAGAGAGAGTATCGAGATCAGAGCTGTGACTTTCTTTTGATTGAATTCTGCGAACCTGGGAAGGGGTTCCCTTCAAGGTTTGGTGTCCCTTGGGGGTGGGCATAGCAGGAGGTGTTTCGAGATATATATGCCAGAACTACCCGGCCAGTTGTTTATTATGATATATTCTCATACTCTAACTCTTATCCAGCCTTCTCAGCGCTGTTTCCGAGTTAATGACTCCCTCCTGAAACCCGATACCTTTCGCAAGAGCTTTCGCTTCCTCAAACCTCTTCCTCGCTTCCCGAATATCTCCATCCATTTCTGCAAATTCACCAAGATTATGAGTTGCGACTGCGCAGCCTACATCGCATTCTTCTGTGCGTTCAGGGGGTGTAATTTTTGCTGCTACAGCGAGGGCCTTCTCTGCCCAAGCACGTGCATTACTTATTAGTTGTGGCCTTGACGCAGGCGCTTGCCCTGGCGTTCTTGGAGGATTTTGTTGAGCTAAAGAGATAGCGAGGTTGTTCACTGGGTTTGTTAGTAGTGGAAGTTGAGGTTGGAGAGAAGTTGCTTACTCAGTATTGTTGTATGGCAACTTGTAGGTGGTGATAAGGTTAGGGCTTGGAGAAACAGAGGTGCAGCAAGGTAATGCTGGTTCTTCTCCTCGTAGTTGTGTGCCAGGGCTGGATTTTGTCAGCAATGCTTTCTATCTGTGATCTGGGAGTCCCTACCTTCTAAGGCGCCACCATTCTCTTCTGGCGAAAGCCATTCTCCTTCATTAGGTTTCACACCTTCTTTCTCCCTCCTCTTCATTTCTTTCATAACAGTCTCAACCGCCCAGATCAAACGTTCCTCGGCAAGCTCTTTCTCCATCACATACTGATTGGCATATAGCTCCCCGAGCTTAACACTGATTCCCACAGTTTTACCCAGCACTTTAGTTCGCTGTCCCTCGTTCCCAGGCTGTGTTCCTTTCTCATCAACCCACTCCAAGCACTCCTTCTTCACAATTTCCAACACATCAATAGCCTTCTTATACTGCTGGATCTTCTCCATCAGAGCCGCCACCTGTATCTTAACGCCAATGATTTCATCCGAGAAAGGATCCATGCCAACTTCATGCGCAACTTTCAATGCTTCCTTATAATATTTGATGGCATTCTTTGGCTCGAGAGAGATATTTGTGTAGTAGAGAGCTTTCCGTAATTGCTTTGCGACTGGTTCTGGGAACTTGTGGAAGGCTCCTACGAAATATGAGCTGTAGAGATAGTTTACGTATGCGAGACAGCCGACACCACATGCTATACTGTTTGGTAATTAGCGCTGGCATCCGTGAAGGGATAATTATTACTTACAAGAAGAATGCTACTGTAACTGATATTGGACTCTCTCTGAACAGCGCTTTGAAAGCATCTTTGGCTGGGCGGCGACCTGCATTCGCTGATGTAAATGCCGTTCTTCGTTGGCTTAGCGGACGTGCTATAGAAGACCTCGAGATAAGCTCAATTGGCTGTTGACGGAGGCATTGGTGTTGATGGTGATGGAGACATTGCGCCATGCGCCTCGAGGCTGGGCGGAGGGAGCTTTGAAGGCGTGGTGTAAACATGATTGGAATTGGTGAAGCTGAGGAGACTATGATTGGACCTCATGCAGCGCGCTTGAGTTCAGCGAATATGTTGACAGGTATGCACGGAGCTCGATGACGTTTTTGAAGTATGGATGGTGCATTTTGAAGTTATTCCCAGTCGTGTTACATAAGCAGACATCCCGAGGCAAACTACCCCACATTCTGCCCGCAGCTTCTTTTAACCTCGTCCCCCCTCCACAACTCTCTACAATCAACCACCTTCGTACTCTACATTTATTACTTGTACAGAATCAAAACCCTTTACCATGTCCGGAAAATTTGAGCCCAAGCAACCTGTCTCTCTCAACCCACCCAAGAGCGACCCCATCTCCAAGGAATACCTCGCCAAGTGCAATGGTTAGAATGCATTCGACAACGTTGGTTACGTTGGACTGTTGGACTAACTGCTTTTACAGGTACTGACGGGAATCCATGTTATGTAGCTATCAAGGTAGCTTTTCTGTTGTACCCGTCACAGCACACTCCCGCTCACTTGTGGATTAGGGCAAAGTATTCGATGTCACAGGAAAGGATGCATATCAAGTTGGGGGTTCATACCATGGTACGCTTTCTCTAAACCGTTAACGTTTACATAACTTTTAATACAAATTTTATCACAGTCTTTGCAGGTCATGATGCGTCTCGAGCCCTAGGCATGACCTCGACGAAGGCAGAGGACGTCAGTCCCGATTGGCAGAGCCTCGACGACAAAGAGAAGGGCGTTCTCAACGACTGGTACACTTTCTTCTCAAAGCGATACAATATAGTCGGGGTAGTGGAAGGCGCAACGAATCTTGATCCGGAGACCTGAAATGTCACGGCGGATTATGATAGCAATTAAAGCTTGTCATGTATGGGATGGTGGGCCGGAAGACCTCATGGCTGTACCTCAATGGATTTGGACTCTGCTCGTTAACCCAAAGGTTGTACAGCAGAAGCGAGGGTGATACGGCGTTGCCATTTCCTTTCAAACTAGTGGGTCTGACTGCGTTCATGAAATGCAACACAAGTAGCTGCGAAGAATACCCAATACGAAGATCGCCAGATTCAGCTCTTTCAAGGCGCCGTATACTTTGCCGAAGTGATTGATTCACTATGCTCTACATTACGAGGTGACGCATGCCAGATATCGTCGACTCGCAGATAAAGCCGGGGGTGCAAATTTAGTTCACTTACAACAGCAGGATAACAGTGGTCAATCAAATATTTCTGGGCTAATCCTATGCAGATATGGAGTTCGGATGAAGCCTCCGGTGGTGTTTTTGATTGGAATCAGCTTATTAAACGACAAATTGTTAGATCTCTCGATACAATGACAACCTATTAAGTGGCGTAGCTAATGCGCTTACGTGCAGTACTCTAGCTACATATTTAGCACCTCCAGTCATGTAGATGGAAACCAACGACGGCTCAGCGGAGAAAGCTGTCGAATGTTCGTTAGTGGCCATCTTCAGAGCTCAAATGCACGTTTCCATGGGAAGATGAACGCAAACCTTCCGACTTGGTGGAAAACATACCAACTTGCAGAAGGCGTTTACGTTTGTGCATTGCATTTGCCTGAAGAATACATTGGTCACACGATACTATTCTTGCATCACTGCTGTGTGCGTATGGTCCTCCGGACACCTCTTCAGGTTACACAAATAGATTTGACCCCCACCTATCTTCAACAGTTCGTACGGCTATGATAATGCGGCTCCGCCTCAAGGATGAAATTATGCAAGAACACAAATATTGCGGTCTGGTTTCCTTTTAATAAGATTACTAAAACTTCAAGAGATCGTTAAGCCAGCAGATATAGGAGCACAGTTACGTTCGTCTAGAATTATAACCTCGGTATACAGCCACGGACAAACAAGCAACATATTCTACAGTTGATTCTCCCGCTTCGGGATGTCATGGCTCGGCCCGAGGATTGCAACTCAGGGTATGCCGGCTTGTCAACACGATTTTTTACTCTATAAGCAAAGCCAATGCCGAAGCCACTGAATTATTAGTCACGTAGCACCATCTTGATCTGCTGCATGCATGCGGGGAGAGCTAAATACCAGTAACCCGGCTCATTCAGTTTCTGTTACACAAGCAAACATCCTTCATGTCAATCAGTTGAGTCCGAAGATTTTTCAGATGAAGAAATATCAGTTATCACATCCTCTTCATCTTGGATATATCACCATCAAAATTCTTCGTCATTCATTTGATAGACTTATTCTTCACCCCCATGTCAAGAATCTTGTATTCCCAATCTTACATCTGTCGACAGCGAGTCAATGGGTATAAGCACATTGGTACGCTAGAAGGCGTTTGAATCTACGCCATTGATGCCAATTGCCTTCAGCTGGTTATTTCACATCAACAAAGTCGAGCATGTGCTTGTCGCCTCTACTGTTGATATCCATAGTATTCTTGTGCAACTTTTTGTCAAGTCAAACTCGTTGGACAGGACGCCGTATTCCGGAACCAACAGGGTCTTGGGCATTCAGTTTCGATGAATATCCAATCGAGTAACCTCGCAACCAAGTGGGATTGCCTGTTTAGAGAAATGACAGATGTGATATGGCGAGTGACTGAAAGAATACATTGGATGTGGAGAATGCCACCTTGAAGAGATGAGTCTGTTTTAATCATACTCTTCGACGTATTTATATAATGGCGATTGTCGTCCTAAAGTTTGTCGACATCGTGCCTTTGGTTTTCTCTTCGAAGACCTCCGTTGGACTGTTGATATTCGAGCTCTAACTGCTTTAAAGATCCGTCAAGATCCGCTTCTTATACCTCTTGTCGTGTCTAAACAGAACCGTGACCTCTGTCTTCTAAGTCAATCTTGTCTCTTCGCCAAATACCAGTAAGCTCAGAGTATTCCCGTCCTATAAGCTTCGCTGACATTGACAGACATCCTTCTAGAAGCCATACCCTCAACTACCACCTTCTAACGGCTGCAGTACTCACCTCACTGCAACGGCACGCAACAGCGCGAAATCTGTTGTCCACCCGAACACGATACACCAAACGGCAATACCCATTAGTACCAACATCAATCTTCGATACACAAGATACATTTGTACCACTCCTCTTCACTCAACACTTGGCCGCCTGCACATACATCCAGATCTTCAATTCTCCACGCATTTATCCGTCTGTTACATCTTTATTCACAAACCCGTTCGGGTCAGTTAGCGATACTCCACACCCCCCTTCCCATCTCCTTCCACCAAACCCCTCAACCTTCAAAACCCCAACTAAGTTCCATCACAGCTCCCAAGTTGTCCCTTCCACCCCTTCACTTTCCCCTCCCTCGGAAGAAAGAAAAAAAGAGAAAAACCAAAGATAAGAAATGTGCGACTACGAAGAATTCCACTACGCATGTGGACATTCAGAAGAAAAGCTTTTCAGTTATTGTCATTTTGCTAGGTGTGATCCTTTTCATCAGTGTTTTGGTGTTAAGGTTTATAAGCATGCTTGGTCTAAGAATATGCTTTGTTTGGGTTGTGAGAGGATTTTGAAGGGACGGGGGAGGGGTTAGATGTTAGGGGAAGGAG